>CM076579.1:1371540009-1371705009 GCA_034641835.2 Pinus albicaulis | reverse complement strand
TGGGTGCACGGAGATCTAGTGGCCCTTCATCGGCTAAACACTGATTTAACCTGAGCTGTAGATTTCTGGGTGGAATCTACCTTGGACGGATACATAGTGGAGTTTGCAGCGGAGTGCTACCAGTTTTTTTCGAGAGCAGAAGATACATTCAGATCCGGGTTAAGCGGGAAGCTGTTGAAGGAGATCCCATTGTGGATTAAAGCATTGATGGTAGATGAAGGACCAATGGGGTTCCAAAAGCAGAGATGGAAGCGTAAAACCTCCGGTGTCGGGGGAAGGGACTAAGGGAGAGATGCCACAAGAACAGTGAAAAGGGGGAATAGGAGTATGGATGTCGAGACCGCTAACAGGCTCAAGGAGCGATGAGCACATCAAAGGGCGCAGATTGCAGAAAGGTGGCGAGAGAGGGTGATAAAGGAGTTGAAGAGACAAGAAAGTGGTCGAAAGGACAAAGAGGAGGCGCCTCAAGGACATGGAAAGCCAGGTGGGTCCCCAAGATATAGGAGGGGCCGTTAAAGAAGTTCGGAAGGTGTATAGGAGCCCAGCCCAGATGGAGAAAGGAAAGAAGTCTGACGAAGAAGGTACAGACGCGCGCCCAGAGGAGGTGTCCGATGTGGAGATGCACATTACAATGGAGCAACTATTCCAAGAAAGGTCGGCGTCTGTATCTCAAGGTATTCCTATTCCCCAAAGTTCAAGTAGCTCTAGTCCAAACCTTCCCCTAGTACTCTATCAACCCCTAAGTGAAATTTTTGTTAAGTTGCATGAATTAAGTAAGTTGCACAGTATACGGTCCCCAGCAGTGATACATACTAGTAGTAGGATTGCTAGTGGTACACCACTGCTAGTATGAATCTTTTGTCGAAGCGTACGAAAAAAGACCACTTTAGCTACGCATAACTTATAGCCCTAACATCAAATGTGGCTGCCAATATCTTCAGATCTGCAGTTAGTTGATCAAGACAAGTGCTGCAAAAAACCAGATCTATGCATAGAGAGACATTAAGCAGTAAAAATAAGGTTTTGCTCCATACATCCAATAGACAAGACAAGAATAATATTTTTTGAAAGAATTTTTGTATTAAGGGCACCTGGGAGGAAAACAAGAAGGTGTTTCCAATTCTCCTCAATGGGATGGGTTCTTGGAAGTCCTCAACACTTTAGATCTAGCATTTCTCTCTCCTGTTGGTGTAGAAAACCCAGACAAAGATAGAACTCAAAGGGAGCTCACACAGCAAATAATGGAAAATATGACAATGATGATGGCTCAAAGTCAGACCAAGAGTTTAGATCCAGAGTGATCTAATAGGCAACAAAAGGTGAAGAATGGTAGGAAAAACCCTCCTATTTATAACAAAATATTGGGTCATTCTAGATCTTGGTGCATGATTAAAATAATATTAACCAAATCTAGGTCCACCTTTTATGGAATATTTTATTATATTTGTTGGAGGGAAAAGGTATTTGACTTGGGTCAAATCCCTTTATTTGTAAATAATAAATAAATAAATGATTTATTTATTATTTTAAGGAAGTGATTGAATGATAATTAAATAAATAATGGTTTATTTAATTATTTATAAATGATTTAGTCATATTTAACAAGGAATATTATTTAAATAAGATTTAAATAATTATTCCTAGAAAATAATAAGATAAATAAGGATTTCTCTAATTAATTTCCTTGTTTTGGGTTAAATATGACCAGGAGTAATAATTAAATTATTGTTTAATTAATTATTCCATGGGGAAAATCAAACAAATATAGATTTGTTTAATATTTCCCTTTGGGGTTTCCTGTTTAGACTGTAAACAACCTAATAAATTTGTTTTATTAAGTTATTTTACATAGTGAAAGAAATTTTATTTAGGGTAAAATTGGTCTTACATGGTGTACTTGGGTCCATCTAATGATAATAGGTTAGATGACCAAAAAATGGTGTAACACTCGCAACTAGGAACCAAGGGCTTCATTCTAGTAACACCTACTCAAGTGAACATGGCGAGATCACTTACTTGGTATCTAGAGTTCTCTGGGAGGGGTAACGACGATGTCAAACAACACTGGTACCTCTGCGAGGCCATCTGGAGGGCGCGACATACACTAGATGTGGGGAAGTTGATAGAATTTCAAACCACCCTTAGGGAGAGAGCCCTACGATGGTTTATGAGGTGGTGTGAAGCTCATCAGAATCCAGTGATGGCAGATGTGAAGAGGGATTTCATTAAGGAGTTCAAACTACCCCAAACAGACCAACAGGGCTTGTCAGAAATGTGGGAAATAAAATAGTGGGAAGGAGAGACTTCTTGGGATTTGATGCAGATATTCAAGGACACAATTGGAAAACTTAGCTACCCAATTGATCCAAACCATCAGAGGGATTGGTTCATCAAAGCTCTACTATATTTGACCCGAACTCCATTAACTCAACAAAGGACTGAGACGTTGCAAGACACACTAGAGCAAGCAATGAAGATAGAAGCTATGGCGGGATACCTGCAAGAGTTTAAGGGTGGAGTAGCGGTACAAGACCCCTCTATAATGGTTCTGCAAAATAAAATAGCGAGTTTGATAGAAAAACTCAAATGAATTCAACCAATGGGGCCAGTAAGACCGAATGTATGGTGCACACATTGTCTCATGGAAGGACATGTGTTAACTGAATGTGCATGGTTGCGGGGGAAAATGTGAGGACATCAACTATAGGAGCATAGGGTGCTTCACCATTAGGAGGAGTTGCGCAAATAAACATCCAGGGATTATATCCACCTCAATAGCAATACACCGGGCTCCCCACACAACAAAGTCCAACCACCAATGAGTACTGTGAAATATGCAAGACTATGGGCCACCAACCTCGCTTGTGTCTGATATTACAAAAATATTCCAACATTCCAAATAATATATACTATGATTTTTGTGTCTTAACAACACATGACACAGAATAATGTCGAGCTCTGGATGCACTGGCGGAACGATTGGACCGACCTTCATACAGAGTGAATGAAGCTCCCCGAGGGAGAGGGGAGGCCTAAGAGGAGGTCAGGCAGGGGGTAGAGGTCTAGTAAGATGTTAAAACTATGACCAAGAAGGACTTGTAGCTAGAGAATGTCCACCACCTAGAATACCTTGGTGTTTACAGTGCCAGGTTAACACACACACAACATAAGATTGCCCTGAGCTCATCAAAAGATGGGAGGAAAGAGCTATACAGAGAGGGACAAATCTAGTAAATGCAGAACCCAGGCTGATGGAGACTCAGAAAATGTAGAACGTAGCCATAATAACATGAGGAGGAATAATAACGAGGGAGGATACACATGTAAGGGACCCGATAAAGCTGGTTAAGCTATTATCCCCGAAACTGCTGGTTAGACCAGAACAACAAAAACAGTTTTTCCAAGAAGAAGTGGAAACCTTTGCCCAACTAGGGGGAAACAAAGGAATTAAAATACAACAACCTAAGGAGGACCACAAAACCCAAGGTAACTCAAAAGCTTTGATCCAGGAGTGGTTCCAATTATTCCTAAAAATTGTTAACATTACACCAATGCTAGACCAGCTAAAACATAATTTGGAAAAAGTACTGCAGAGGAGCACAGGAACAAGAGAATCACCGGATGCAAACCAAAAGTATGCACAAAGAGTAAAGAGAAAAAAAATAAGGACGGGAAAAGAATTCCGAGTGAACACACAAGTTGCAGGTTTCCAAATTAAAGACACTATGCTTTATTTGGGATCTGATGTCAATATTTTGCCAAGGAACACCTGGGAAGCATTAGGGAAGCCAAGATTGACGTATTCACCAATCCAACTTTGGATGGCGAACCAGTACTACATTGTACCCATTGGAAGACTGGAAAATGTTGAGGCTAACATTGCAGGGGTAAAGATATATACAGACTTTGAAGTCATCGACATCATGGGAGATAAAGATCCTTACCCTGCACTACTAGGAATTGATTTGGCCTTTGAAAATTACGCGATAATAGATCTAAAAAAGGAATTGATGGTCTTCGAGGATGGGGATATCATGGTCACTCAGCTGCTTGACCCGTACCAAGGACCAATATATACAAAGACTGTGGATAGCAGAGAAGATTCTCAAATTTTGGATCATCTCTATCAAATTATTGCAGGAAGAAGAGAAGATTACATCAATCCAATAGCAGAAGGCTCTGTAAGTTGGAGAAACATCCAAAGCTCAGAGTTAGGCTTAGAAATAGCTTGGGATGACTGGTGTTAGCCATCCATAATTCTGGCATATGCAAAGATGGCTAAAAAGGGGTCTTTTGGGCTTCAAGAAACAAATTTCATGCAAAATATGTAACTTCTTGAAGAAACTGTTGTTCCTTATGCTAATGTTCCCTATACAAGATTGTTTTTTTTGCAGAAGCCCATTTTCCATTATTTCCTTCCCCCATATCACTTGTTTCTCTTCTAAAAACCCCTTTTCCCCCTTCATTTACCCTCCATTCCCCTAAGAATCCCCTTTAAAACCATTTAGCTGCTTTATTTGGTTTTAAAGAGCCCTTTTGCCTTACCTAGAACCTCAAAAAAGGCTTAAAAACCCATTAAAAACCTTTAAAAATCTTTTCTTCCCCTTTAAGGTTTTAAGCCCCCTCGGCTTAAGCACCCTTCCTCTTTTCCGCCATAAAACTGCAGCCAAAACCACGCGCTAAGGACCCTAAGCGCCTATCACAATCGCATATTGGCATTTTCCAAGTTTCCCATGCTTCTACCTGTTTTTTTTCAAAATTGTGATTTTCCGACTCGATCTCCAGGATAAGTCTCAGCCATTCATCCACCTCCCTAGATCAATGGTTAGCGCTTATCACATCGGCGCCATTATATCGCATCGGCATTTTATATTGCATCGACAACTCCATTCGCTACATCCCTTAACCTTTCCCCGCTGATGCGATAAGCCCTTCCCCCTTTAGCCCCTGGTCACTGACTCCTCCATGTGACCATGCCCCAGTTCATACCTTTAGCCCCCATTGCATCGCTCTGTTGAAAATTCCCATTTCTCTTCCTTTCACCGCTCCTTTCCTTCGCCGATGCGATAAGCCCTTCCCGCTTTAGCCCCTGGTCACCTGTCCCTCCATGTGACCATGCCCAGTGCCCAAATTTAAGCCCCTCCCATCAGCCATTGCGTTTTCAAAAAACCTTGTGTTCACAGACCCTTTTGTTCTTGACGATGCGATTCCTTTTTGGCATTAGCCCTTTATCCCTCCGCTCTTGTTTCTCTTTTCTCCCATAAAGCCTTATTTTCCCTATTTTCTAATCCCCCGTCCCTTATTTCTTTTACCCCATGCGCCCCTGGTAAAAAATATTCGTTCCTTTGTATTTATATATTACCAGATTATTTCATGTTTACAATGTAAACCACTATTTACCTGACCTCTGAGCCTCCCCGCTATGCGACAAAGAAGGATGGCGTCGTCACCCTGGCCCTACAATACTTTTCCTCACACATCTGTTCATTTGTCACACTCGCTCACAACCACATATCTAGCCCCTCTCAGATCTAATGGTCCCCATGGTGTTTTGCATTCATTTCAAATAAAAAATTGATCGATAGTTTGGAACACGAAATGGGTGGTTTTCAAAGGACATGTGTCAACCATTGGACTGTATTGCATTCCCCCAAGGCATTACCACTTATTGCCTAATCCCTACGCAAAACTGCTGACGGTTTTCTGAAACCGCTTTCCCTGTTCTTCGCGCCATAAATGAATTTAGATAGTGGTTATCTCCGCCATGGTTAAAACCCTTCCCCACTGCACTTACCTTGCCTCCTCACTTCTCTTTTTCCCTCCGCCCAACTTCTGTTGCAGTTAAACCAAGAAACACAGGATTTCATTAATCTGTTTGTCGTCATGTGCAGGTGTAATGGTGGATTTATCCACAAGGCTATCACGGCTAAAGAATTCAATGTTTAAAGGGGCCGAGGGGTTAAATTTCACAGCTTAATAAAATTTTTCTTGGATAGTGATTACAATTGAGACCCCCAGTGTGCTGAAGTAATCAATACACTGAAAAAGAGATAAAAAGGGCAAAGACAAAGGTTTTAAGCTTAAAGTTGAAGAATGAACACCTAAACTCACAGTCTAGAAGGACAACACAGTTTGAAGACAAATCAGTAGAGGAAATCCTCTAAAGCCACATCCATAGAAGCATTTATTCCTCCTAAGGACTAAAAGGACACCTGTAGCCTATGTTACTTCACACAGACACTTTGACAGCTATCCTACTGACAAACCCTCTGTAAAACTGTCAGAGAAGTTATTAAGTAGGCGTGGGCTACATGACCTGAAATTTGACAGTTTACTTGTCCTAGATAGTCAAACGTAGTACTTTTTCTACTTTGGGTTTCAAAGAACACACTAAGGAGTTATTACCATGCTAGAATATGCATAAAATAGGAAAAACTACCAAAATGGTACAAACAGTTAATGCAACTGTCATTAAGCAGAATGGGCATTCGAGCACTTCTCCCACTCTGTCTTAATTCATATTTACTACCATTTCTACCATACTCTTCCTCTTTCACCTATAAGTATTCAAAGAAAATTCATTGTAACGGTTGGAATATTGTTAATTGTTGAACTGTTATTGAGTTGGAGTTACTGAGTAGTTGTAATATAGTAGGCTGGGAAGAGAAGAATGGGATTGTAAAAGTTGTTGGGCTTAAATTATGTAACTAGTTTTGGAAATCAATACACCAACAGATTCACTGGATCCTGATCTAAATCATTGGTGATGTGTTTCCTCATTGTCTTTGTTTCTTTCCTTATTTTTTCCACTCTGTTCACATTCTCTGATAAAGAGCAGTAAAATATAGATTAGGATTTACTTCTAAAGTACCCTGATTCTAACTGGTAAGCTTTATCGGTATGTTTTCCTCTAAATGTGTATTTAAGAGTGATATCAATAGAGTATAACCAGTCAAGAATGTTGGTGAGCCCATGTCTTGCTGAGTAGAACTTGAAATACTATTCTTAAATGTTATTTTCATTGCATGCTAAGTAGAGTCTTAAGTAAGGAAGTCTATGGTTAGCCCTGTCCCTTGTTTGGTCTTAAAGAGTTGCTTTGAAGATTTCCCTTAAAAGTAGGCCAAAGGCAAGAAAGGTTTTAAGTCCTTGCTTGATCTTAGGTTGCTTTTTATGTTTATCTTATATGTTTTTCTCATGAGTATATGCCATAAGCAGGTTAGGTTAAAATTCCTTACTTGATTTTAGGCTGCCTTTGTTTTCTTACATGTTTCTTCTTTCATTTCACTCCTTAATTTTCCATACCAAAAACTCAACTTAAAATATCTTCTGATATAGATGACTTTCCCTTTGAAAACTCTTGGATAGTTGATGTGTGATTAAACCCTTTTATGACTCCATAGCCCAATGCTTTAGCACTCTTTGACCTATCTTCCCATGCTAAAACATCCTTCCAATTACTTCATTCTTCACTTCACATGACCTTCTCAGTTAATGATTCCAAAAAAAAACAAAAAAAACAACCTCTTGAACTTCATAACTAGCCTATATCATACCTAAGCATAAGAAATATCTTTGAAAACAATACTTACATAGAGAGATCCCTCTCTGAATCTAGGAGGGCTAGATCATAGGATTCCAAAGCGGTTCTGATGTTGCCTTGTCATTTGGTATGCCAGTCTGTCAAATCACTAGGACCCCAACATAATGGTGACTCCACTGGGGAATTATAAGTAAATTAATATCTTAGACATCCTTAAGAATTCAGAAAACCCACAAAAACCTTATACTAGTAGTTAATTACTGTGGTGGACAACAACTCATCTTGAACATTTGAAATCATCCACCTGGTGACTCCACAACTCCTAAAAGATCAAAAGACTCCACTGGTGATTAGTAGGCCTGGTGATTATTCTTGGTTTCACAAAGACTCCATTGGGGCAGCCCACACTACCATAAAAACATTGTTCACACTCATGGCTAGGAAACTCTGAGGATTAAAGTTTCTTTGTTAAAGACTAGTTTTCCTCCTAAAGATTGTTATATCTGGAAAACTTTCTTCTTTTTCAGTCCAAATCTTAACATACTAGCTTCAAGAAGAATCCATACCAGAGCTTATTCTGACCCAAATCCTCCTGAAATAGTTGATAATCCAGAAAGCATTCTTTGGAAGTCTCTTGTATCTAGGGATCCAACTATTATCAAACCCATTCATAGAGCTAACTCAGTGCCTGAAAACCTTACAGCTCTATCAGATACTCAAGTTGACTTATATTTACCAAGTAATTTACCAATAACTAAGTCACTTAGTGGTATAGATCAGATAGACTTTGAGCCTCCAAGTTCACCACCACATAGTGGTCAACATATTAGTAGAAGAGAAACCCCTAGTCCATCCACACCTCCTGATATCCATTTCATTCATAACTTGGGTCTCTCTCACCCTAAATTTGCTCAATAGTCTCTTGCTGGTCCAAGCACTTCTACCATCCATATACCTGTTGTTCAAGCCACTCCTTTAATATCACAAAATACTATCATGGCGGCATGGTATGCTCCCCTAGTGTTACCACAGCCTCTGGTTCCTTTACCCAATGAATATCAGTCTAAAATTCCCCATTTCACTGGAAACGAATCCACTACTACTCAAAAACATGTAGACAAGAGGAATGATGCCTTTGATTATATGGAAATAGAAGATGAGACCATTAAGATGAGAATCTTTGCCCAAAGTTTAGGAGGAGAAGCCAATAAATGGTTTAAAGGCTTAACTCCTCATAGTATTCATGATCTCCCTTCTTTACATCAAACATTCACAAACAAATTGGAAATTAGGAAGAATCCACCCCAAATAATTTCAGATTACAACAACCTAAAGAGAAACCCTGGGGAGAGTGTTCATAATTATTGCACTAGATTCAATACTGTGTATAATGCACTACCCGCAGATTTAAAACCTCCACAAGGATCATCTTTGGCCAAATTTCCTGAAGGATTTGATCCTGAAATGGCCTATCAGCTTAGAGAAAGGGATCCCTTAACTTTAGAAGACATGCAGAAGGGAGCTCTTAGTGTGGAAGCTAATCTAATTGAAAAGAGAGCTAGGATGAGGACTTAAAAGAAAGTGACATATAGAGAGGATACTGCACCTTCTACGTCTCACTCAAAATTAGACCATCTAGCCAAGAAAATGGATAGGTTAAAAAAAATGATGGAGAGGTTAGTTGTCCAAACAAGTGCCCAAAATAGGAACCAAAATCAAAATCAGAACTAGAACTTTAGGAGAAACCCCCCTCAGATGAAACAAAGAGATTCTGATCAACAAATTAGACCTCCATTTCAAGAAAATTATGTTGATGAAGAGGAGGGAATGATAGAAGAGTCAGAGGAAACTATTATAAACATGCTGGGAGTTAATAATGAAGACCCTGCCTTTTTCACAGAGGATAACCAAGCCACATATATATATTATGATAATGAAGGTTTAGAATATGAATATTATAGGCAAGGCTTTGAGAATGCAATCATGGAGGTCCATATGCAATATGACCTCAAAAGAAAAAAGAAACAAGAAACTCCCCAAACAAAAACCTCTGAGATTGCTGTTAAGAACAGATCTGAAAAAGTGGTTAAAGGGGCTGCTGAAAACAACAAAATAGCAGCTGAAAGTTCTGGTAAAAACAAGGGCAAAATCACTCAGAACGCTGATAAACCAAGTGTTGGCCCCAGCAGCACTAGTACTTCAGCTAGTACACCTGAAAGAACTATTTTAACTAATGTACATAGTGAAAAGAAGCAAGCTGATTTTGCTGGTAAATTAGTGACTAATAAGATAGATTTGAACCTTTCAAAGAGTCAGTTCCCTTTCAGTTTAGAGAGTGATATTACTAAAATCAAAGTCTCTGTCCCCCTCATTGAGTTAGTCGCTCAAGATGTATATAAAGTCAGGTTTTGAAAGCTTTAAACATATAAGAAAATAATGACTCTGTCAACCTCAATGATGATTAACCAGCCCTTTTATTTGGTCCTAAAACTGAAGGAAAATTCCAGGAAGGAGTGGTCCCTCCTTTCTATGTCAGTTTGAATATCCATGATAAGATTTTACACAATGCTATGCATGAATCAGGGACATCACATAACCTCATGCCCAAAGTAATCATGGAGAGATTAGTCCATGAAATAACCAGACCATGCAAATATTTGTACTCTTTTGACACCAGCATAGTAAAATTCTTAGGCCTGATCAAAGATATTTGTGTGAACTTGACCCAGATCCTAGCCAAATGCATAGTGATGGATGTGGTAGTGGCTGATGTGCCCCCCAAATATTGCATGCTTCTTTCAAGATAATGGGGCGCTAAGCGGAAAGGTACCATGCAAATGGACATGACATATGCCACCATCCAGGTCTTCAGTCAACTTAGGAAACTGTATAGGGAATCACAATTGAAATTTATGGTGAGAAATTAGGAAAAGTCGGAAAAATCCCCTCTTTATTCTGTCCATACTGACCTAGACTCGTTCATTCTCTGCAATGATGAAAAATTTAGTGAACTAGAGTTGGATAGTGAGTAATCACCCAACATAACAGAAAATAGGGAGGGCGAAGCTCTCAAACTGTTTTCCCACTCTGAAATTTATAGCAAACAAAATAGAGAGTCTAAAACATCCATTGTCCATCAGCTAAGTGCAAATCAAGGGGGTTAAGAAGAAAGGCCTGAACTCCACGAAAAATTTAAGGAACAATTCCAACCCAAACATGCTTCAGAACCCATAGAACTACATTATGACAGTCAGAACACATAGGACAAAGAGGACAACAATGAAAATAACACCAAGTCTAAAACTAGCCCTCTTTGGAGCATGAGTTTTGATGGGTCTTGCAATAGAACTAGTGCAGGAGAAGGTGCATGGCTTCACAACACTGAGAATAATTACGCTAAAAGCCATGCATACAAGCTAAAATTCCGATGCACTAATAACATAGCGGAGTATGAAGCACTCCTCTTAGGACTGCAATCACTGAAGAGATTAGGAGCCAAGAGGATAGTTGTTCATGGAGATTCTGAACTGATCATTAGGCAGATAAATGGATAATACACTACCAAACATCCAATACTAAGAGCCTATAGAAATGATTCCATGGACCTTTTGCAAACCTTTAAGGAATGTGAACTTTTTTTTGTCCCTAGAAGCCAAAACATCATTGTCAATGGATTGGCTTGCACTGCTAGCTCATGTCAAAGACCCTGCGATGACAAACAGTTCAATGTCAAAGTAAAATATAGGTCGGTTGTCCCAGACAATGAAAAATATTGGTAGGTATTTGAGGGAGATAAACATATAGAGGATTTTCTGCAATTCAGGAATGAATTCAAATTACCCAAATCAGACTCAAAGCATGATAAAAACTGTTTGAATGAGGAACATCGTGACCAAAAAGAACCTCCTCCCATTGCAGAAATAAATCTGCTAACCAGTGAGTTTGAAAATCAAACAAAGAGATGCATAAACCTAGAAAATGAAGACATAGAGATATTACAGTCCAAAGACAAAGGCTTACCCAAAGTACTAGTGCCTCTAGAAGACTTGTTTGATTTTAATGACGTTGCTAAGAGACAAAAAATAGAACCCACCGATTCTGATATTGAGGAATGCAATATAGGCAGTAAAGACAAACCCAAAATGATC
This sequence comes from Pinus albicaulis, assembly GCA_034641835.2. Lineage (NCBI taxonomy): Eukaryota > Viridiplantae > Streptophyta > Pinopsida > Pinales > Pinaceae > Pinus > Pinus albicaulis. Next base: position 1,371,693,321 of record CM076579.1, on the reverse strand, counting down.
AAACTATCTAAAACATTGCCATCTCACATTAAACTGAGATATATTGAGCTGTTTAAAGAATTTTATGATGTTTTTTCTTGGAGCTATAAGGATTTAAAGGCATATACATATAGACCATTCAGCATAAGATACCTTGTAAAGAAAACTAGAAATAATTTAGGCAAAAATTGCGCAAAATAAACCCTGTGCAGTTACCTCCGGTTGAGAAGGAAATTAGGAAAATGTATGATGCTGGAATCATTGTCCCTGTAAGATATGCATAATGGGTGTCTAATTTTGTTGCTGTGAGGAAGAAAAAATGAGAAATTAGGCTCTGTATTGACTTCATGAACTTGAACAGAGCCTCATTAAAGGACAACTATCCCCTGCCCAAAATGGAGCACATCTTACAAAGGGTAGTTGGTTCCAAAAGGATTTCCTTGCTAGATGGCTTTTCAGGATATAACCAGATTTTGGTACTACCTGAAGATTAACTAAAGACAGCCTTCACTACTCCTTGGGGCACCTTCATGTATGTGAAAATGCCTTTTGGATTAATGAATGCAGGAGCCACCTTTCAAAGACCCATGGATATTTATTTCTCAGAAGAAATACGCCACTTCGTTGTGATTTATTTAGATGACATCACAGTCTATTCCAAAACAGATGAAGAACACCTAGCACACCTCAGGAAAGTCTTTGAGAAATGTAGGGAGTTTGGGCTATCTTTAAATCCCAAGAAGACATTGTTTGGTCTCCAAGAAGGTAAACTTCTCAGTCATATCATATATGAAAAGGGGATTAAAATAGACCCAAAAGGGTTGAAGGTATATTACAGATCAATCACCCTAGAAACATCAAAGAACTCCAATATTTCATTTGAAAGATTAATTTCTTGAGAAGGTTCATACCCAACCTAGCAGAACTCCTTAGGAACATGACAAACATGCTAAAGAAAGAGATAGGAGTCAAATGGACATCAGAAGCAAAGAAATCCTTTGAATTGGTTAAAAATGCACTTACCCAAGCACCAGTTCTCATTAGTACTGATTTCACTAAGGACTTCCTCATATTTTCATTTGCATCAGAACATATTGTGGCTGTTTTCCTATTATAGAAAAAACCAGAAGGACAAGAGCATCCAATTGCATTTTTGAGCAAGGCACTGAGGGATGCACCTCTGAAATACAATATCATGGAAAAATAGGCCTATGCCTTGGTCAAGGCCTTGAAGGATTTCATAGTTTATATTCTACACTCTCATGCTATTGCTTTTGTGCCTAATATAGTGGTAAAAAACATTCTGTCACAAGATCCCGATGGCAAGAGGGAAGTGGATTGCTGTGATATTTGAATATGAATTTGAAATTAAACCCACTAAACTCATCAAGGGTCAAGTCCTAGCACAATTAATGGCTAAATAAAACTTGCAAGCACTTGATATAAACATGGTAGATTCTCTAGATGAACAGGAAGAATCACCAGCTCCACTTGTTGAAGATCATTTCCTCAACTCATCTTGGTATGCTGATATTTTGTATGTGCTTACTAATCTCAATGCCCCTCCTGGTTTTTCTAAAACAAAGGAAAGATTATTAAAGTTAAAAGCTATTAATTACTGCATTTTTTATAATTTTTTATATTGGAAGAATTCCAGTGGTTTATTGCTTAAATGTTTTCCTGAGGTTGATGCAGAGAGGATCAAGCATGAGTTTCATGAAGGAGAATGTGGAGGCCACCTCAATTGGAAAACCACTGCTAATAAAATCCTTAGAGCTGGTTATTACTGGCCCACCCTCTTTCAAGATTTCCACAAAATGATAGTTGCCTTCCACGAATGCCAAATATTTGAAGGCATGAGAAAACTTCTTCCCTTACCTTTGCAACCAATCACTGTTGAAGCTCCTTTTCAGTAGTGGGGCCTAGACTTCATTGGGGAAATCCATCCCGCCTCATCTGCCCAACATAGATGGATACTCACAGCCACTAACTATTTCACCAAATGGATAGAAGCCCTCCTTTCTAGGAATGCCATAGACTCAGTCATCATAAAATTCCTTGAAGATCATATCCTGTCTAGATTTGGTTGTCCTAGGAAAATTATCACTGACAATGCTGCTGCATTTGGTTCTAAAAATATGGTTGATTTCTATCACATATATCAGATTGTGCTTGGTAATTCTACAGCTTATTACCCTCAAGGTAATGGACTGGCAGAATCTTCCAATAAGAGCCTAGTAAACATAATAAAGAAGCTGCTGGAAGAAAATCAGAGATCATGGCACAACAAGCTATTACATGCCTTATGGGCAGATAGATTGACAACAAAGAAATCAATTGGAATGTCTCCGTATCAGCTGGTGTATGTAGATGATGTAGTTTTTCCTACCATTTTGGGAGTGCCAGTGATGAAGTTGGTCCAAGAGATACAGTCAGAAGAAGATAGCATGATGAGAAGGATTAATCAAACCATACATCTTCAGCAAACCAGGGAGGAAGTTTATAACAGAGCACAGAAAGTACAAGAGAATATCAAAAATTTGTTTGATAAGAGGGCAAAGGCCAATGATTTCAAGATTGGTGACAAAGTACTCAAATGGGATTCGAGGAGAGAAGATAAGGGAAAACATGGCAAGTTTTACAATTTATGGAAAGGCCCTTACATTATTCAATCTGTTATTGGTCATAATGCATTTTTTCTACAGGAGAGGATGGAACAGACCTGTTTGGGGGTCTTGTCAATGGCAAGATGCTCAAACATTATTTCTACTGAATCTTCTAATTAAAGCTTTCATTTTCCATTGTAAATATCATTGCTTTTTTTTATTTTGAAAAAATTGAAAAATACAAAAACAATAGAAAAAGAGAAAAGAGGGCAGATTAAAAAAAAAGGAAAGGTACAACCCCATGCCAAAAGAAATAAAGTCTGAAAGCGTGCAAGCTTAAATGCCACTACTTAAAGAAGCGCTACTATCTAGGCATACAACCTAATGATGGCTAGATAGATTTCAATTTACTGCTCGTAGGTTAGTGAAGAAAGATCTGCCAAACAGTTTAATATTGGCTTATCAGTAGAATAGATTAGGATAGTAAAAGATTGGTTCTAATACGTTCAAAATCTGAACCAAAAAAAAAAAAAAAATCAAAGAGAAAGAATGGCTCTAATCAGATCAAAACCTGAGCCAAAGCTACAAAATACTGGTTCTAACACGCTGAAAACTTGAACCAGGTAAAGAAGAAGAAGTTAGCTCAAAGAGATCAAAATCAGAGCTAAAAGAAAGGAGGAAGAACTCTCATTGTTTTCAGATTTCAGGCCTTCCAGTCTTGTTTCAATTTTATGCAAATAAGTCTATGTGCAGTAGGTTTCTATTGCCATGGACACCACAGCAAGTTAGACAGTTCAATCTTGGTTTGGCTATGTTTTCAATTTCTGTTTTAGAATGTAGAGAATGACATCTGTCAGACAGTTTAAACCTGGCAGATAGTAGAATAGGTAGAGAAATTTTGAGTCCAACTATTTAATGTGGACTCATGGAGAGATAAGGGTAGATTTAGACTAGTTTCTTGCTTTCAATAAAATAATAAAATATTGATGTCAAGGGTTTGCAAGTCCAAGTGCACCCTGCTGAAGAAAATGTTAGGAAATTAGGCTGTGTAGGTAGTTGTTTGGGGAATATACCTTTCTTTTTGATATATTTTTTATCATCTTTTAAAACAGCATGATCAAAGAAGAAGCAGCTTGTCAATGGATGAAGCACAGGTCTGCATTTCATAGACAAATTTCTAAGGTTCTGGACACCTCCAAGGAGCTGCCTTCCCCAAGTTGGAGCTGTTGTTAGCCATCCATAATTTTGGCTTATGAAAAGATGGCTAAAAAGGGGTATTTTGTGCTTCAAGAAACAAATTTCACGCAAAATATGTAACTTCTTGAAGCAAATTTTGTTCCCTAACTACTGTTCCCTATGCTGTTGTTCCCTACACAAGACTGTTTTTTTTTGCAGAAGCCCATTTTCCATTATTTCCTTCCCCCATATCACTTGTTTCTCTTCTAAAAACCACTTTTCCCCCTTCATTTACCCTCCATTCCCCTAAAAATCCCCTTTAAAACCATTTAGCTTCTTTATTTGGTTTTAAAGAGCCCTTTTTCCTTACCTGGAACCTCGAAAAAGGCTTAAAAACCCATTAAAAACCTTTGAAAAGCTTTTCCACCCCTTTAAGGTTGTAAGCCCCCTCGGCTTAAGCACCCTTCCTCTTTTCCACCATAAAACCACAGCCGAAACCATGCGCTAAGGACCCTAAGCACCTATCGCAATCGCATATCAACATTTTCGAAGTTTCCCATGCTTCTACCTATTTTTCTTCAAAATTGCAATTTTCCAACTCGATCTCCAGGATAAGTCTCAGCCGTTCATCCACCTCCCCATATCAACGGTTAGTGCTTATCGCATCGGCACCATTATATCACATCGGCGTTTTATATTGCGTCAGCAATTCCATTCGCTGCATCCCTTGCCCTTTCCCCACCGATGCAATAAGCCCTTCCCCCTTTAGCCCCTGGTCACTGACTCCTCCACGTGACCATGCCCCAGTTCATACCTTTAGCCCCCATCGCATCGCTCCGTCAGAAATTCCAATTTCTCTTTTTTTCAGTGCTCCTTTACTCCGCTGATGCGATAAGCCCTTCCCCCTTTAGCCCATGGTCACATGTCCCTCCACGTGACCATGCCCAGTGCCCAACTCTAAGCCCCTCTCATCGGCCATCGTGTTTTCAAAAAACCTTGTGTTCACAAACCCTTTTGTTCTTGACAATGCGATTCCTTTTTGGCATTAGCCCTTTATCCCTCCGCTCTCGTTTATGTTTTCTCCCATAAAACCTTATTTTCCCTATTTTCTAAGCCCCTGTCCCTTATTTCTTTTACCCCACGTGCCCCTGGTAAAAAAGCTTCGTTCCTTTGTATTTATATATGACCAGATTATTTCATGTTTACATTGGAAACCACTATTTACCCGACCTTTGAGCCACCTCACTACCCGACAAAGAAGGATGATGTCATCACCCCAGCCACACAATACTTTTCCTCACATATCTGTTCATTTTTTGTGCTTTCTCAAAACCACAGATCTAGCCCCTCTCAGATCTAACGGTCCCCATGGTGTTTCGCGTTCATTTCAAATAAAAAATTGATCGACAGTTTGGAACGTGAAATGGGTGGTTTTCAAAGGATACGTGTCAACCATTGGACTGTATCGCGTTCCCCCAGGGCATTACCATTTACCGCCTAATCCCTACGCGAAAACCATTGATTGTTTTCTGAAACCGCTTTCCCTGTTCTTTGCGCCATAACTGAATTTAGACCTTGGTTATCTCTGCCATGGTTAAAACCCTTCCCTGCTGCACTTACCTTGCCTCCTCACTACTCCTTTTCGCTCCGCCCAACCGCTGTTGCAATTAAACCAAGAAACACAGGATTTCATTAATTAGTTTGTCTTCATGTGCTGCTGTAATGGTGGATTTATCCACAAGGCTATCATGGCTAAAGAATTCAGTGTTTAAATGGGCCGAGAGGTCAAATTTCAGACCTTAATCAAATTTTTCTTGGACAATGATTACAATTGAGACCCCCAGCACGTTGAAGCAATAAGTACACTGAAAAAGAGATAAAAAGGACAAAGACAGAGGTTTTAATCTTAAAGTTGCAGAATAAACACCTAAACTCACAGTCTCGAAGGACAACACAGTTTGAAGAAAAATCAACAAAGGAAAGCCTCTAAAGCCACATCCATAGAAGAATTTATTCCTCCTAAGGAATAAAAGGACAGTTGTGGCCTATGTTACTTCACACAGACACTTTGATAGCTATCCTACTGACAAAACCTCTGTAAAACTGTCAGAGAAGTTATTAAGTAGGCGTGGGCTACATGACCTGAAATTTGACAGTTTACTTGTCCCAGATAGTCAAACGTAGTACTTTTTCTACTTTGGGTTTCAAATAACACACTAAGGAGTTATTACCATGCCAGAATATGCATAAAACAGGAAAAACTACCAAAATGGTACAAACAGTTAATGCAACTGTCATTAAGGAGAATGGGCATTTGAGCACTTCTCCCACTCCGTCTTAATTCATATTTACTACCATTTCTACCATACTCTTCCTCTTTCACCTATAAGTATTCAAAGAAAATTCATTGTAACAGTTGGAACATTGTTAATTGCTAAACTGTTATTGAGTTGGAGTTATTGAGTAGTTGTAATATAGTAGGTTTGGAAGAGAATAATTGGGCTGTAAAAGCTATTGGGCTCAAATTATGTAATTGGTTTTGGACATCAATACACCAACAGATTCACTGGATCTTGATCTAAATCATTGGTGATGTGTTTCCTCATTGTCTTTGTTGCTTTCCTTATGTTTTCCACTTTGTTCACATTCTCTGATAAAGAGCAGTAAAATATAGATTAGGATTTACTTCTAAAGTACCCTGATTCTAACTGGTAAGCTTTATCGGTATGTTTTCCTCTAAATGTGTATTTAAGAGTGATATCAATAGAGTATAACCAGTTAAGAATGTTGGTGAGCCCATGTCTTGTGAAGTAGAACTTAAGATACTGTTCTTAAATGTTATTTTCATTGCATGCTAAGTAGAGTCTTAAGCAAGGAAGTATATGGTTAGTCATGTCCCTTGTTTGGTCTTAAAGAGTTTCTTTGAAGATTTCCCTTAAGAGTAGGCCGAAAGAAGGAAAGGTTTAAATTCCTTGGTTGATCTTAGGTTTCTTTTTATGTTTATCTTATATGTTTTTCTCATGAGTATATGCCAAAATCAGGTTAGGTTAAAAGTCCTTGCTTGATCTTAGGCTGCCTTTGTTTTCTTACATGTTGCTTCTTTCATTTCACTCCTTAATGTTCCATACCAAAAACTCAACTTAAAAGATCTTCTGATATAGATGAATTTCCCTTTGAAAACTCTTGGATAGTTGATGTGTGAGTAAACCCTTTTATGACTCCATAGCCCAATGCTTTAGCACTCTTTGACCTATCTTCCCATGTTGAAACATCCTTCCACTTACTTTCTTCTTCACTTCACATGACCTTCTCAGTTAACGATTCCCAACCAAAACAAAACAAACAACCTCTTGAACTTCATAACTAGCCTATATCATAACTAAGCATAAGAAATATCTTTGAAAACAATACTTACATAGAGAGATCCCTCTCTAAATCCAGGAGGGCTAGATCCTAGGATTACAAAGCGGTTCTGATGTTGCCTTGTCATTTGGTATGCCAGTTTTCCAAATCACTAGGACCCCAACAACTGGCAGCAAGAAGGGTATGAAACTAATGCACGGAGGTGTGCCAACATTGGATGAATCAATTGGATTGGGACCGAATTTCGAGAATATCCAACCTTATCCAATATGGATGTTGTAAATAGTTTCATAATAAAAATAGAATATAGGGTACCAGAAGGCCACAGGGTACCACTAATGGACATAGCATTACAATCCACATCCGCAAGGTGGTGGAGGATTCATCGCAACTCACTCACGCAGTGGGGCGAAATCATGGGAACATTAAAAGAAATATTTGTAGATGAGAAAGGACCATGCAGCAAGGAGAAATACCAAGGGAACTCTGACCCCATAAACCATCTGGAAAAATGTGAGGAACAGTGGAGAAATGAGGGATATCTAGAAGAGATATGGGTACACCAGTTTTTCCACTCTTTGGACTTGTATCGAAGGCCTGGTACCTGACAGAAGATAAAAAGAGAGGGACCAACAAATGGAAAGAAGTTGCGGAAAAATTCACGCAATGTTTCTTGTTTGAGGGAAAGACATAACTGGTTACATAAGCCTTGGAGGCTATCAAGAAGTTACTGTTCTTCCCAGATATTCAAAAGGAGGAGGAGCAGTCGCTCCAGTACCTAGGTGTTAGACCAAAAGTGGCATGTCAAAAGATAAACTGGGAGATGGATGATGACAATCTGGAGGATCTCAAGCACCTATATTTTGAAGAATCAGAAGGAGAGAGAAATATCAAGGAAGAACCCACGACAGAAGGAATCCATCTGCTACCATTGAGGACAAAGAAATTAAATATTGGGGTAGAGGTTAAGTGTAAACTAGCGACAATCAGGGACTATTGGGATGAACAAACAACCAAGGAAATAGTCAGTTTGTTGAAGGAATATGAGGACTTGTTCCCTTCATCAGTAGCGGATTTAAGGGGCATAAAAGGAGATATGGGGGAGATGCAGATAATATTGAAACCTGATGCAAGGCCAGTGAAACATAGACCATATCGTCTGAATCCAAGGGTGAAGGAAAAGGTTAAGGAAGAAATCGTTGCAAGCAGGATTGATATTCCCAGTCGAGGAAGCAGAATGGGTAAGTCCCATAGTTATACAGAACAAGAAATAAAAGTCTAAAATACGAGTGTGTGTGGATTACAGAAGCATAAACAATGCTTGTATCCATGACCCATTTCCTACTTCGTTTAGTAATGAAGTCCTGGACAATGTTGCAGGGAACGAGGCATATTCATTCACCGATGGATTCTTGGGATACGATAAGGTACGGATAGTAGAGAAGGATAAGACAAAGACAACATTCACCACCGAATGGGGCTCTTTCACATACAATGTGATGCCATTTAGACTAAAAAATGCACCAGAAGTATTCTCGTGCATCATGATAGCCGCTTTCCAGGAGTACATCCACAAGTTCTTAGAAGTCTACATGGACGACTGGATTGTCTATAGCATACTAAAGGATCATGCAATGTTGTTAAGGGTGATGTTTGATAGATGTCAACAACTGCAGATCTCATTGAACCTGAAAAAGTGTATATTTGCAGTGTCGTTTGGAACACTGCTAGGGCACATCGTATGTAGCCAAGGCATTTGCGTAGACCTAGCCAAAGTAGCGGTGATAGTCAACATGGAGGCACCAGAAACGGTAAAACAACTAAGATCACTGCTGGGCCACACAAGGTACTACCGACGATTTATCCACAACTATGCGAAGATAATAGCTCCATTGGAGAAGTTATTGAAGAAGTCTGAGCAGTTCCAATGGACAGACAGTTGCACTGGATACTCTAAAAGAAAAGCTAGCGAGTGCACCAATACTGGTCCACCCAGACTGGGATAAATAGTTTCATGTATACATTGATGCTTCCTGCATCGCGCTCGGAGTAGTCTTGGCCCAACCAGGGGACACTTCAGTCGATCACCTGGTATATTTTTCCAGTCGCAAGTTGTCCACAGCAGAAAGAAACTACACCAAGATGGAACGGGAGGCATTGGCAATGGTGTACTCTCTTCAAAATTTTCGCCGCTACCTATTGGGAGGTACGTTCAAATTTTTCACAGACCACTCAGCGTTAAAGTACTTAGTGAACAAGCCATTTTTAGAAGGGATAATTTGCAGATGGCTCCTACTCTTTCAGGAGTTCACGTTTGAATTCATCGTAAAGCCTGGAAGACTAAACATGGGGCCTGATCACCTGTCCCCACTAGAGAATGGGGAGAATGGAGGATCTCTAGATGATCAGTTACCGGATGCTGATCTTTTCAAAGTAGAAGCCATCCCAGAATACTTAAATGAAATAGCTGCCTACCTCATGATAGGGCAGTGTCCGCAAGAATATACTCCAACACAGAAAAGACACCTGGTATTTCGGGCTGCAGAGTATCAACTTATATCGGGACACTTATACAAGATGGGGTTGGACCAGATTCTTCGAAGATGTGTCCTGGACCACGAAAGGGAAACAGTACTATGGGAATGCCACAGTGGTGTTGCGGGAGGACATGTGGGAGCTAAAATGGTGGCAAGGAAGGTACTACAGGAAGGCTTATGGTGGCCTACACTACATATGGACAGCAAAGCATTTGTTAAGAAATGTGACGTTTGTCAGCGGACGGGATGACCATCCCATAGAGATGAACTTTCGCTGCATCCGATAAAAGTACTATAGCCGTTCGAAAAGTGGGAAGTCGATTTCGTGGGACCAATTACACCAGCTGCAAGATGCTCAAAGGAAAGGTACATAATAATAGCAACAGAATACCTAACAAGATGTGCAGAAGTAGTGCCTGTGAGAAGTTACACGACAGAAACTACTGCAAGATTCATATTTGAAAATATAATCAGCCGATTTGCATGTCCAAAAAGCCTGACCAGCGACCAGGGTACCCACTTCATTAATGACACCATTAAATCCTTGCTGGAAAACTTCATGATACAGCACCATAAAATTATCCCTTATCATCCGCAAGCCAATGACACGGTGGAAGCGTTCAACAAGATACTGGAGAAGGGCCTAACAAAGATATGCAATGCACAACATGATGACTGGGATGAGCGGATACCAGCAACACTGTGGGCCTACCGGACAACAGTAAAGCGACTAAATAACCAAAATCCATTCCATCTAGTATATGGGAGAGAAGCAGTAGTCCCCGTAGAATTCATCATGCCCAGTCTCCTGGTTGCGACGTCAATACAGCTGTCAGAAGAATAATCGTTAAAGGAGCGATTGCATGAGTTGCAAGAACTTTAAGAAGGATGATTTCTGGCCGAATCTCACCAAATGCTACAAAAGGAGAGACAGAAAGCTTGGCATGACCGACATATTAAGCACAAGACTTTTCAGGTTGGTGGGAAAGTACTCCTCTATGACAGAAAATACCAGAAATTCCCAGGAAAGTTGCAGATGCATTGTCTAGGGCCATTTCATGTAATCAAAATCAAAGATTTAGGAGCAGTTTGGTTAGCACAACTGAACGGCCAAATACTACAAGGATGTGTAAACGGCGCACGCTTGAAGCCCCACCAAGAGTAAGTTACATATTTTCAATTCCAATAACTCTCACACCCGAGAGGATTCAGTAGGGTAGAATAGCAACAATAACTCTCTCGCACCTGAGAAGAGCGAGATAGGAGTCTGCTGTATCGAAAATAAACATAATACCAAATAACAACAGTTGAGTTGCAGAGAATGTAACACAACCAATTGTGGTCAGGGGGGTAGTGTCCAACGTGTCATCCACGTCAGATAGAGAAGCGTGCCGAACATCAGCCCATCATCATCACGCGTAGTACCGGTGTTAGTCCGTAGGATTTCCAAGATTTGGAAATAATTTCCATAATTAGCATCACCCATACCGTAATAAATTTTCCATAATTAGACATAACCACAATAACTAATCGCATGATTATAGCCGCGGGGAAAGCCAGGGGAAATTAATTAGTTATGGGGTCTCATCAACCTCACCCGTGCCAGTTACTTACATAACCTGAATGCAAAGAAGCATGACAATGCTGGAAAAATATGAGTTAGAATCAGAAACATCCAAGAGAACAAGAGAAGTTGAATAAAAAATAATAGAGAAGGCACACGGGAGAAGGAATTCAAGAGAAAAGAGAGAGAATTGTCCTGCAAGTATGCCAACGAAGAGCCAAAATTACCAGAGTAAGCCTAGCGGTCATGGAGCAAGAAATTGATAGCAGAATTCAAAAGATGGAGTCCCTTGTGGGCAAATACGATAGTGTAACACTGATGGATATAGACCTTAAAGACACTTTTGAATTTTTGGCACTGAAAAGGAAAGTGTATATAAAGAATTATGCGACAGCAGCAGGGAAGCTAGTGACAAGAGTGCTGCCTGAATTCAGAGGCATTCAACAGTCTACAATACTGAACCTAAGGAATTTTCCAGTGTTCGGAATTACAGGCGCTGCGATGCAGTGCACGAAGTTTTTTTTAACAGAATCCAGAACGGTTCACTATGGTTGGGGAAGGAAATCCCAATTCATGTAGAGGACATCCATAGATTAACAGGACTGTCACAAGAGGGGAGGGACATATCAACAGCATTCTAAACCATATCCAAGAGAGCCAAGAAATCAGGGGACATAGACTACTATGTCAAGTATGGCACCAAGAGAGGGGGAAAAGGAGCAAATATTGACTTGATCAACAGACCAGAGGTCAAGTTCTCTTGCTACCTGATCGCTAGCAAGATAATGAGGCATTATACCAAAGGGGAATGCACGCTGGATGAAATTTCAGTCGCAAAGCATTGTGTACAAGGGGAAACGTTGAATTGGTGCTCTTTCTTGCTGAAGGAATTGTTCGAAGCTTGCGAGGACAATTACAGAAGGGCGACCGGGTTTATTTATGGATACTTGATCATGGCTCTAGCCATGTGGCAGTGGACCTTCCCAAGCATCCGGATACCGGTTGAGATAGCAGAAGGCAAACCATTGGAAATGAAGTTTGTGCCGTGGAGAGTGTCCAGAGACCCTAGCACAAAGGAAGTGAATGCATAAGCTTTTAGAGTCTCGTATGGCCAGATGGTTGAAATTGTAATGAGTCAAAAAAGAATTCTAGGAAGCCCGTTGGATGGATATGCCGAAAAGATATGGTTCGGGGTCACCCACAACCAAAATTTTCTCAGACCGACCTGTGTACTAGAATCCACGTTCAAGATGAGGCCCTTAAGATTCTAGATTGATGAAGCAAATTTCCACATGGAGGTCTGTTCGTGGCCAGGAGTGGCAATGGAAGTTAGGGATGGGGTCTACACATATAATTTCGATGGGATGCTGCCAAACCCACTACGGGGAGAGACTTCAGAAGAGGTAGAGGCCAGAATTTCGAAGCTACAACTATTCCCGATCATTGAGAAACTGAACAATAAGGTACAAAGTTTTAATAGAGTAGTTCAAGTGCTAACTAGCGACACCACTACATTTTCAACATTTTCAGAATTTTAGGCATCCCATTCCCATCCATCGCTCAGCACATCCTCCATGTTTGCACCCATACCAAATGTTTTATTTAGTTCACCACCCCCAACGACTACAACACTGGTTAGGAAGAATAAAGCTACGAAACCAGCAGCGGCACCAAAACCAAAATGGGTCAATGTCACAGTGCCTAGCCCAGTGGTCGATCTCACAGAAGAAGTCCCACCCCGACAACTGAGTGTAGGGGTACCGATCAGAGAAGAGATGGTAGTCAAGCCCCAAGGAACTGGGGGGCTACCACGCCACAACCCCATCTACCCTATCGATTTTCTAAACATTCGCATATCACCACCTCACAGCCACCAGCTACCATGCGCCACATCATCCATTTTCTGAGAACCCCACAATTCCACACCCTCCACTTCATCAGCCACAGTGTCAAACCCAATAGTTCAGAGAAAAACTAATGGGGACCACGGGAATGAAGTTAACTCAGGTACAACCCAGGTACCTCTAGTTGACCAAACCCCATACCAGCAAACTACATTTACTGAGCTCATTAATCAGATAGAGCAGTCCATGGAAGAAATGGCTGGGTCACTCCCTGAGCAGACTCTGCTCCAACCAGTTGAACTAACAAGTAAAGAAGTGAAACCTGATTCACAAATGGTTGACTCCAGCAACCGGCTATCACACCAGACACCTCCATAGTCACCGCAGGACCAGTCAGTGAAATCTATCACCAGTGGACAACCACTTCATACAAGGTTTCCAGATTAGGGTACCTTCGGTGCAGAAAGCATGTAGACATGGGGGACAACCCAACTGTACCACTTTATCCAAAGAGTAGCACAGCAAGCTGAGAGACTTCACTCGGAGCTCAAGTAGAAATGTGAGCTGCAACAACTACAGATTAGCACGCTTACTGAAGAGCGTGAATAGTTGAAGACAGATAAGGGGCAGTTGCAGGAACAACTGGAGATGGAAACAAGAGTATTTTGGGATGTTTGGCACACCGTAACAGCCAATAGCAGCCAAATACCTAAAGAGATATAGGAAACTGATGTATTTGGGTGGGTAGTCCACATTCGAGTGGCATACTCAAACCTACATCAGGAAAATGAAGAACTCAAGGCAGCATTGGTAGCGCTACTAGCGTTACCTAACCCAGCAGTTGTATACTTAGCAAGAATATCAGAGAGGCAGAGCCAAGTCAGGAAAATGCAGAAAGTTCTAAGTACTGCAGCAAGAGAAGCATACTACCTACTGAAGGGTCTACAGGAATGCTCGACGGCACTTACTCTAAAGGCACAACCGGTCTTGCTACACCTACAACAAATATCAAAACAGATCCAGGAGGCCATGGACCCGACAGGACTAGACCAACTATATGCACAAGCAGACGTTTTGGAGGTCCAAATACAAAAAATAGAAGAGAACTCAACGGAAGCCAAGCAAGCCCTCCGAGATCTCCGACAGCCAGTAAAGGTCAGTGCCCAAACAATGCAACAATTGGCCTCTGAGGGCCATACTCAAATCACCACCGTGTTTGGAGACTTGCCGCCTAATGCTGGAGAAGAAGTCGTAAAGAAGATCACAGCCGAAACCAACACGCTAATGGAAGGATGGAAACATGCCATGACAGCCTTTCAAGAAATCAAGGGAACAACTCTAACAAAGGTCCCAGAGTAGGGGCCCTTGTTTAGACAGCCGGAAGAAAGAGAAAGCAGACAGGTGGAGCAGGACGTAGGGTCGAGCGGACCCATGGAAGTAGAAACAACGTAGAATGATTGACTCAGGGTGAGTCAATAGGATGTGGTCGGGGCTTGTTGGGGCCCTTGTTTTGAAATTTAATAGTTTTCAGTTGAGGCTAGTACATGGCAAGACGCAACCACGGTAGGAAGAGAGTTGTCAAGGTTGCAAAGGAGTAAAGGATAGGTGGTGCGGCTGTTGTGGGAGAAAGTACAGGTGGCGGAAGAGCGTGGCAGAAAAAAAGTAGTAGAACTTTCGGCTAACGGAAAGAAACAGAAGATAGCCAAGCGAAGAGAAAGGAGGAACTGTCAGTTGCACTGGAAATAGATCAAATAGGCAGCCAGCCAGTGGAAAGAGAGGTTGGTGCAGATGGGGTCAGAAGATAGGAGCAGTAGGAGAGCCCTGTTGGGTTGTTCAATTCTCTATTCCTTCGTATCTCTGTATTTCTCTCTGTCCAATAGAACCACTTGTATTTTGTTCCATCTAAGCTCATGCTAAGGAGCTGTGTAATGTTCTATTGCTGATAGTTGCTTTATAATACAATCAGGAGTTGATGTTCTGAGTGTATGTTGAATGGTTTCAGTAGCAATTTTTAATTTTATGGGATATAAATCTCAATGCACTCTCGAGGGATATCTTTGATGGAATGTTGTGTTTTTTTAGATTTATGTCACATATTTGATTTCTCCCTACCAATGTCGTTATGTTGATACCGATCTATCCCCCATCTTAGTAAGGTCACAACACGCCTCAGGTGAGACTCTCAGCTCTTCGGAGCAGGGTGAAAATTCCAGCATGGTGCTACACTATAACGGACACCCTTGTTGGCCCCTTAACCTGAACCCAGGTCTTCTCTGGAAGACCTGTTTTCTCGCCAACAGCAACCAGGTAAGATAGCCATGTCAATGGATCTTAACAGCTTATGAAATGGAAAAGGAGGAGGAGATTAAGGTTCAAAGAGAATATATAGTAGACCGTTTCAGAATTTTTCATTTCAGTCTTAGAGGAAAACATAACATACTCTTTCAAGATTGAGCAGGGTACCCCATGGTAAATCCTACACAAAATTTTCTATCCGCAGTAAAGAAAGAACACCAATATGTAAAACTAGAGATGACATATTATGAGAAAATGTGCACTTCATCACAGAACATGACATAAGAATCTGGAAAACAACATCATCTTTCATTCATCCAAAAGAGAGTGCTTACAAACAGATGAGACCTTACAATGGTTTTTTCCCTCCCGGGCCTCTCCCGAGCCTCTCTCATATTTCTGATGCATATAGTATGTATATAAAACTTAATTTAGTTAATCTGTTTACAACAGTGATTACATTCAAGAAGAAACTAGACAAGTGGGAACATGCAAGCAGTGATAAGACAAGCCTGGTCCTAAAAATGGTTTTATCATTCCATTCCTTATTATAAAATAAGGAAGAAATTGCCTCTTAGGATCACGAGAGGCTATGATGGAGTAAAAATTTAACAAGTGGAACCATGCAGGCGGTGACAACATACTTCTAGCCAAGAAGGTGGAGGCAACAGTCTGTTATGATCAGAATCCGGCTATGTCCGATGTTGAAGAGGCAAGGAAGGCTCTGACACCTTGGATCTTCCTATTCAGAAAACCGTTGTTGGATTATTAAATTGATGAGGTGATGGCGTCTTCCATGGATCAGTAGTCGTGCTGATGTGTTCGTTTCCCTTTCTGTTCTTGTAGGTACAACATGATAATCTTTGCACAAAATCCTTTTCCTAACTTGACACTTTCTCTCTATCTCCCCACTACTGTGAAATTCCACATTACTCTACCATTTTTCTCCTTGTCGGGTCCTACCCGAGTCCTCCTCCCGAGTTGACTCTTTCTTCATAAAACAATGCACAAACCCATATGCCTAGACGTGAAATCATTTAGATTTTTTCTTTGGACTACATCGCATCCGCATAAACATAGCACTTCACATGTTTTAAGATTTATCTTATGAGGAACGAGATCGACGATGCAATGCAAAGAGTAGAGGTGAACATTAAACTTTGTGCAGTGTGGCGTGCATCGAGTGGAGGTGATGTGGCAATGGGGTGGGCCCACCCGCATCACGTAGATCTCAAAGTTTAAGGTTTTTTATGAGGAGCAAGAGCTAAGGGTTAAACTTCGCAAAGTGTGATATGCTATGAGGTCCCACCCATATCGCAAACCACAAGATATTAAAGTTATCGCACATCACATAATTTAGCATTTACCGCACATCGCAACATTTAGGATATATCGCATTGCAACTTGAATTATTTAACCTGTGATGTCTTTAAAGTGTAAACATAAGAAATGTTGATTGCAATGTACGATAGGTGGTGAGGAAATGGGTCCCACTTGACTTCACATCAGGGAATTTATGGAATGTGCCAAGGACTTGTTGCGAAGTGCCAACGCAAAAGGCAAGGAAAGAGTCGAAAGGTTTCTATGGTAAGGTAAGGATTATGCAGTTTCATAGTATATATATATATGTATGTATGTATATGTATATATATATATGTGTGTGTGTGTGTGTGTGTGTGTATTTCAAGCGGCCTAAAGTGTGTGGGGGGGGGGGGGGGACGGGGGCTGGAGCTGCAAATGGTAATTTTAAAGGTTTTGAAAGAAATGAAGGGGTGATATTTAGAAAATGGAAAAATGAAGGGCAGGAGAGGGAAAATGAAATGAAATGAGGGCATAAATTAATTTTTGCTCAACATCACACCTTATCAACAACACTGTCCTCTTTCAACTAAACTGAAAGGCAGATAGATTCCTTTGATGCTCTTGACAATCAGGATTTCCCTTCTGTTAGTGTCTAGTGATTTGGAATATTGGTATACCAAATGACAGGGTAACATGGAACCAGTCTTTGGAGTCCTACGACCTAGCCTTCATGGACTCGGAGAGGGATCTCTCTATTAGATGCAAAGGATGTGTTCTTGTTTTGTTTAGATGGTTGATTTTAGGCTAGTTTTTAAGTGTAAGGTTTGTTGATTGTTTTGGTTGGGTAAGATGGTCAAGTGGAATAGGTGGAGTAAGAGGTCTTTAAATCATTGGGCTATGAAGTCAATGAAAGTCATGAGTGTCTCAATAATGAATCAGAGTGTGTTTCAGGGCCACTCTAGCAAGGTTAATGGATCCTTAAGGTAATGTGTGAGGTGGGGTGGACATCAAGTTTGGGAAAAACAAGGTAGGGCAAAGGGCAGTGAAGTATCCTTTGTCATTTACCTATGAAAAAGGAGGTATTAAATATGATTAGAACAAGATACTAAGCATGAGATAGGGAAAAACATTTACTCTATGATAATACTTAAACCAATAAATATCCAAGATAAACATTCCAGTGAAACATAGAAAGCATAAGTGCTTCAAACTTTAGTAAATTCACCTTCAAAATTTGGGAAAACATACAAGATAGCACAGTAACTTTAATCAAGAAAAATAGGGAACTCCTAAAATTTGTTGATCAAGATATAAATAACTCTAAGGAAAGCTGATAGGCATGGAAAAAGGGCAAGATCGGAACAAGACCTCTTTGACTTGAACTAGCAAACAATACTTCAAATAAAGGTTCCAAGACAAAGTTTAGACAGTCTCAAATAAGAAGTGCTTATCATGAATCATATTGTTAACTAGTATATTAATCCATTATTGAAAAAAACAAGCATGGCGAGGCTTGAGGAGCAATTAATAATTCCTCAAACACACCCAGCAAAGGAAAACATCAAGGCCATAGTAAAAAGGAGGACTAAGGTGCTTCAAAGAGCATTTCTCAACCTATAATTTTATTTTCTATAGAAACTAAGAAGAATGAAACATAATGACAAAAATAAAACATAAACAAATTAAGAATACATCACCATTAACCAAGTTTAGGAATCCTGTAGACAAGCTTCTCCATCATCAATCCAAGCAAGCCATTCATCAACTTCACAAAAGCAACTTCTTCTCCATGCTTGTAAAAACCATGTATTGATCTCCAAGTTCAACAAAATCCACAACGTACATGAGGGTCTCATGCTCTATTTATGGAGAAAAGGAAGGATAAAACCCTAATTAGGGTTTTAAAATATCCAAAGTAGTCATAAATGACAAATTTATGTCCAAGTGACAATGCAAGGCCCAAGGCATAAATATTCAAGAAAAATAAATGCACAGTAAATTCTAACACCTAATCCTAGAGTGATTTTCTTCAAAAATACTTAAAAACTCATTTTTCAATAAATGATTGTGTTTTGTTGACTTTTTCCACTTTTGGTCCTATATGTGCAGCGCTAAAATATCATAAAATAGCTGTACTTGCAGTCCTGTTTTGACCTCCTTCCCGGTGTCAGATTTTGCTCCATGATGGCTCGTTGAAAAGCTTGTGAAGTTTTATTTCTAGATCTACCTTTCATTTTCTAAATGAGTGCCATTTTCTAGTCCAAAAATCCATTCTCCCAACAATTCTCTATGCGCAACACCTTGCCTGAAAATGAGGGAGAATGGTCAAAATTTAGGTGTTTTTTGACCTTTTGGGGGGTCAAACTGCTCCAAATGGTCTACAATTTTGTGAGAAGACTGCTGACGATGAGAGGAATCCAAAAATTTCAAGTTTTCAAGATGAGGATGAATGAGCTGTGTGTGCAGCACCAAGGGTGTTGCGCATAGAGGCCTCAAAATTTTAAAAAACAAAATCTTGTTCAAAATTTGCCCAAAATTTGTGGAGTGGTCCCTCAAGAGGTCTTGGACACCTATAGGGAAGCTTCAGCCAAGACTCCAAGGCTTTCATGCTCTTTTTCCTCCTTTAGGTTTTTGACTTCAAGGAGGGCTTCCTCCAGTTTGGCACAAACAAGCTTGTGTTTCTTTGCATAGTGCTTGGTCATTTTTTTCTGGAAAGAAAGGCCCCTTCTCACTTCTTGAAGTGCTTGTGCTCATTCTTGTAATACTGAATGAAACATTGTGCCATCTATAAATATCTCTCAAATTCCTTAATTTGTGCATCTTTGGTTAGGAGTAGCAATCTGGTGGTCATCTCCTTGTCCTCATTGTCACTGTCTAGATCAATGCATTAAAGCTCTTGAGTAGCTTTCTTGAATCTCTTACTTCTCCTCACCTTGCCCACTTTTTATTTTCCCTTGTCAAGCCTTGGAAGTGATGTAGGTGATAAGGCCCCTTGCCTTTTGGAGGTAGCAAACACTTGTCTTGACCCCCTTTGATATGTGCATGGAAGATGTGTAATTGTTGTTTTGAAAGTATTTTCATCATGGCTGTGACCCTTGGTGTTGTCTCCAGCTTTTTCATTTTTACCATGGCTTCCATGAATCACCTCATGCCCCATTTTATCATTGATTTCTTGAGCTTCAGCACCATCATCATCATTATCTTCCTCACTGCCTTCTATACAGTCACTTTGGTCTTTAAATTTATCATCAGTTTCTGCACTTGCCTCACTCTGACCTTGTTCCTCATTAGTGTCCTCTTCTTCATCATTCTCTGCACTGTTGCTTTCATTCTCATTGTCACCAAAAGACTGCTTAGTGTCATGACAGTCATGACACCTGTCATGATTTTCATGACTATCCCTTTTGTTATCTATTTCCTCACTGACTATCATATCAGTGTTATTTCCTTGGTCACTACCTGCCTCTTCAAACTCTGTTTTAGCCTCATTATTTCCCTGCTCTTGTTCTTCTATTTACTTTTTATCACCTTCTCTTTCTTCATGTTCATTATCTTCATCCATAATGTCACTGTTTGCACTATTACTGTGCTCATTGTCATGCTCATGCACATTTTCCTCTTAACTATCTTCTTTGCCTTTACTTTCTACCTCACTATCCTCTTCCATGCTTTGTGCCTCAAGGCTGATTTCTTTCCCATCAATGTCAAGGGCATAACTGTTTTCTTTCTCCTCAGACTCATCATCGTCATTAATAACTTCACTATCTTTCATTTCTATTTGCTCTACCTCCTCTCGACTTGTTTCATTATCACAGTTTTCCTCATTTGATGCTTCAGGAGAAGGAGAAAGAGGTGAGTTTCCTTGTGGAGAAGGCATGGGTGGAGGTGATGGAACATGATCTCTGAGGGGTGATGGAGGAGTGGAGGTAAGTGGGTGTGAAGTGGAAGGAAAATTTTGTTGAATGAAGGCTTGGGGACTTGCAAATATATCATGAGAGATAAAAACTTCCAAGGGATTCCCTGTTGCTCTAGCTGGTGGAAAAAAATCATCTTAACCAAAGAGTGGTGAAAAAGGCTTTGCATTTGGTGGGAATAACTCCTTTTCTTGACTATTGAAGCCATTTTTTCAATGCTCCGGTAGAGATAGTATGGTAGGTTTATTAATTTAACCCTGGTGAAATGCATTAGCAAACTTATGTGATATGAATAAATCCTAGAGTACCTCCCCTCACAAGTGAAGTACTTGATGATTTCCCTCATCAGTGGTGCATATCTCTCTAGCAGGTGAGAGAAGGGGAAAAAGTATTGCACCCCTATTGATACCTAGGTTTGAGGAGGGGCTCATAGTAGCTTAAAGCCAATTTTTTCCTCTTGAGCCATCTCTCACCCACATATGGTATCCCTGTGGCCCTAGCGATGGATCCGGATGATAACTCAAATTTTACTCCTGCTAGGTTGACATGCTTGTTTTGTAGGCTGAGAAAAAACAACCTAGTCAACTCTGAGTGATTTTGGACCTATTTAACCCTTTCACAGCACTGATAGCATCCAACATCTTGAAAACATGCAAGGAACATGGGAGAAGAGATGATTTGAATTGTATCCAAGGGCTTAAACCTATTAATTCTTTCTCCCTTGTGCTTTGGCCTGATAGGCCCTTGGCCTTCATCACTACTGGTACTTATCTCTTCTCTAGACATAGTGACTAATTATGTCCTCGAACAAATTGGTTTTTAGCTTGTGAGATCTTTAGGTTTAGGGAGGAAAAATGAGTGAAGATGAGGGAAAAGTTAAACAAATGGGGCAACATGGAAGTAAGTCTAGGAATGCTTTTAGAGTTTTGAAGGATGCCTAGCTTGTACTGAGTGAATTTACACCAATGACCACTCTCCAACTGGTAAATTCTACCCTAGCAGGTTAAATGATTGTTTTCCATGAAGATTAGGGTTTTTTATCCAATTTAGGTTTATGTTACTCTTCTTTGATTATGTATGTAAGAAGAACATTTGGAGGGAAAAGCGAAAGTGACCACCAACCTTTTTCAACTTGTGTAGGAACCTGGGGAAAATTTGAGGAGGAAAAAAAAACTGATTTTGACCATTTTTTGGCAATTATGGCCAAACTTCTCCTATGCGTAGCGCCACCCGACTGGTCGTTTCAGTAATGCCCTCTGCAAGCCTTTGTGCATAGCGTTGAGCGATTTGGGTGCCCTTGTTCATAGCACCGGTGAGTCAGGCTATCGTGCAGGCTTGTGCACAATGCCTAAAGATTGTGGGCGGCTCGAGCCTCTCCACAGGCCTGTCGGGTCGTCCCCTATGCGCAATGCATGTTTCTGTGGGTAACTCAGGCTTTGACTTGGGCGTGTGCATAGTGCCAGTGCCTATGCGCAACGTCGGTCCGTCTGTGCGTAGCGCAGTGTTTTTTAACATTGTCTTTCCTCCTCTATGCACAGCGCCAAAGGTTCTATGCACACCGCCACTGCCTATGCACAGTGCCGGGGAAAACTTGCCCAGTCTTCAGAAAAAATCCTATAAATGCTTCAACGACTCTCTATCTTTATTTCAAACACAAAATGAGTTTGGGAAGAAGGAAGGAAGGCCTTTATACCTTTTTTGAAAAATAATTTCATGGTCAAACCCACTTTTCTAATGTTTGTTTCATTTCATGCTTTTTCACTGACTTTTTGGTCTTTTTGTCCTGTAGGTGGCAGAACTATGAGAAAAATGATTTTTTGCCTTTTTTGGAGTATATTGATGTTTCCCTTGGATTGAAAAACTTTTTAATGAGCTTAACTTTGCCTCTTACCCACATTTTGAAAATATGAACCAATTCTTAAAAATAAAAAGGTCATTTTGACAAATTTTTGAGGAAAAGGCATACAATGATATTACTGCTCCCTTTTTAAGGTCTTCTCCATTTTATCCTTTTCATGAATTTCAACACTTTTAAACAGTAAAATTGTGATCATTTTGGCACTTTCACCATGTAATATAAAGTTCAACATCTTTTATCCCTTTGATCTCTTGGTGGATGAGACTAAAGAGAAGAATTTTGACCTTCTTTCAACTGACATTCTATCATGTTTTCAGTTTGAAGCAGTTAAAACCTCTTGGTGTGAAAACCCTAGAAGTTGGTATCAACAGCTCCTTTAGTCTTTATATGTTCCATCATCATGATATACATCATGTTTGTTTGATCTTATCAATCTTCCTGTAGGTAGCCGTCTTTGACTGTCCTGCAGAAATGTCACTAATGGCTAACTATCTTTTGCAGCATATACTTTTGATAAGGAAAACCTTGTTGGACGCTTCTCTGTTTTGTTTTAGACTAATTACATGTTTGTTCCTTTGACCATTTTGACAATGATATATCTCTGGTGGGAAAATTTAGTAATATAAACCATTTTGTGTCTCCCCTTAGCTACTTTTGTTTTTGCAAGTGCCTACAAAACATTTGCCTTTGTCACTATTACTTTTTTTGGAGTTTGACATCGCTTTTCTTCAACAATGAACTTATGTTTAGCATGATTTCCTCCTTCGACATTTCACCTCATGCTTTCCTTTCTTTTGATCATTTTTAAGATCCTCCGATTGCATTTGGAAACTCAGCCTCTTTAATTGATACCCTTTACCACTTTCTCCCTTTGGTGCAGTGAAGTAATGTTGCTTTGACAAACCCTAGAGGGTACCTTGGATTTCCTTGGAATGCCATCTTCATGTTTATGAAGGAGGACTTATCATCTTCACTTGACCTTTTTGATCCATCTTCCCAAACTCTTAGGTTTTAGGGTTGTTTAGAGAAAAGTGAACATTTTTGTATTCTAAGTTCTCTATAGCCCTTTCAAGTTCATTCATTTTCATTCAGTTCACCTCACCTTTTTCCGTTATTCACTCATGACTTCTAAAAATCTTCAATGAGTACTTGGTTGTGTTGAGGTGCCTTCTGTCCTTGTGGTCCTTGTGATTGTTCTTTGCCTAGTACACTATCTTGTCAATCAACCATAAAAACCCTGATTTGTCTTTAAAAAAAGGCTTGTTTCCTTTCTCTTTGCTGTGGATATCTTATTGTGATGATTTAACCCTATTACCTTACCTCTTGCTAGGCTGATGGCCATATTGATATTTTTGCAGAAATGTGAGGAAGGGCAGTTGTCCCTTGCAGAATTTGTGCTTTAGGCTAAGGAGGCCTTTTTGGAATGACCCTTTGATCAGTTTTGAACAAATTCACTTCTCCCTTTTATTCTTTGAATGTAGTCTCTTTACATAGGAAAAACAGAGATTTTGAGGACACCAAAACCTCCTTATGACCTGTGAAACCCTAGGTGACCTAGTGGAAGGTTCCTTGGACTTGGCTTCAGACTAAAAACTTAGACTTTGGAATCTTTAGGGTAAAACAAAGTTTTTGTAGACTGATGTATTGAAGATCCAAAATCCAATGTACTTGATTTATCTAAAGATCCTACAGAGACAGTCTTGAGACCATCAATGCTTGGGGCATTTATGGAGAGGTAGGAGAGATGGTTGTTTGGTGGCCCTAGGTAGTAGTAGAGGGGTTTGTAGGCTAAAACAAAAACAGAGCATTAAGGTCAAAGGTGACACAATAGAGACAAAAAGAGTGACATGAGCCCATGATGGGTCTTCTTGGGTGGGTGAGTTGAGCTAGACATGATGGGATGATGAAATAGTGAAAAAGTATCTTAAGGATGATGAAGGTAGTGAGATTTCTAGAACTTGCAATGTTCATGAACTTTGTTTCTAGAAATATAGGGCAATCATTTATTCATCTACCCAGGAAAAAATTACTGATGACTAACAAGGCCCCAGAAAATTCCAAAACTGGTTGCCACATGTTGACCGTACGGCCATGGATGCTAACATCATCTACCATATCAGCTTCTCAGATCCATGTAGGAATTTACAGGGTAATTTCTGTAGATCAAGAACCAAAGGTCACCACTCACAAACAGATCACAAATCAGTACACCAGTATAATCACGTGGTTAAAACCATCAAAGAGGGAAATAGTCCATGGCCTAAGCCAACGCGGCCACTTCAGGAAATTTATTAATATAAAAAGAAAAGTTATATATGTTTCTCTCATAAACAGTTATCGGATAGATGACCCTCCATTCCCTTTAAATAGAGATCATGGACCAATCGGGTGTCAAGCCACGGATCAAGTGTCGTTAATATTGAGGAGAGAGATAACCGTCGGAACACTATAAATCATGACCGTTGGAATATAAGTTACAAATGTACATGGTAAAGAAACACACTTTACTTAAATCTACTCTAGACTAAGTTATTCTTAACTATTTCCTATGTGTCAGAATATCCTAACACCCCCCCTTAAGAACAACTTGGGATATGATTGAAGGATTTACAAAGGTGACACAAAAGGAGCCTATTTCCTATGTGTCGAAATATCCTAACATCCCCCCTTAAGAACAACTTGGGATAGGATTGAAGGATTTACAAAAGTGACACAATAGGAGACGGAAGGAGGCATTAGAGCCTATCCCCCTTAATGAAAACTTTCCTGAACTCCAAGCATGGATCTAAGTTTGGTAAACTTCGCTTCTATGAGAGCCTTTGTAAAGATATCGGCTACTTGATCATTGGTTGGACAGTATTTCACTTCAAGAACACGATCATGAATGAGCTTTCTGATGAAGTGTATGTTGAGTTCAATGTGTTTCATACACTGATTTTGAACTAGATCTTTACATAGTTGAATGGCACTCTAATTATCACACCAAAGTGTAGTTGGATGCTGCTGATGAAGACCAAATTTAGACAGGATCTGACAAAGCCACATGGATTCCTTGCTGGCTTTAACTGCACCATGATACTCCACTTCTACTGAAGAAAGAGAGATGGCACTTTGTTTCTTACAAGACCAAGTAATAGGTCCTGAACCAAGAGTGAATACATAGCCTGTAGTGGACTTTCGATCAACAGGGTCACCAGCCCAATCAGAATCAGTTAAACCAATCAAAAATGGAGATGGTCCTACACTGTAATGAATCCTGAACTGAACTGTACCTCGAATATATTGAAGTATAATTTTAGCTTCTTTCCAGTGACTTTCATGAGGTTGGTGCATAAACCGAGCAACAAGACCAACGACAAAGGAAAGGTCAAGATGGGTATGGTTTAGATACAGAAGTTTACCAACAAGTTGATGATATAAGGTAGCATCAAATTCAGGGGTAGTACAAGTGACTAAAATCTTGACTCCAGACTAAAAGGGAGAAGGGGCTGGCCTACAGTCTTCCATATGAAAGTGGTGTATAAAATCACAGGCATACTTGGACTAAGAGAGGGTAATGCCTTCCTTGGATTGCAAGATTTGAAGACCGAGGAAATAATGCAAGTGTCCTAAGTCTGTCATTTCAAACTTATTTTTGAGGCTAGACTTCACATGGTTTATATGGTTTGGATCACTACCAGTAAGGATAAGATCATCAACATAAAGAATAAGGATGGTGAAGGACTTACCCACTTTCTTTGTGTAGACAGTGTTGTAAGAATGACACCTAGAAAATTCAGTATCTAATAGAAATCTATCCATTTTGGCATACCAAGCCTGATGAGCTTGTTTGAGACCATAGAGAGACTTCCTAAGGCGAAAAACAAGGGTAGAGTCATTTTGGATAAAGCCAGGGGGTTGTTCCATGTAGATTTATTCATGTAAATCTCCATGTAGGAAGGCGTATTTAACATCCATTTGATGGACTTCCCATTTAAAGGAGGCAACAAGGGAAAGAAAAAGGTGAATAGAATTCATTTTTGCAATAGGGGAGAAGGTTTATGTATATTCAATTCCTTCAACTTGTGACAATCCTTTAGTGACAAGACGAGCTTTATGTATATCCACTTTTCCATCTGGTCCAAACTTTGTTTTGTAAACCCATCTGCATCTGACAAGTTTTCTTCCTTTTGGAAGAGGAACAAGATCCCAAGTATCATTCAAAAATAAGGAGCAACATTCTTCATTCATAGCTTCATCCCAATCTGGGTGACTAGAGGCTTCTTCAAAGGTTTCTGGATCAGGATTTTTTGGAACTTGAGCCAATAAGGAAGAGGCTCTTTCAAAATAAGAACATCTACATCATCGATCGACAGGGTCACCTACAAGAGAACCTGCTGCATCCCGAGTAGAGAAGACCCATCTTGGAAGTGGTGGAGTAAAGGGAACAATTTCAAGAGGTGGAGGAGGATTTTCATCCTCGTTGTCATCATCTGAACTAGAAGGAATGATATTAAAAATAGAAGAGAGAGAGAGGTGGCACATATGTCGAATCAGGCTCGCAGGCCAAAGGTGGCACACCCATTGAACTAGGCTCGCAGGCCGATATATTTTCATCAAATTTTACATCTCTTCTAATTATTATATTTTTGGATTTTGGTTGAAGAAGTCTATAACCTTTGAAATCTTCAAAATATGCAACAAAAATTCATTTTTCACTCTTAGGTTCTAAGGATTTATGTTTTGCATCTGGAATATGGGCCCAAGCATCACTTCCAAAAACACGAAAGTGACTTACATCTGGTTTGATTGAGCTCCAAGCTTCTTCTGGAGTTATATTCTTTCAAACCTTAGTAGGAGTGCGATTTACTATGTAATTTTCACAGTTAATGGCTTATACCCAAAAATTGAGACCAACTCATTTAGATTGAAGCATACAATTAGCCATTTATTTTAAGGTGTGATTCTTCCTTTTAGCTACACCATTTTGTTGTGGAGTATATGGAACAATATGTTGCAATTGAATGCCATGCTCAGTGTAGAAGTTGATAATTTGTTGTTAACATTTTCTCCTCCATTGTCTGATCTTAACTTAAGAATTTGATGTCTAGATTGTTTCTCAACAAAGGCCTTAAAGGCCAAGAACATGTTAAAAACTTCACGCTTGAGTTTTAAGAAGTATACCCAAGTGCGTCTAGAAAAATCATCGATGAAAGTTAAGAAGTACTTGCAACTAGAGAAAGAAACAATAGGAAGTGGACCACATAAATCACTGTGCACAAGTTGCAAAGGGGTTGAAGTGTGCCAAGAGGCATGTTTGTCAAAACTGTCCCGATGATGTTTTCTGAGTACACATCCGGAGAAAACACCATCTCGGGAAGATACCATAGGAAGACCCATCACCATATTTTCCTTACATACAGTTTGAAGAGAGCGATGGTTTAAGTGACCAAATTTCTCATGCCAAAGTTTGCTCAATTCATCATTATGAGCAACAAAAATGGAGGGAAGACATGATGATCCAAAGTTGTCAAAATTATACAACCTTTTGGAATCATCAACAATTCCAGTAGCTAAAATATGTTTAGGATCTTTGAGGTCCTTGATTACAACATCATGAGGTGAGAATTCTACTATTTTCCCTTCACCTAATGATTTATATGATAAACAGAGAGAAGGTTGCTTGACAAGGTAGGAACACATAGTACATCATTAAACTGACCATTATCGAGATGAATGGTTCCAGATCCTACAACACTAAGAGATCTATCATCACCAACATAAATATGTTTGGTGTTGAAATCATTTAAAGAATAAAACACGGCTTTATTTTTGGCCATGTGATAAGAAGCTCTAGAATAAATGAGCCACTCATGAGAATGAGAAGAGGAAGATAATTTTAATGCATAACCAGATCTTGATGCTTGACAACCAAAAGCAGAAAGTGTCATTCCTGAAGATGAATGTGAAGAGTGCTCCAAATTGATGTTGTGCTTCTTCATTGCTACTTCTAAGGCTTCCATCTTATTAAAACATTTGGAATCTATATGGCCATCACTATTACAAAATTTGTAATGTCTATCAGTCTTCTTCCCTTTGTTTTTATTTTCCTTATCATTTTGGTGAGTTTCTTTTTCAATTAGTGGCTGAAATTTCTTAGGACCCTTGTTTGGTTTCGAACCATAATTTTAGGATATTGCTTCTTGGGATTCTTTTGATATGATTGTTGTTGGGCTGCTAAGGCTTTCTTAGAAGTGTTTCCAGGAGTGATAAGACCAAGGTGTAAGAGTTTTTCTTTTTCTCTTATCAAAGAATCACAAAAGGAATCAAAAGAGGGATTCTTGTAGGTGGTTCCCGAAGAAATGATGGCTTCTCTAGTGGAATGGAAGGCAGAAATAAATACAGAGTATGTAGGGCCAAGCTTAGCAAGAATGCAATAGATGACGCTACTATCTTCCTTTTTGACCTTACAACCTTCTAAAAGAAGTCTAAGGGTCTTGAATTTGGACAAAAAGTCCTCAATAGAGGAGAAATTATTGGGGTCCAAAGTAAGCAACTAATTTTCAAGCTGATGGGCCTTGATTTGACTTTGAATGCCAAAGACAATATTTAGCTTGTCCGAGGCTTCATGAGGGGTGTCAAATTCAAGGATATGAAATCGAAGATCTTGAGCAATGGACATTCCTATCAACCCTCATGCTTGATCTTATTTATTTTCCCATTTAGTGACTATATCATCATCATAAGGTTTAGTTTCTACTCCTGTGGTTATTCTATAAAGCCCTTCACTTCTAAGTATATCTATCATGTGAGGTAGCCATTGGAAATAATTGGTGCTATTAAGAATAATCGGGCATGCACTTTCCATTTATTTATTTATTTTTAAATGAAGCTAAGAAAAGCTAAAATTAACTGCTTCAATGGAAAGATCTCAAAAAATTAGGCTGTTTAAAAAAAAACGGCTCGAAAAACGTCTTTCGGATGAAAAAGTTATGCCTTTTTGAAAAAACGAGTTGAAGATGCCGAATAGTTACAGGAACGGGATGAAGTGCAGCTTTAAAAAAAAAAAAATCGCCCCTTTTAACAAAAACTTTTTACAAAGGAAGCTTGAGAAGGAGAATTGAAACCAAGACCTCTATTATCATAAACTAACTCCTCACCAATTGAGATAGTAAAAGGATTTTGTTATTGTTTGAAAGGAGGAAGGGGGGAACTCTTCTGTGTGCGTGTCTTTTCCTGCACAAAAAAAACACAAAAAATAAGCAAAAAAAAATGAAATGCAAGCCTTACAACAAAATTTTAGATTTCGGTTAGCCTTACTGGCAACTATCAATTTTTTCACTATTTCTGATTTCCCGAGATCGCACAAAGACGCGGGGAAAGAGCATATGTAGCAAAAAAAATCCCTTTTCCTGTTTCTGATTTGCTGAGATTACACGCAGCGCAGAGCATAAAGCATACACAGAGAAGAGGGTATAGATCCGGAAAATAAATAAAACCTAAAAACCAAAAAAAAGAAAGAGAGGGAACCGAAATAAGCAAAACTATTAACAAATATAACTGCAAAACAGAGGCTTTATACCTCTAGATCTAAAATCTCATAACTTGGGCAGCCAGAAACCTTTTTGCATGAAATGAAAGGTGTTCCTCACTATAAAAAATTCTCCATACACAACAAAGTAGCTCTCCAAGCCCAAAAATGTTCGAAAACAGTAGATCTACAAAACGGCATTCACATGCAGTCAAACCGACTTCAGATTTTGATCAACAATGGATGTGGCCCTCCAAATAGCTCGGATACCATGTAGGAATTTACAGGGTAAGTTCCATAGATCAAGAACCAAAGGTCACCGCTCACAAATAGATCACAAATCAGTACACCAGTATAATCACATGGTTAAAACCCTCAAAGAGGGAAACAGTCCATGGCCTGAGCCAATGCGGCCACTTCAGGAAAATTATTAATATAAAAAGAAAAGTTACATATGTTTCTCTCATAAACGGTTACTAGAAAAATGACCCTCCATGCTCTTTAAATAGAGATCATGGACCAATTCGGTGTTAAGTCACGGATCAAGTGTCGTTAATATCGAGGATAGAGATAACTGTTGGATCACTACAAATCATGACCGTCGGATTATAAGTTACAAATGTACATGGTAAAGAAACACACTTTACCTAACTCTACACTAGACTAAGTTATTCTTAACTATTTCCTATGTGTCGGAATATCCTAACATCCCCCCTTAAGAACAACTTGGGATAGGATTGAGGGATTTACAAAGATGACACAAAAGGAGACTATTTCCTATGTGTCGAAATATCCTAACAATCCAATCATTTGCTGCCACATGTATTCTCGGAGGAGAGACAAAGAGTCCTTGGGTTGCTTTGGTTTTGCAGCGATTTCCTTTATATTTATTTTTCTCCATGACTTTAGTGCTTTTAAAGGAATTGAATTTTTTAAGGAGTTATGAAAATTTGATGTTAAAATGTGCCTTCCTTCTGACTTCCTACTCTGAAGTCCTTCATTCCAAAAATTGGCTCCCAATTTTCAGCTCTCATTTTTAGTTCTCCCTTTTCATCTCTCCCTTGTGATATCAGCCCCCAATGTGTTGAGCCTTCTCTGAAATCGACGTCCCGATGGGCGACCTTTCCCTTTTGATTTCATCCAAGATTAAACATGTACTTATTTGCACCAAGGATGAAAATATGACCATTAGACACAAATACCAAATGGTATGGTAGATAACAACATCGACTCCAATGGGGGACAATGTATTGCAAACAATGCATTGAGAACCTACAGATTAATAGCCTTCACCATTTCTGAAGAGGAAAATAAACATATGAAACAACATACTGAGGAAGAACACATACTGCATATCCAAAATTATTGGAATCACCATAAGGTCTTCATTAATATTCCAGAATGAAAACATGTCATAGGCCCAAACTGTCAAATTTTGAAAAACAATAGCAGCCTCAAGAACAAGAAATTATAACCAAACTTGGAACCTCCTCTGAAAATAGAGTTTAGAACTCTTAAACACAGACTTTGGGACCTCTAAAAGAAGAATTTTGGAACCTTTACTACTGAGTTCCTCCTCCCTTTTATAGGGAGAGATCCTAATGAAAAACACTTACAAAATATCTTAGAAAATTATATTTGTTTGAGCTACACAACTGTTTGAGCATGCAACTAGCCTGGTTTTCCTAATAATTACATGACAGACTGGATTATTTTCTTGAAAATTTAAAATTAAACAAAATATGAAAAATGGGATGTGTCATGATTGACACAAAAAAATATCTCCATGACGATTCCTTTGATTTCCTCTAATCTAGCCATGCCTCTTCCATTGTGTTCCTCCCACCGTTACCATCCACTTTGATTGTCACTTTCTCCCTTTAACTACTTGAATTTCCTCCGTTTTGGAGTTGAATATGATCAAGTGTGGTGGCATTGATGGTTCCCTGGAATGAGCTTCCAACCCATCCATCCTCAATGCCCTATGTATTTTAGTATCATAGCCTTCATATCTCACGACTTCACGCCATAGTGCAATTATGGAGCCACAACTTATCGTAAATTTGTTTAAGAGAAACATTATGAAAACCTAACCTTAAGATGCCTTTATCCCTCTTATAATTAACTCCTTATTTCTTATGAACCATAGGATCACTACCTATGACCACTAGTATTGCACTTACTTGTTTCATGATTGGATCCTATCCATCATAACTCTAGTTAAAATAAACATTACAAAACTACGAAGCTCCAATGTCTTTATCTCCTCTTCTCTTAGCCTTCTTATTGCATTCTTGCCATAGAAATAGGTGCCATGACCAATGTCTTAGTGCTTGGGTGTTAAAGCCTTCGGGATCCTATCAGGGGTATATCTCTTATTGTTATCCATTCTCACCCTTGGTTCTTCAGCTTTTCACAACCAAATTCCAACAATGCATCAGAGCGTCTTTCATTGAAATTTATTCAAAATGGAATTAAAACAAAGAACGATGTGTCTATTCTCTTAAATATAGCACTAAGGTTCTCAGATATGGCTTATGTGCTTGGTTATTTTGATTCCCTATGACCAAGCACCACCTACCATCGAAGCCCCTTCATCAGATTATATTTTTCTATAAAATAATTTAACAGGAGTTATGAAAACCCCAACCTCCGAAAACCTGACCTCTGAAATGACGTCACATTGACATCATCATTTCCATGTGGTCGAACGTTAATGGTGACACGTGTCACCCATATTTTTCCCATTAAGTCCCCAAAAATGCCCAAAATGGATGTCAAGTGTTCACCGTTTGCCCACGCCATGTTGACATCATCCGCCAAGTCAGCTTCTTGGAGCCAATAATCTGTTGCCATGTGTCTTCTCGGAGGAGAGAGAAATGGTCCTTGGGGTCCTTTAATTTATTTAATTTAATTTATGTTTCTCCATGATTTTGATGCTTTTTAAGGAATTTCATTTTTTAAGGAGCTACAAAACTTTGATGTTACAATGTGCCTTCCTTCTGAGTGCCTACTTTGATGTCCATTGTTTCGAAAATCGGCTCCCAATTTTCAGATCTCCCTTGTGATATCGACCCCCAATGTGTTGATCCTTCTCTGAAATTGGAATCATGATGGTCTACCTTTCCCTTTTGATTTCTTAAAATATTACACTTTTCCTTCTCTATTCCAAGGATGAAAATAAGACCATTTGACACAAATACCAAATGGTGTGATAGATAACAACAATACGTACCTATGAGCGTGAGGGGGCTCGTAGGGATCCTAGGCATGTACCACAACCTCGGTATTATTTCCACTACCATATCAAATATTGGTATTACCAACATATCTAGAGGAGTTGTTGCAGCTCGATGGTGAGACGCGGGAGACTACTACAGATAACATGTTGGCATCATTGGCTAGTGTGCATGTTTCATTGGATAGAGAGATTAGGAGTCCACCATCATTGCCTCGAGACCCACTAGTGCCCTTATATGATGGTGAATTTCTCACGAGTTTACCCTTTGACCAGATTTTCACACATACATGTATGTATCGTGATGTCATTAATGAGACTTGGAGGGTGGATGGACTACCTGACACAAACTATATATATATATATATATATATATATATATATGAAAATTTTGACTCTTATTGTCAAATTATGAATTTATTTATCTATATTAAAATTTATAGTTCGTATTATATTGCATTTATATTAATAAGTTCATGTTAACATGTAGACATGTACCAACTACATGGGTGAGCTTATGAGGTCATTCGAGGAGTTAGTTGATCAGCCAGGGCATCCTCAACCAGCATGTTTCCATGGATTCTCCTCCACCTCCACCTCGACCTTATATGTTCACTAATGTGGAGGAAAATCAGTATGTACAACCACATGGACCAATAGTTGAGGTACTCTTTTTTATTTGTAATATTTCAACATTTTCTTTTTTTAAGTTGCATAAATATGCTAATTAATTTGTAGACTAATTATAAGTTGTCCTTTCCATTGTGTTCACAAGCCCATATGCAGAGGACGTTGATGCCAATGTTATGTGGATACATGAGTGGGATGTTGGGTTTAGAGGCATTGCTGATGCAGTTTCATTGATACATGCCCCAATCATCGAGCCACAAGCAAGGGAGCACGAAATCCAGATCCATGATCATACCCCATCCTATCAGTCTTACCTTTTGACTCGACTAATGTTAGTAGATTAATGTATATATGTAATTAAAAATGTGGTTCAATATTATTTATTTCCATATTGTTTATTGTGTACAAATAATGATCTAATTGGTTTGAATTTGAATTTGTTATATTGCAATACCAACTTGTGGACACTTACTTTGCATGGTAGAACTCACAAAGGAGCCTTGGTGGTACTTAGAGTGTCAGAGTTTGTATATTTTTAGGCTCATTTCATATGCATATTCACATGTGTGATACCGAATTTGTATATATTTTCATACATGAACATTGTATGGATATACAGCATGGACATTATTTTAGTTTATCGATGCTTATTATCTTAGTTTATGGATGTTCATATGATATTTGTAATTTGTATATATTTTCATATGGATAGTTTATTGATACATGTATTCACTATTTCAGTTTATGGATTGCTATGAATATTTTTTATGGATTCTCATTAATTTTTGAAGTTTAAATTGATCTCTTAAAATTGTTTCGCTAATTTAATAATTTTTCTATATACTATAAATTTTATTAGTAAAATATATGTTCAATTTTGATTTCTAGTTTCATAGAATAAGAAAATAAGTACAATCTTAAGTTATGATGCAAGTCACTTTGATAAAATATATCATATATCAAGTTAATAATGAACATAGAAATAATTCCAATCATGCTTCATATTGGCTTGTAGAAAGTGTCTTTTAGTGCAATCAACATGTATGTTATTAAAATTCAATTTTAAAAATAAATTATCTGAATTATAAAGTCATATATATATATATATCTTAAAATTGTTGTGACCCGCCCATATACCATTGCATGGACAAATTTTTAAGTATTTTTGTTATCACAAAATTGTACTTGATTGGCTGCTCATCAAGTAATTCAGTGTAATTGTTTCAAACCAGCGTTTGACTGAAGCCTAGCCTCTTCAATCTGAGAGGGATCTCTCAAGGGGGGTTTTATGATATTGAATACTGATAGCACTAGATGGATAACTCTATGGAAATTTTAACTTTTTTTTTATGATTGTAGGTTGAAAAGAATGCAAGCTTGCTACCATTGGGCTTATGGAGTCAATAATCAGTAGTTTCAGTGGCAAAGTTTCTTGACATGGAAGCTAAGGCAGATAGAGGTCTTTAACAGAGGCAACTCACACATAAGACATATGAAAACACATTCATTTCATCACTAAAGGAAGTCAGAGCATAAAGTTATGAATTCTAAGTAATAGAGATGAAATATACTGCAAGTGGTAAAACATAAAGATATAGATCAATAAGACATTAAAACCCTCATGAGTGTCTCAGGTCTGTCAAGAAGAATGTCACTTTATATTACTGATATAGGTCAAATACATAAAGAAACAGTTTGGTGCAAATGTTCCCTAGCCCCTTACTACTTTGATGCTTTGTCTCTAAATAGAAATTATTTACAAAAAGGATGATCTGCCTAGTGGCTAGATCATCGAATTATCCTATGACACATTTCATAACTAAAATACATAACTTCTAACAGAAAACTGACAGCTACACGTTAAAGAAAACATCTCCTAATAGGACTCTAACTCCTATTTATTACATAGCTCTATCTTATCTGTGAAACAGTTACATGATGGTTACAAAATAAGTATCACATTCTTGAAAGACACAATATAGAGTTCGTTAACACTTTACATATTTAAAACCCTCCTAGACTTGTGGAGCATAACCCTAATTTTTAGGAATGAATGACCCTTATCTTCAAAGCTTCTTTGGTTGATGACCTGTCTTCTTAGCACTTCCTTCGAGTCATAAGTATTTGATGATAAGCTCCCTTGACATAATGGAGGAGTCCAGCTATCCAAAAATTCCTTTAATATGCTCAAAAAGCTTCAATAATTGCTCGCTACAAAAACATGATAGTTTCGTACCAAGTTTTGGTATCGTTGGAAAAGTAGCTTTAGCAACCATTTACTTCGCTCCTTCATTGTTCAATGATGTTAATCAAGTCATTACACATCACCACCATGAATCCCCCTCCTTGAATCAAACAACAATTGTGTTTACAAGCAAAAAGGATACTATAGGTTTTTTAGTAGCGTATTCCTCCTTTTAAGCCCGAGGAAAGCTACGAAACTGTGTAAAAACCAAGAAATTTCCCCTTTCAAAACAGTCTGCAAAAACTAACTTCCAGCTACAGAATCTTGATTTTCTGCATGTAATGAACCTTATAAGGCATATCCAATCTCAACTTATTTCTCATGTGTTGTTTCCTCTTCATTTATGATCAGTTGAGATATAGGCTCTTCCACCATAGTCATTTGCAAACCTTTCTTTTCTAGCTCTTCATGAATCAGATGTAATTGTTCTTGAAGGTCTTTAACTTGGTCCTTCGGTGTCCTATTCTTGGATTGCAAGTGCATGTTTACCTTTTCGATGTTTTTTTCCTCTCTTCTTAGTGGCTGAGTCCACTTTATCAGTTTTTCTGTATTGTCCAAGGTCTTTGAGACACTTGTGACTTGATCTTCCTAGATCTTCCTCATTTGTTCAAACTGAACCCTTTCAACTCTATGATTCTTTGCCTCTTTCCTCAAGACTGATTTCTCTTCACCTGCCTCTTTCAACTACTCCTTAAGGGTTTCAACTTCTAATTTTTCAATGATTTTCTCCTTACCTTTCTTTTGTTTTATGACAAATTCTTCTTTTGCAGGTGAGGAGAGGTCTATGATGCTTGGTGGTGGCTGAGTAGTTTCACTGATATTCTGAGTCTTTTTGCTACTTTCCACGACATTTATTGCATGCCTAGTCATTGGATTTCTAGGTTGAAACATGAAACCAGCATCGTCACCTGCAAACTCTAACATTTTAGATTTTTTTCCTTTCTTTAGCTTTCTTCCTCCCTCTTCAACATCTTCAGCTTGGACAATGGGAGTTTCTTCAATATCAATTGCATGCAAGATGTCCTCTAAGTTACCCTTAACCACTGTTTGGCTCCTAGTAACTATCTTTCTGCCATGCTTGCAAATTGTTGGCTTATGTTTTGTAGGTGCAGCTTTGGGTGTTTCAATCTTCTGTAAAGGCTTTGTCTCCATGCTCACTGGTTCTAACTGCTCTACCACTGTTGGTGATGAAATATCTCTAGGTTGGGGAACTCTTTTAGGAGTGACATCATCTACTTCAAAACCACTCATGAATAGAAAGGATGATGAATATATGCCTAATCTCTTCAACTCCTCTAACACAAAAACTTAATTAAACCATGGTGAAAGAGAGAAGTTTCATTTCCTTCTTTTTTAACTTGGACCTTATTTGACATTTTAGTTAGACTTTTGTATAAGTAGAAAGGGCAAGTCAAGAGACCTCTTACCCACAAAATGAAGCAAATGCCTAAGGTGGTAGGAGTAGACCATGTGAAACCTTCCTTCACAGGTGAAGTACTTCTGAATGATCATCAACATCTTTGAGTAGTTTTCCTTCATGTAGCTCCTTGGGATAGAATTTGTGAGATCAATTTCACTATGCTCTAGCTTGATGAATTATTTACAGTCCTGCATGGTGAACTTGATGCCTTTAAACCATTGTTCCCCTCCTCTAGGGATTCTTGTTGTTGTTGTAATGGTGTCTACTATTACTGTGAGGTTTAGCATTCCCACCTTTGAAGTTGTTCCACTGAAACTGTTGGCAAACTCTTTAGAAACATGTAGATGACAACCCTGAAGCCTTTGGTAGAATTGCAAACAACTTGTTCTTCTGAATACCTCCATGGCAGTTGGGTCTTCGTTGAGAAAATTCATGTCCATGGGATCATGATTGTGGCAATGACCAAATTTTTTGGTCTTCTTCCTTGCAGCCATGGTGACATTATATCTTCTCAGGGTCGCTTGATTAATGAAACCTGAAGCTTTTGAAAATGCCAGCAAACTTCTTGGCTTGATGAAGCAGCTCTCCAGAACTCATTAACATGCAAAGATGAAGGGGAGAATGATAAAAATAATCAGTTGGGTAATTTTTTATGGTTTTGATGACAACTCATGCCTTAATCATGACACATGCATGCTAAAAATGGTAATGATGACCAAAGACATGACCTTTGTACCTTGAATTAACCCTAACAGGCTCGAATGACATCCACCATAACTCCTCCAATGATTAACTTACACTTCACCTTAGTTTTGACAAAATAGATAGGAAAATTATTTTTCGTAGTGTAGCTAATTCATTTTATGATATTTTCGCTACGAAACTATTAGGCAGTTTCATAGCGAAAACTACTATTTCACAGTGTAAAACGCTATGAAAAGATGTAAAACTGACTTAAGTGTTCATTTTGGATTTAAACGCTTGGGAAATGAAATCTGACACCTAATGATGACTGATGGGACATGACATGACCTAAATGGAGGTGGGTTTGAACCTTAGGATAGGTTAAACATGTAAAAATTGAAATTTTCCTATACCAACTTGAAAGGCTTAAGGAAACCTTTGACAAATGAACTCTACGATCATGTCAAATAATGTTTCTCATTTTTCTGAGTGATAACAATCTCAATCAATTTGGTATCTCAAGATTCAATTAAAAAACACAAATAAGATTGATATAAGTTTTATTCAATTTTAATATTAAAAGATGTCATGTAAAAAACAAACATGTTTTACTCAACATTATTTATTTTGAGATTATCTACAAGAGCTTAGTCATAACATGATATAAGTAAATCACATTGAAATTTAATCTATAGGTCAAACAACAACATCTAGTAACATTTCTATAATTTTACAAAATATTATCAACTTTCCTAAATTTACAAGTAGTTATCAAAGTATTTCAATCAATTCCTTATGATAGAAATTTAAGTTTTATTCAATTTTTAACAACTCAAATATGATTGAAATAAGTTATATATTCAATTTTAAAATATGTGGAGATGTAAAAGTTACAAATACATTTTTTATTCGATTTTATTTTGTTTGAGGTTATCTACAAAAGCATAGTCATAATGCACATAGTCAATAATTACCTTGGAATTAATGTGCGTCATATATCTAGTTACATCATTTATCATAAATCAACATCTTTGTTGGAATCAATGCATATAATGCAAGCAATCAAATAGGATAATTATAAATCAACATCTACACTGAAATCAATACATTTGATGCTACAAGAAAGAATATAGAATTAGAAATGAACATCTACACTAAAATCAATGCATCTAGTGCTAGCAATCAAATAGGATTAGGAATAAAAGTGTACACTAAAATTACTGCATCTAATGCAAGAAATGAAATAGAATTATAAATCAACATCTACACAAAAATAAATGCACCTACTTTGCAAGAAATAAAATAGGATTACAAATCAACATATGTACACTGAAATCAATGCATCTAGGGTAAGAAATTTTCTTCCCTTTCTCTCCCCCCCCCATCTATATCAATATCTCCCTCCATCTCTCCTTCTTTTTCTCTCTATCATCCCCCCAGAAAAAAACACTCTCTCTCTTCATATATATATATATATATATATATATATATATATATATGTGTGTGTGTGTGTGTGTGTGTGTCTTCCTCCCTCCCTCTATCTCTCTCTTTTTCCCTCTCTCCCCCTTCCAGCTATATCTCTATCTCCCTTTGCCTCTCCTTCTTCATCTCTATGTATCATCCTACAAACATACCCATTGTTTCTCCATATCGATCTATATCTCCCTCCATCTCCCTATATCACTCTCTTCCCCTTCTCTCTCTCTGTCTCCCGTTCTATCTCTCTTCCCTCCTACTCTCCTCTTTGTTGGGAATCATGATTGTCGTTAGACCAAAACCCGTAGGTGTTAGTTAATGATCACAATGCCAGAGATAAAGATACATGAGAGGTGGTTATTCCATGTCACGAAACCCACGAGGAGAGTTGGTTTATCCAATGTCCAACAATCTTCCCCCAAATGCAAGCCATTTTTGTATCGAACTTGTGACCTGTGCTCTGATACCACTTGTTGGGAATCACTATTGCCATTAGACCCACACCTACATGTGCTAGTCAAATTTCGCATTGCCAGAGATAAGGATCCACGAGAGGTGGTTATTCCATGTCACGAAACACCTGGGGAGCATTGGTTTATAAAATGTCGAACACTCTCTCCCTCTCTCTCCATCTCCCTTGTCACGCCCTTTATCTCTTTACATCTCCCTTTCCACTCCCTCTCTCTCTCTCTCTCTCTCTCTATGTCCACCTTTATCTCTCTATATGTCATTATTGTTACCTCCCTCTCTCTCCCCCTCCAAATCCATCTGTCTTTATTCCTCCCTCTCAAGTCCTCTCATTCTTCCTTTCTCTCCCACTTCCCTCTTTCTCTCCCCCACGCCACTCACTCACTGTCTCTTTTTCTCTCTCTCTCTTTCTCTCTCTCTCTCTCTCGAGCTTCGTCATGAAACTATGTTGAAGATATCCCTCACTCTCTCATTCTCTCTCCACATTGTCTCCATATAGATTCATTATTTGTATGTATATCTCACCCCGAACATACTCTCTCTCTCTCTCTAACTTCTTCATTCCCTATCTTTTCCTCCAACTCTATCTCTCAAGCTCCCTCTATTTCATAAAGACTCTCTCCTCCTCTCCCTCTCTCCATATTTATGTCCCCCTCTCTCTCTCTCTCTTGCCCATCTCTCCCACTCTCTCACTCTATATTTCAAAAAATTGAAAATACTTTTACAATTAAAATATTATGTTTAAACATTTTTTTTATGTCGTACACCAATTTAATTTTTTATATAATACATATTTAAAATTCAATATTTTAAATGTGTGTCGTATATTATATTATATTATTAAAAATTAATAGTATATTAGGAATTTGGCTTCTATGATCCATAAAATGTATATAAAATCTTTCGATGATAATCACATCTAAGCATATTTTGTCGACATGTGTCGAACGAGCCAGTGTGGTTCATCATTAGGAAAAGATGAGAAATATGTTCTAGCAACCAATTTAAATAGATAAAGGGATGCTCCAACTAGCCATTGTAAATAACAGCTATTTTGACTAGAATAACGAAAATAAGAAATTTAATTAATTTTAAAAAATGGATTAATTAATAGTTGTATATTATATAATATTATTATTTTTTATTTTTAATGAATTAATTAATAGTTATTTCATATATTTGTAATTTAAAAATGAATTAATTAATAGTTATATGTTATATAATTTAATATATTTAATTTATCACTTAATAAGTAATTTTATGTTAAATCCTAATATAATAGCTACATCATTTGTCGAGAATATCTATAAATATTATAATTAATAAAAAAATAGAATGAAATAATTTTAATCTATTGAAAATATTAAAGGGAGAAGGAGAGCGAAAGCGAGAGAAAGAGGATCAAAGGAAGAAAAAGGGGGAGGGGGGAGGA
Organism: Pinus albicaulis; assembly: GCA_034641835.2. Taxonomy (NCBI): domain Eukaryota; kingdom Viridiplantae; phylum Streptophyta; class Pinopsida; order Pinales; family Pinaceae; genus Pinus; species Pinus albicaulis. The sequence goes on along the minus strand of CM076579.1, from coordinate 1,371,651,780 downwards.
GTGGGAGGAGGAGAACATACAAGAGGGAGAACCGAGCGGGAAGAAAAACATCAAATAAGAGTGAAGGGTAGGAATCCAACATCTAATAACACTCCACCCATCATCCATGTTAAGGTTAACTAGTTTCTTTTAGATTTCTAAGGCTTCCCTTAACTTACGGTGGTGGAAATGGTCAATCCTCGCAATAACCTTAGCATATTCAATGCAAATGTGATTTTTTATCTTTTCAGAATGCTCTCCTAAGGTAGAGGAGCATGATATACTATGTTTAAGGTCAACAACATGTTCATGAATTCTTTGATTAATGGATTGACCAATTTCACCGATGTAAGGCATCCCATGGGAGCACGGAATCAAGTAAACACCCTTACCATGTTTAGGGAAAATTGGGTCCTTAACCGATCTAAGAGGACTTCGAAAGGTGTGGAGGGGCTTGAAGGTTGAGGAAATATTATGTCTCCTAAGGATCCTAGCAATTTTATCAGTAGTACCTTGAATAAATAGAAGGTGAACTCCAGATAACTGATCACAAGGATCTTCCTTATTCCTAGGACCTTTTTCTGCTTTTTGAAAATATCTAAGACATTGAACTTTTCTATAACCATTATTATTGAAAACATTTAAGAGATGATATTTTTCTCCTTCAAGATGGTGTTCATCGGAGATTCTAAAGGCTCTGGTAACTAGGGTGTTGCGAACCCCTAGCTTTTGAGCAAGGAAATGATGATACCAGGCATGTAAATATTGCTCAGTGTGTGTCTTCTTTCTAAAGACTTGATGAGAGAAAGAACATTCTTCATTCCTAGAAATAAGAACATCTAGAAAGGGCATGCTTCCATCCACTTTGAATTCCATGGTAAACATAAATGAAGTCAGATTGATTATTAAGATGCTAGAAGAAAAGGTCCAATTTTTCTTTTCCATGGGGCCAGACCACACAGATGTCATCAACAAACCTTTTCCAAAGCCTAGGTTGAAAAAGGGAGGAGGAAAGGGCCTTGGATTTGAAGTCTTCCATGAAAATATTAGCAACAATGGGGGACAGGGGGGAACCCATGGCTACACCACAAGTTTTATAAAATAATTCACCCTTGAAAATAAATATGGTAAGGGTGTTTACTTGATTATGTGCTCCTATGGGACGCCTTACATCGGTAAAACGGTCATTCCACTAATCAAAGAATTCATGAACACATTGCTAATCTTAAACATAGTAGATCATGCTCGTCTTCCTTAGTAGAGCATGCTGAAAAGACAAAACATCACATTTGCATTGAAGATGCTAAGGTTATTGTGAGGATTGACCATTTCCACCACCGTAAGTTAAGGGAAGCCTTAGAAATCGAAAAGAGACCAGTTAACCTTAACAAGGATGATGGGTGGAGTGTTAGCAGATGTTGGATTCCTACCCTTCACTCTTAGTTGATGTTGTTTCTTCCCGCTCGATTCTCCCTCTTGTACGTTCTCCTCCTCTTAGCCTCCCCCCTCCGCTCTCTCCCCTTTTTCATCCTTTGATCGTCTTTCTCTCGCTCTCTTTCTCCCTTTCATATTTTTAATGGATTAAAATTAGTTCATTATATTTTTCTTATTAATTATAATATTTATATATAATCTCAATAAATAATGTAGTTATTAGATTAGGATTTAACATATTAAAATTACTTATTAAATAAGAAAATAAGCATATTAAATTATATAACATATAACTATTAATTCATTCATTTTTAAATTAAAAGATATATTAAATAACTATTAATTAATTCATTAAATAATAATAATATAGAACTATTTATTAATCCATTTTTTAAATTAATTAAATTTCTTATTTTCCTTATTCTAGTCAAACTAGTCGTTATTTACAACGGCTAGTTGGAGTGTCCCTTTATCTATTTAAACTGGTTCCTAGATCAGATTTCTCATCTTGTCCTCATGATGAACCACATCGGTTGGTTCGAAACGTGTCGAAAAAATATGCTTAGATGTGATTATCACCAAAAACTTATATATATATATATATATATATATATTATTAATAATTAATTAATATATTAATTAATTATTAATATATAATAATATATTAATTAATTATATTAATAATATATAATATAATTAATATATTATTATATATTAATAATCAATTAATATATTATATATATATATATATATACGAAGTTTTCTATTATATTAAAGTTAAATATAATTAATATATATAGTATTATTTATATTATACATTATATTATAATATATAATTATATTATATTATTAATAATTAATAATATATTATATATAATACATATTGATAATATATATATATTTATATTATTAATAATTAATTAATATATTGATTAATTATTAACATATAATAATATATTAATGATATAAAATATAATTATATGTTATTAATATTGTAATATAATTATAATATTATATTATAATAATTATAATATATATATTAATAATAATCTATATTGATGATGATGATGGTGGTAGTTAATGTCTACTTAGACCAAATTTTGGTTTATCAGACCTAAAGAAACACATTATTTAGTTTGCTTTAAAATTGTACTCCTATACTCAAAGAGATTGGAGAGAAACGTCTTGAGCTCACTATAATTTTGACATGTTAAAAGGCTAGGAAGGTCGTTATTGCAACAAAGATTATGAAACTGAAATCTAATGTGAGTGTACACAGGGCACTCTAAGAGGAAGTGATTCTCATTCTCAATGTTCATACTCTCACATAGATGGCAAATCCTTTCCACCCATGGTGTTTTAGGGACTGCCCAATGATTTGTTTCATTATGGAGCGCATGAGAGTTCGTTGTTATCTTCTCTATATTAATTTTTTTTCTTTGAGCTAGTTAAAACAAGGATATACTTTTGATCTTCTAGAGTAGGGTTGATGACCTCCTTATAATATCTTAATTTTCTTTTAGCCTCTAAATATCCCACACCACATTTTCTCTTTAAACTTAGAAGTAACAATATTTTTAATGTTATTAATATTTTGCAATGCAACATTTTCGTCGATCTCCCAATGGTTTAACTAGGCCCTAGTATCTTTATACCAACCTTGCTTGAGCCTTAGTTGGTTTTGGCTGGAATTTAAAGCTATCTTAGGAAGTCTATGGTTTCCCATGTTATTGATTTTGAGCTTGTACAATAGAAGCCTAGTCATATCTAGGATCTCAATAGGGGAAAGACCCACTTCTATAAGGAGAATATGATAGGGTGTATTGATTTTAATTTTGAGGTTATATGTTATAAAATACTTCTATATTTGTTCATCTTTCTTGAGGATTCTCTAGAGATGCTGCAACCCCAAACCTCACATCCACACAAGATAACAGGAGTGACTAAAGTTTCAAAGAAGAGCTTATTTTTATCCCATATATATATATATATATATATATATATATATATATATATATATATATATATATATATATATCAACTACTTTTAAATGTAGTTGTGCTAGTATATATTATAATATAAGAAATTTTATATTATATTAAAATTAATAATATAATATTAATCTAAAATATACTTATTATGAATGTGGTTATGCTTAATATATATATATATATATATATATATATATATATATATATATATATATATATAATTAATAATATAGTAGAATAATATTAATAATATTAATATTATAATACATATATCAATATATATCAACCATATTAATGTGGTTGTGCTAGTATATATTATAATATAATAAATTTAATATTAACATTAAAATATATTAATATTAAATTTTTTATATTAATATTATTTCCTCATTTAATTTAATAATAATAATATTGATAGATAGATAATCTTTCGGATTAATCACATCATTAGGATTTGGTCGACGTTTCGAACCATCTAATGTGGTTCATCCTTGTCCTGAGGATTAACCACATTAGATGGTTCGAAACGTTGACCAAATCTTAACGATGTGATTAATCTGAAAGATTCTTTATCTATATACATTATGGATCATAAAAGTCTTAGATCTGACTAAAACAATAATATTCTTTTAATTTTAATATTAAATTTAATAATGTTTTTACATGATATTATAACAAAAATTCTAATAAGATTTGGAATTTTAAAATGAGGTAAAACTTTAATTTTAGATCATTCAAAAGAAAATTATTGAACAATGATCAAGAGACATAGCTTCATCGAGCCCATGTTAAACACGTAAATGGCTCGATTGAGGGTTTCGTAAGCCCTCGATCGAGCTATTTAAATTTGAAATTTAGGCTCTCGATCGAGCGCTTTAAGCACTCAATATAGCCTCTTAAGTCCTAAAATCAGCAATTTCAACACCCCTTTTGCAAAATTTTCTGCAATTCCATTTGTACCCTAGCAGACTTAGGGCTAAATTTGACCTTAGGTGGTAGAATTGATCACATTAGACTCATGAAGGAATCCTCTATCTAATAGCATATGACTTTGAAATTTTCGAATTAATATGATATTTTTAATATAATTTCTTTTAAACATAATGCTTGAAATTTTTTTGAATTTCTTTAAAGAGGTTGAATAAAACATCAATAGTGTAAAATATGCACAACTAAACATTTTCAAACAATACCACTATTTTCATTTATGAGTCCTATTTAAAAGGTACTTTTGGTTTTAATTTATTTAAATAGTTGAACAAAAAACACATGTGTATGTAAATACAATTCAAATATTACTTCGCCAAATTTGAAAAATAATAAAAAATAAAATTTTGCATAAAAAATTAAATTTTAATATGAAAAACTTAGCTCTCTCCATATAGATCATGTTCACACACACACACACACACACACACACATATATATATATTTATGTTGAATCCTTTGTTAAACTGAGAGGGGGGGTGAATCAGTTTAATGAATGCATGGTTTTGAAAACTTTCATTTACACTTATTTACATCTTCATTTCATGATTAACTTAATGTACAGTGAAACTACAATCTTAATTAGTGAGCAGGAGGTATTAAGTAGATTAAATATAGAGTATCAACACATAATCATCATGTACATAGACACCAGATATAAGTGGAAACCCACAAGGGAGAAAACTGCATCTTATTATTGTTGTGATACAAAGGCAAGCTCCAACTCCCTCTCACCACTGATTTTCTGTAGGCTCCAACCTACAGGAGGCTCCTACCTCAATTCTTCAAGCTACAACTTGCAAGGAAGCTCCAACTCCCATCTATTTTATGCAGGCTACAACCTACAGGAGGCTCCTACCTCATCTAGCTACAACGGACATCTATCAAGCTACAACCTAATATGGAAGCACCAACTTCCTCACTCTTTCATAAAATTAATCACATGTTGATTTACCTGGATATCAGCTCTGCTCTTTTCCTTCTTCACTGCTATCCACCAGCCTTCATATCTGCCTTATATCATCTATGAATCTTCACAGCTTCTCTATCTGCTCCTCCTTCTTCTTACACTCTCTACCTCATTTCTCCACTCTCTAACCTCTCTATGCATATCTATGTGATATCATTTATAGAGTTCACATATTGACTATTTGTATTCCACAGGGAATTCGAAGTGAACAGCCATGACTCCTTGACTTCTGCCTTCTCATTTCTTTGTCTAGCTCATTTAGAAAAGTATAACAATATTTACAAATTTCAATATTACAGTGGAGTTTTGTTTGCCTATGGAGACTTGCCTTTGCATCACAAACAATATAAAATCAATTAAAACATTTACATTTACTTTTTTGACTGATATATCTCATTCATCCCTTTCAGTTCTTGGCTCACTGTATGTTTGTATTTTCTGCTACTGTAGTGTAACAAACCCACATTTTAATTCCTGTGCATTTCAAATTCAGATTTTTCAAATCTGAATACCTTCACTGCAATTGTGTATCTGCTGCATATATAACTGCTTTACAAGTTTTACCACAAATAAATCTCAATGTCTCGTGCATATAAAAGTGCATTCCCATTAATGCCCAATCTTAGTTCACTTTCTGGGAAAATTCATAAACTTTGCATGTGGAAGCTTTAATTTCTCTTTTCCTTAAAGACCTGTGGTTATAAACCATAAAATCACTTTATGAAATGGAAACAATACATGTCTGCGGATGCTCTACTTATTGGCTTCAAACCTATGGTTAAAACCATAATCAAAACCCCTCTTATAATATGTCGAATTAATATTCGAATATTGCAACTTTGGCCAAGTTTAAAAACTTCATTTTATGAAGTTGTTCCTCCTAAGATCGTTTTCGGTCTTAACCAAGCTTTAAAACCTTCTTATCATTTTCAATCTGAGTATAAAGGAACATTAAAATAGGCCACGTTATATTTCACACGCTGACTTCAAACTCTGTTTTAAAACCCCCAAAGTAAACCTTTGGTCATGGCATTCCAATCCATAATATATATATTATATGATCCTTATTAAATGCGCTCACAGAACATGTCACAAATCTTCGACTTTGGATTTAAATCATTTGAATGTTCATCACTTAGAATGTCCACAACTTTTAATGCATAAACCGAATATCAACATAGATTAAGGTTTGGGCCCCACCGTCTCAGATTTCATTTTTATGCAAAAACTTGAATTGTTTCAATAAATGTTTAAACCATGGTCTAAACCCACTTCATGAATTCATATGCGGACTTCTCTCTTTGATTAAATAACCAACCTGTAGTTATATGAACCTTTGCCACGGTTTATCATTCATATATCAAACATAAAATATATCAACATCCCCAAATCAAATGTTATGAAACATTTAATAAGCTTTGGACTTTATTAAGACCCTGGCAAACATTAAAAATTTGGTTGGGTCCCACAACAATCATACTCACATATACAAATTTTTATACATGCATCTTTTGTGACATTTCATATCAATGATAATATATTAACATATATTACATCCTCTGTCAAACATTATAACAAAGCCTTGACTTAGATTTAAACCCCTGGTGATAACACATGTAAACATCCTCGACCCCATAGTATTTGACTTACCTCGCCATCCGACGGCTATAAACTTGTCGCGCTCCACTCAGATGGCCACCACCGTTGATCTATGCCTTTTTAAACCCCCGATCAACTTGTTGCATGAGCGTCGTTTGATCTCCTCCGATCAAGATCATACGAATATAATGAATATCGTGTTTTTTGAACCTCCGAATTTTAACACTAAAAAAAAAACGCGATAAAAGTGGTTTTACTCTTACCACTTTTGTCACGTGTCTTCCTCAGACCTTTATCGCACTCCAAAAGCGAAATCCACTTACCATTTTTTTAAAAGTGGGAGACCGCTAGTTTTCTACCTCCAAAACGACCCTCACTATTTATTCAAGGTTCCGCTTCGCTCACAGTTCTGCATCCTTCATTTTTTAAACTCCACCTTCAGCTTTGTAATCTTAACTCGGATTATGAATATGATTCAATGCCTATGTCCTTCACTCTTTAATTAACTCACAGTTCCTCTTTTGACTTCGAACTCTATTACATCACCATAGCTCTATGCTTCTTCTTAATTCAATTCTCCAGAACGAATTGCAATAATAGTGCCCTTACAGTTTTCCCACTTAAACAATTCTTATGATTTCATTACAGGATATCTGCAATCCTATGCTCCAGCACATTCCATCAAAACACAGAAATATAGGTTCCATATTAACTGATAGAACTCCCCTATTCTTATTAACGCAGTTGCAACCAAAATCGATATACATTCAATTGCACATTGAGATTAACACAGAATACATATAATTCAGGAATCTCAAGGAACCGAAGCCTCCTTCATACATACAGCGGATGCATAGCTTCAACTCACTAACAATGTCTTACACAATTTCTTATTGAAGCTCAAGACCATATTAAGCCATTTTCAACAATTTTATCCATTCCTCTTATATATGCATAGCCTGATCTCAATTCTTATTATAGAGCTAACACCTACTTTCTTATCAAAACTTGAAGCCCATTCACACAGAATTAAATCAACCAATGACCATATAATTTTGAACAAATTCTTTCATATATATCTAATTGAGATTACTTACAAACTTCCTGGTCCTTGGCCAAATCTTCAAATCAAGTGGCCCTTCCACAACACTACTCTGTCTTTCCAGATCTGCAACTCTTTTGCTCTCTGCTTCATGTCTGTCTCCTTTGCCATCAATTACAATATTTACAACAGTCTCCCCCTTTGGCATTGATGGCAATACACTTCCTCTACTTTCCTTTTAGAAGACCCTTTCTTCTGTTGCTTGATTTTCCTCCCCCTTTGACATCAATAGAAAAGGGTTGCACATTTCCTAGTGTGGTTTCCAAATCTTGTCCATAAATTTTTTATCTTGAGGACCTATTCCATGCACTGCTTACTAGCTCTGGCTCTTTTGTGACAATATTTTTTGACCGATATCCCCCTAGAATGATGCTTTCTTTTCATGTCAGAGAGTAACATCTGCAAACACTACCCCTAGTTTGTCTCTTAGATATTTGAATGGTTCTTTAGCAAGAGGTTTTGTGAATATGTATGTTGTTTGTTCCTTTGTTGGTACATATTCCAACTTCACTACTTTTTGTGTTACTTGTTCTCTGAGGAAATGATACTTGATTGGGATGTGCTTTGTTTTTTATTGAAGTACAGGATTTTTTGATATACTTATTGCACTTGTATTGTCACATTTGATAGAAATAGGTTCATCAATGTTTACCTTCATATCTTGGGGAGTTTGTTTCATCCACATTACTTGTGTGCAACATGCTGTTGTTGCTATGTATTCTGCTTCTGTTGTAGATAGAGAGATAGAAGTTTGCTTCTTGCTTAGCCATGCCACCAGAATTTTTCCCAAATGAAATGCACCTCCACTTGTGCTTTTCTTGTCATCCAAGCAGCTAGCCCAATCTACATCTGTATATGCTATCAAAGTGAAGCTTTTTCTTTTTGGATACCATAGCCCATAATGTGCAGTTCCTTGTAGATATCTGAATATTCTCTTGATTGCTAGTAAGTGATTTTGTTTTGGTGCTGCTTGATATCTTGCCACAAGTCCTACTGCCAACATAATGTATGGTCTAGATTCAGCTAGGTACAACAGACTTCCTACCATGGATCTGTAAAGTCTTTGATCTATATCTACAAATCCATCATTAGCACATAGCTTGCATCCAGTGATCATGGGAGTTGACATAGGTTTGCAGTCTTCCATTTGGAACCTTTTCAACATCTCTCTTAAGTATTTTTGTTATGAGATGAATGTTCCTGTGTTCTTTTTCTGAATTTGAAGTCCTATATAGAAGGTGAGCTCTCCAATCATAGAAATCTCAAATTCTGATTTCATTTATTCAGCAAATTCTTTTGTTAACTTCTCTTTGTTGCTACCAAACATGATGTCATCTACATATACTACTACAATTAGGAGTTAATTTTCATTTTCCTTTATGTACAAATTGTTGTCTGCTCCACCTTTCTTAAAACCTTGTTTTTATAAGTATTTTTACAGCCTTGAATACCATGCACGAGGAGCTTTTTTTAGCCCATATAAGGCTTTCTTTAGTCTGCACACATAGTCATGTTTATCTGTTAAGGAGAATCCTTCGAGTTGTTCCATGTAGACTTCTTCCTCTAAATATCCATTCAGGAAAGCAAACTTCACATCCATTTGATATACCTTGAAGTCATGGTAGCATGCAAAGTCCAAAACAATTCTGATTGCTTCCATTCTGGCTACAGGGGAAAATGTTTCATCATAATCAAGACCTTCAATTTGTGAATATCCCTTGCATACAAGTCTGGTTTTGTTTCTGATTACCTGCCCTTGTTCATTCATCTTATTCTTGAATATCCATTTAGTGCCAATGACATTTTTCCCAATGGGTCTTGAAATTAATTCCCAGGTATTGTTCTTCTCAATTTGGTCTAGTTCCTCATTCATAGCATTTACCCAGTTTTTGTCTTTTCTGGCTTCTTCGAACTTCTTTGGCTATATTTGAGATAGCATGTCTAGGTATACTTCTTCTTTTTGTTCAACTAGCTATCTTCTAGTCTGGACTCCCACACTTTTGTCCCCAATGATTTGATCTTATGGATGATTCTTTTGAGTGTGTCTTGAGGGACCTTTTGAGTTTAATTTAATATCTTCTGTTGTCTTGCTCAGTTCATCATTTTCTTGGTTCTCTTCTTCATGATCTTCTGGAGGATTGCTACATCTTGTACTTCTTGTTCTGTTTGGTAGGTATTCATCAAATCTTACATCAATTATTTCCACAATTTTGTGTAGTGTTTTTTTGTAGCACCTGTAACCCTTACTCTTGTATGCATATCCTAAAAATATTCCTTCATCAGCTCTTGCATCAAACTTCCCCAGTTTTTCATCATTATTTTTTATGAAACAATTGCTTGATTGATGCTGGTTTACCATGCCATAATTCGTAAGGAGTCTTTCCACTGTTTGGTCTTAAATGAGCTTTGTTAAGAATGTGAACAACTGTGTGTACTGCTTCTGCCTAGAAGGTTTGGGGAATGTTACTTTCTTGCATCATTGCTTTGGCAATCTGTTGTACTGACCTGTTTTGTCTCTCTTCCACTCCATTATGTTGAGGTGTACCTACAATTTTAAATTGTTGTTTTATCCCATGCTCATTGCATAGGTCTGCAAAATCATAGTCAGTGAATTCACCTCCTTTGTCTGATCTGATGCACTTTTTCTTGCATCCTATTTGATTTTTTTCCAATGCCTTGAATATCTTGAATTTCTCAAGTGCTTCAGATTTATATTTGAGAAATGCTACCCACGTCATTCTGGAATAGTCATCTATTATCAGCATGCAATAAGATTCTCCACTTGGTGATTTAGTTCTTGAAGGTCCACACAAGTCCACGTGTAAAATCTAAAGTGGCCTACTTGTTGATAGTTCATCTTTGGTCTTAAAATATGTGCGGTTCTATTTGCCCAATTGACAGGATTTAGATATGGTATTTGAAGGCTTTTTTATTGCTGGCATATCTCTGACTACATTCTTCATGCTCAAACTTATGATGTGGTCAAAGTTTAGGTGTCCAAATCTTATATGCCATAACCATGATTCCTCTAGTTTGCTAAGGTGACATGCTTCATTCTCTTCTTTCACTATGCAGACATTACTTTCTGTTCGAATACCTTTGATCGAGGTCTTTCCTGTGGTGCTTGATCTTACTTCACAGTCTTGTGCTCTAAAAATAACTTCGCAGCCTTTATCACACATTTGACTGACACTAAGTAGATTTGCTTTCAACCCATCCACAAATAGTACATCTTGGGCCTTTCCTCTTCCATTATCCAGACTAACTGAGCCTTTTCCTTTGATATTCCCTGCCTTATCATTGCCGAAAGTTACATTTCCAGATTTATTTTCATCAAAGGTTATAAAATTGCTTCTATCTCCAGTCATATGCTTTGAGCATCCAATGTCCAAATACCATTGGCTTTTCTGATCTTGGGCTATTAGAGCCAGGTCACACTTATTCAACTTCTTTTTCCACTACAGGTAGCTATTTGTTTGGCACCTTTTCTGAGAAGATGGACCACATTCTTTGAGAGGACATTGAGAATACATATGTCCAATTTTATGACATACACAACATTTGATCATATTTTTAGCAGAATTATGAGTATGAGTGAACTCTCCATAATTCATAAATCTCCTTGAGGTTTTGAACATTAGTATTTGTCCATATGTTCTGCACTCCTTGGCTTTATGGCCGAATTCCTTACAGTAAAGACAATACCCATAAAACAATTAGTGTACCTGATGAAGGGTTGTCTTCTCCATTTGTTTGCTTGAGGTAGTATTTTCACTTTTTGCATCCTTAGTTGGTTGTAATTTATTCTCCTTTTATGACAGTATGCAACAATATGTCCCAGTTTGTCGCGGGCATAACAAGTGACCATTTTCATAGGGGGGAATAATCTCCTTTGATAGCTTCCAAATTTTATATATTCAGGAGTATATGAGCCTCTTTCAGTTGATTGTTTATTTATTTTGTTCTTTTTCATTTGAGGTTTCTTCATATTCTTGTTTACTTCATTGAAGGCTTCTACTTCTGTAGGAACCTTCTGAGCTGCTTCATTTCCTTGACAGCTTTTACAAAAATGATATTTTTGTTATCTGTTTCTTTGACTTTACTTGTTTCTCCTTCATAGCCTATCCCAGTTTTTATCAGAGGAGATCTTTGAGCATCTAGTATGTTATTCAAATTCTCAGAGCTTATCATTTTAGAAGTGTTTATTGACAATTTCCTTTGGGTGTTTTCTAATTTCTTCCTCAAGCATACTACTTCTTCTTCCAATTTCTCTTGCTTTTGAATTTTATCCTCAATTTGCTTAAGTAAAGTGTCTTTTACCTTCTTGGCTTCTTCAAGCTCTACTTTCAACTGAATGAGGTCTTCTGAATTTTGTTCTTCTCTTACATATTTGAGGAGAATGTCTTTCTGTTTTCTGCACTTTAGTTTAAGTCTATCTATTTCCTCCAGGGCACTTCTTAGCTCCCCCTCAAGATCAACTTCACCTTCTTCCTCATCTTCTAGAAGGAATCCTTCAAGCTCTTCTTTGGCCATCAATACAAATTCAGAGGTTCCTTCTTCATTTGAGGTTTCATATGAGTTTTCAGATGCACTTCTATCTTGCTAAGCATAAAATGATTTTCTCCTGTATCTTTTCCCTTTCTGCCAGTTCTTTGATATGGTTTTCTCTGACTCTTGAGTCTGATTATTTTTATTCTTATGAGGAAACTTAGAAGCATAGTGTCCAAATATTCCACAGTTAAAGAATTTAAATGGAAGTTTACCTTTATACTTTCCTGAGCCTCTATCTAGTCTTCTGATAAATTTTTCCTCTTCTTCATCAGAGCAGGAGCATGTATCTTCTTTTTCTTCTTTGTTCTTCTCTATCTTAAAGGCTACCTCCCTCACATTTGACTTCCTTTGTGGCAGTCTCATCTCATAGGTTGTTAAGTTTCCAAGTAATTGGTTCATGGTCAAAGTTTCCCAATCAACTGTTTCTTCTATGGCAGAAACCTTGGGGTTAAAGTTGGATGGTAAAGATCTTAGAATATTTTGAACAATTACACATTATTTTATGGTTTCTCCTATAGCTTTCATGTTATTCACAATTTCTGCAATCCTTAAAAAGAAGTTGGAAATCTCTTCATCATCATTCATTTTTCTATTTTCAAACTGAGCTCTATAGACTTGAAGTTTGGCTATCTTCACCTTTTTGTCTTCCTCATGGATGTTTTCTATTGTATCCCATATTTCTTTGGCAGTCTTGTTGTGCATTACTATGCTAAATTCTGCCTCACACATTCCACTTAAGAGTGCATTCATGGCTTTTGCATTAGCTAAAAAGTCTTGTTTGGCATCTTTCTCTGAGTCAGACTGCTTTGGGGCATATCCCAATTCCACAGCAGCCCAAACTTCTATTCCTAGAGACATTATGTACGTCCTCATTCTTATTTTCCAAAAGGCATAATTTGTACCGGTGAACAAAGGGGCTTTATTAGTTGAGCATCCTTCTAGACTAGACATCCTGGGGACCTAGGATCTCCCTCCAGTTGTTAAACTGATACAGAAGGAACCCCCTTTGATACCAATTGTTGAATCCTTTGTTAAACTGAGAGGGGAGGGTGAATTAGTTTAATGAATTCATGGTCTTGTAAAACTTTCATTTACACTTATTTACATCTTCATTTCATGATTAACTTAATGTACAGTGAAACCACAATCTTAATTAGTGAGCAGCAGGTATTAAGCAGATTAAATACAGAGTATCAACACATAATCATCATGTACATAGACACCAGATATAAGTGGAAACCCATAAGGGAGAAAACCACATCTTATTATTGTTGTGATGCAAAGGCAAGCTCCAACTCCCTCTCACCATTGATTTTCTGTAGGCTCCAACCTACAGGAGGCTCCTACCTCAATTATGCAAGCTACAACTTGCAAGGAAGCTCCAACTCCCATCTATTTTCTGCAGGCTACAACCTACAGGAGGCTCCTACCTCAACCAGCTACAACTGACATCTATCAAGCTACAACCTGATAGGGAAGCTCCAACTTCCTCACTCTTTCAAAACACATGCTGATTTACCTGGATATCAGCTCTGTTCTGTACCTTCTTCACTGCTGTCCATCTGCCTTATATCATTTCTGAATCTTCACAACTTTTCTTTCTGCTCCTCCTTCTTCTTATCCTTTCTGCTTCATTTCTTCATTCTCTAACCTCTCTATGCATATCTATGTGATATCATTTATAGAGTTCACCTCATGACTGTTTGTATTCCATAGGGAATTTGAAGTGAACAACCATGACTCTTTGACTTTTGCCTTCTCATTTCTTTGTCCAGCTCATTCAGAGGAATATAGCAAACTGTACAAATTTCAATATTACAGTGGAGTTTTGTTTGCCTACGGAGACTTGCCTTTGCATCACAAACAATATAAAATAAATTAAAACATTTACATTTAATTTTGTGACTGATATATCTCATTCAACCCTTTCAGTTCTTGGCTCACTATATGCTTGTCTTTTCTGCTGCTGTAGTGTAACAAACCCACATTTTCATTCCTGTGCATTTCAAATTTAGATTCTGCAAATCTGAATACCTTCACTTCAATTGTGTATCTCCTGCATATATAACTGCTTTACAATTTTTTCCCCAAATAAATCTCAAAGTCTCATGCATATAAAAGTGCATTCCCATTAATTCCCAATCTTAGTTCACCTTCTGGGAAAATTCATAAACTCTACATGTGGAAGCTTTAATTTCTCTTTTCTTTAAATACCTGTGGTTATAAACCATAAACTCACTTTATGAAATGGAAACAATACCTGTCTTTGGAATAAAATCTAATAATCACACTTCAGTCATACAGAAACCCTGCAATACAACCCATATTTCTTATCTTTATGCGGAAGCTCTACTTCTTGGCTTCAAACCTATGCTTAAAACCATAATCAAAACCCCTCTTATAATATGTCTAATTAATATTCGAATATTCCAAATTTGACCAAGTTTACAAACTTCATTTTATGAAGTTGTTCCTCCTAAGATCGTTTTTGGTCTTAACCAAGCTTTAAAACCTTCTTATATATATTATATGATCCCTATTAAATGTGCTCACGGAACATGTCACAAATCTTTGAATTTGGATTTAAATCATTTGAATGTTCATCACTTAGAATGTCCACAAATTTTAATGCATAAACCGAATATCAACATAGATTAAGGGTTGGGCCCCACTGTCTCAGATTTCATTTTTAAGCAGAAAATCGACTTGTTTAAATAACTGTTTAAACCATGGCCTAAACCCACTTCATAAATTCATATGCGGACTTCTCTCTTTGATTAAATAACCAACCTGCGGCTGTATGAACCTTTGCCACGGTTTATCTTTCATATATCAAAAATAAAATATATCAACATCCCCAAATCAAATGTTATGAAACATTTAATAAGCTTTGGACTTTATTAAGACCTTGGCAAATATTAAAAATTCGGTTGGGTCCCACAAAAATCATACTCACATATATAAATTTTTATACGTGCACCCTTTGTGATATTTCATATCAATGATAATATATTAACATATATTACATCCTTCGTCAAACATTATAACAAATCCTTGAATTAGATTTAAACCCCCAGTGATAACACATGTAAACGTCCTCGACCCCACAGTATTTGACTTACCTCGCCATCTAACGGCTATAAACTTATCGTGCTCCACTCAGATGGCCACCACCGTTGATCTATGCCTTTGTAAATCCTCGATCAACTTGTTGCATGAGCATCGTTGGATCTCCTCCGATCAAGATCGAACAAATATAACGAATATCGCGTTTTTTGAACCTCTGAATTTTAACGCTAAAAAAAACGCGATAAAAGTGGTTTTACTCTTACCACTTTTGCCACATGTCTTCCTCAGACCTTTATCGCGCTCCAAAACTGAAATCCACTTACCATTTTTAAAAAGTGTTAGACCACTGGTTTTCTACCTTTGAAACCACCCTCACTATTTATTCAAGGTTCCACTTCACTCACAGTTCCACATCCTTCATTTGTTAAACTCCACCTTCAGCTTTGTAATCTTAACTCGGATTCTGAATATGATTCAACGCCTTTGTCCTTCACTCTTTAATTAACTCACAGTTCCTCTTTTGACTTCGAACTCTATTACACCACCAGAGCTCTGTGCTTCTTCTTAATTCAATTCTCCAGAATGAATTGTATTAATAGTGCCCTTACAGTTTTCCCATTTAAATAATTGTTATGATTTCATTACAAGATATCTGCAATCCTATGCTCCAACACATTCAATCAAAACACACAAATATAGGTTCCATATTAACTTATAGAACTCCGTTGTTCTTATTAACACAGTTGCAACCAAAATTGATATACATTCAATTGCACATTGAGATTAACACAAAATACATATAATTCAGAAATCTCAAGGAACCAAAGCCTCATTCATACATATAGTGGACGCATAGCTTCAACTCACTAACAATGTCTTACACAATTGCTTTTGAAGCTCAAGACCATATTAAGCCATTTTCAACAATTTTATCCACTCCTCAACTATATGCATAGCCTGATCTCAATTCTTATTACAGAGCTAACACCTACTTTCTTATCGAAACTTGAAGCCCATTCACATAGAATTAAATCAACCAATGACCATATAATTCTGAGCAAATTCTTTCATATATATCTAATTGAGATTACTTACAAACTTCCTGGTCCTTGGCCAGATCTTCAAATCAAGTGGCCCTTCCACAACACTACTCTGTCTTTCCAGATCTGCAACTCTTTTGCTCTCTGCTTCATGTTTGTCTCCTTTGCCATCAATGAAAATATTTCCAACAATATATATATATATATATATATATATATATATTAGACTAAGTTATGATAGATGAACACATACATACCTCTTAAGATTGTGAAAATTTGCAAGGACAAGCATTTCATTTATTAGAAAATTGACATTTTATACAACACTAAATATTTTTACAAAAAATATCATACAACAAGATAATTCTCCACAATGTGTATTTTTACTTTGAATCAAAATTCATCATTTCTTCTATGAACTTTGAGGGCTTCATTTTGATAAAAGAAGAAAAACTTGAAATTTCATCGCCACGTTTGGCCTAAAAGTGTAACTCATATTAATGCTTTCACCCACAATTGGAAACATTTATGAAAACTATCGAAAATTTTTCTTGCCTACATATTGATAAAAAGAATACTGAAATAGTAGAAGAGGACACTATTTATACAGAGATAAACTTGAAAAGAAAATAGTTGGCCATGATATTATACAGTTTTCTAATAACCACGTTCCTAAGGGATTAGTTCCCCTTGAGAGATTATTTGACTTGAATGATCTTACAAAAATTTCAGTGCTAAATTCACAGCAAGATAATGTGCAAGATTGTAATATCGATACAATGGAAGAATTTAGAAACATCCAAATTTCAGTAACACTACCAGAGGAGATCAAAGACAAATATTTCCAGTAATTCAAAGAATATAAAGATGTTTTTGCATGGAGATATGAAGACCTTATGTCTCATGACACATCTGTCATTGAAACAAGATTCCTTTGAAACCAGGAGCTAAACCATTTCAACAAAAATTAAGAAGAATAAATCCAATCTTATTTCTTATAATTGAAAAGGAAGTAAGAAAATTACTAGATGCAAAAATTATAGTCCCTTTAAGATATTATGATTAGTTAGCCAATATGGTTCCTATCAGAAAAAGGAATGGAGAGATAAGGTTGTGTGTTGACTTCGGGAATCTTAACAAATTGACATTAAAGGATAATTATCCACTACCATAGAGGGACCAAATGCTTCAAAGGGTACAGGTTCAAATAGAATTTCTATGTTAGACGGTTTTTCATGTTACAACTAGATATTGGTCAGCAAAAAGGACAGGGAAAAAACATTTTTTACTACACCATAGGGTATGTTCATGTATGCTAAGATATACTTTGGGCTAATAAATGCATGAGAAACCTTTCAGAGAGCCATGGACTTGGAATGTGTTGGAGAAATTAAAAATTTTATGGTAATTTACCTTGATGATCTAACTATCCTTTCACAATTTTAATCACAATATATTAAACATTTGAGGAAAGTTTTTTAGAGCTGCAAAAAAAATGGAATTTCCTTTAATCCCAAGAAATTAATATTTTCCTTGAAAGAAAGAAATTTTTTGGGACACATTATTTCAAAGGAAGGAGTCAAAATAGATCCCAAAAGTTTGCCAATTATTCAATTAATCATTTTTCCCACAACAAAGAAAGAAATTAAAGCATTTTTCGGTACAATCAATTTCTTAATAAGATTTATACCCAAATATGTTGAGATTGTAAATGATGTCACTAATATCCTTAAAAATAATCATGAGGTTAAATGGAATTCACAGGCTAGATTTTCATTCTCCCAAATCAAAAATCACTTTTAGAAGCGCCAATAATAGCTATTCCATATATACAAAGCCCTTCAGAATTTTCTCATTTGCATCAAACAAAACAATAGCAGTAGTTTTATTACAGAAAAATAGGTATCATCATGATCATCCAGTTGTTTTCTTTAGAAAAGTTATGAGGGATGCAAAACTAAAGTATGATGTAATTGAAAAACATGCATATGCTTTAGTTCAAGCTTTGAAAGATTTCAGAATATATGTACTGCATTCTCCAATAACATCTTATGTGCCCAATAATGAAGTAAAAACAGTGTTGACTTAGGCTGACATGGATGGGAAAAGAGGAAGATGGATAGTCAAAATATTAGAGTTTGATTTGGATATCAAACCAAGAAAACTAGTTAAAGGAAAAGGGCTGGCTAAGTTATTGGAAGAATCAAATTGTAAACTTTTGGGAATAAATTCAATCATGTGTATTTTAGATACAAAGGAACCTTCTTCTAGTTCAACATCTACACAACCTCCTTTACACATTGATGAGAAACTTTTATTGTCAAATTGGTATAAGGATATTGTACCTTTTCTGAAATATTTTAAATACCATTTTGAGATTACAAAGAATCAATGCGGGTACCTTAAGCTCAAAGCAATGAAATATTGCATACTTAATGAAAATTTATATTGGAAGGATCCATTAAATATTCTTTTACTATGCTTGATTGAAAGTGAAACAAAGGGTGTAATTAAACAGTCTCATGAAGGATCATGTGGAGGCCACTATGCTTGGAGAGTAACTGCGCACAAGATATTGAGAGTGGGTGATCCAGGAGGATCCTCGAATTTCTCCAAGTTCAAAGGTCTCATTTTTTCCTAGAAATAGCGCCAAGTTATAGAGCTCGTTGCGTTGAATTCGACAATACCTTTGATTTCTTATTTGGCCTCCAGATGGAGGAGAAATTTCATGTTGAAGTTTATGGTGAATAGCTGAAAAAGGGGCATTTCTGGCCATGTGGCATTCATGCAACTCGACAAGTGGAAATGGTCAATTCAAAGTCCATTTTAGGTGCATGGTGAGATTTTTAATTACAAGCTATATGTTGAAAATATTGGGCGCACATAAAAATCTATGGCAAACGTTTTCATATTAAACTCATGGTGCAAAAGTATTAAGCATAGTTACAAAGTTATAAAACCATATGTTAAAAGTGCATATTTAAACATTTAAGGGTGGATTTATATGGTTCACATGTAAAAAAATTGAGCGTGTTATCACCAAAAATTGGTCATCTAACCATTTCTAATTGAATGGATAGAAGTACACCATGTAAGACCAATTTTACCATAGTAAAATTGCTTTCACTATAAGAAATAATTTAATAAACCATATTTTATTAAGTTATTTCTGGTTAAAACAAGAAACCCCATGAGGAATAATTAAATAAATCCTTATTTATTTGATTTTCCTCTAGGAATAATTAACTAAACCATTGATTAAATAATATTCCTGGTCATATTTAACCAAATTATGAGAAATAATTAGATAAATCATTATTTTCTTATTTTTCTCTAGGAATAATTAATTAAATCATTATTTAGTTATTATTCCTTGTTAAATTTGACTAAATCACCTAGGAATAATTAAACACATCATTGTTTGATTATTATTCTTCTAACACATACTTGAAATGATAAATAAATAATTTATTTGTTTATTTTTTCTAAATAATGGTATTTAACCAATTTAAATATTTTCCCTCCAATAAAATATAATAAAATATTCCAAGCAGTTAGATCTAGACCTTGGTTAATAATATTTGATTATTCAATATTATCGAGGATAAATCAATATTTTGTTATAAATAGGAGGGTTTTTCCTTTCATTCTTCACTTTGATCATTCTCATTTTCGCTATTACTTTATTTTTCAATTTGAGCTCCCACTTGAGTTCAACACATGCTTTGGGTTTTCTACACCATTGAGAGAGAGAAACTTCTGAATCTGAAGCATTGAGGACAACCAATAACCCATCCCATTGAGGGGGAATGGTAACATTTACTTGTTTCCTTCACCGGGTGTTACATAATATGGCTCATTCTTTTGTCTTGTATGTTGCCATTGTTTCAGGGTCCGATCTATCTTTTTTACAGATCCTTTCTAATAGGTTATTGTTATATCCAAAACCATCTCTTAAGTTTTTTTTGGTATTTAACTTAACGTCTCTTAGTATGCCCTAGGTTTTTCAACCTTTAACCTTATATTTTGCAACATTTTTTCCCTATGGTTTCTTGTTCTTTTCTACATCATTTCTAGTAGTATCAATGTTTGAGATAATGCCTCAATTATTACGCTTACTTAGTTTGGATTGGGTTGTTGACGAAGTTGAGAGATTCTCTCAACTTCTCTCTCTAAGATTAGAATTAGTTCAACTATATATATTTGATGTATCTCGATTATTGGAATATATAGAAATTAATTATCCCATGAACTATTCTGTGCGTTTACATCTGCAATAAATTCTAATATGGTATCAGAGCCTAGCTGGGCTTAATCTCTCACGGGAGTGCCCACGAAGATGAAATAGTTTGAGAGAGGTTCTTTGTACGTAGATTAGAAGTGTTGAATTATTTTGTTTGTAAGAGTGTGTGTTCATTGCGATACGGTGAAAACAGAAAAGGAGGCCTGCGATTGTACAGTTGTGGCGGTCGAAATTGGCGTCATTCATATCTGCTACAAGATTCGAACTCTGAAACAACAATTTCCAAAATAGATGAGAGATTCCAAGCACTTCCAGAAGCGTGTGCTGCTGCCAGCTGGGATAATTGAGATGGGTGGAGGCACGACAGGATTTCGCTGTCAATAGCTGTCGTGAAGAAGCTGCATTTGCTGTTGGGTTTTCCGCTTCATGTGAATATTCTCTCACAATACATTGAGCCATTTCCTTTACTTGATTATGCATTACAATTTTTGGACTGCGCTTCGTTAAATGTTGTGAAACTGCTTCATCATGAGAGTCCATGTCATTCTTAAAACTTATGAGGTAAGTTTTACAGAGCCTTCCGAGGTAGTAGCGAGCGTGCTCCAAATATTCTAATCCCTCTAACACTTGAAAAGCTAGTTCCAGGCCTATCTCCAATGCATGCTTGCTTCTTGATCTAGTTAATTGACCAAAGAAGCATCGTGGTTATGTCACAGCTCCCCACGCAGTAATCCAGTTTCACAAGTATTTGAATTTCATGGAAGCTGTCATGTTCCTTCAATCGCTGGCAGTCGGAGGATGCGGGATTGAATCAATGATATAAGAAGAGACGATTGCGATGACATTCATATATTATATTATATGGGTACTTGGTGCTGAGAGTAGACTTCTGCTACCAAATTTCTCGGGCGAGAACGAGTGAAGTAAAAAATAGTCTGAAGTGATCACCAGTGTTTCTGAGTGCATTATAATCTTGAGTTTTTAAGCAGAAGTCTTATTTTGATTTGGATTGTATTCAATGGCGAATGGTTAAATAGCTACAAGATCGGAGCACCTAATTTATAGCCACAAGGGATCCCAAAATTTTCGATAGGGCAGATGAGTTCATCCCGAGTCGGTTTATAAGCGAAGAAGAATTGTGTTGGTGGAGTGTGTAGCTTGTTAATATGTAGAATTATGAATTTGTTGTTGTAGAACCAATTATTGAACAAATTAGCATTATTTAAATTAGTCTTTCTCTACGTTCTACAGGGACGAGAGAACAATTGGCTAATTTGATTGTGTGGATTTGTTATATGCTGATATTGTTGTGCTACGGGCCAAGAGCATCAGTTACAGGTTACAATATGAGATCCATTTGTGTGAAACAGGTCAAGTTGTTAGATTAGCTCTTGAACACATTCAGTATTCAGACCATTTGCCTAGCCACTGATGGATAGCCGAAAGCGAAATATCCGACAGATGGTGATTGGTCCATAGGATGGTTCATCACTTGTCAGCTCTATCGCGGAAGCCCCGACGAGCCGAGTTTTCAATACTGTTGATCTTGCAAAGTTCATTATTGCTGGTCAGAAACAAATGTATTTTAAATGGGTTGAATGGTAGCTCGAAAATGGTGGAGAAAAGAGCGTTGTCTATGAGATCTCAGAGTGGGTACAAATGTTAATGAAGACCAGGGCAGACAAATGTTTATATTAAATTAGTGTGTTCTCCATTTCTGTAATGTAGGCATTAAGGGGGGGTGTTTGAGATAATGCCTCAATTATTATGCTTACTTACTTTGGATTGGGTTGTTGAGGAAGTTGAGAGATTCTCTCAACTTCTCTCTCTAAGATTAGAATTAGTTCAACTATATATATTTGATGTATCTCTGATTATTGTAATATAGAAATTAATTATTGTGTGTTATTCCTGTGCGTGTTTCTGCTCTCTCATAATTTCTAATAATCAAGTCATTATATCCTAGTCTCATAGAAATTTGATCTCGTGGCCATTTTAGTGTCTTTTAAGTCAATTTCACCCCCATCTAGTCTAGTTTTTTGAGAACCCCATTTAGGTTGGGATTTATGCATGATTAGTTGTTTATTTTAGTGTTGTTTTAGTTTCATTTAAAGTTTTTCAACATTTTATTTTTCTTTAAATAACCATACGGGCTTAATTAAAATAAATACATGACTTGCACACACTCACACCTAAAGTCAAAAGCACTTATTTTTCACCGCCAAGCCAAGACATAAACATCATAATTAATTAATGTGCCTCACAGATCCTTAGTTTATCACTCTTCAACCTTTTCGTGTCATTTGTGACTTTCCATAATTATGCCCCCAAGGCATTTATCGTGGAGACTCCAAGGTCCTCACCCTCAGTTTCCATTAGGATGTCTTACTCCACCCCGTAGGGTCCGAGTTAGTCCTCCCTCGAGTCCCCATTCTGACTATGGTTCTTCTAGTTCATCGGGTTCTTCCTATGATTCCACTTCTTCTCAACCTCACACAGCCACCATGTTTGGTGCCAATGTAGGTGCAAGAGGCCAAACAACCGGTGGCTCTGGCCCAAATCCTGGAGTCACTTCTAGTGGAACCACTACAAGAACCACCCCAACTACTCCTTTGCTACCTTTTATGGCGGGTTTAAGCCTTCCTGATTTTAACCAGTTAATCAATGACCCCATACTGCACAATGCAAGTTGACCAACTATTCCAACTAAGCTTCCTTTCGACATTCCTAATATTGAAGGTAACACTGGAGATGACCCCACTAATCATTTCTTCTCCTTTCCGATGTTGTGTTCATCTAATTCCATCACCGATGACTTCATTCGCCTTCGGTTGTTCCAACGCACGCTCAATAGAAAATCTGCGAAGTGGTATGTCGATTAGCCCGCCTCATCTCATATTGATTTTGCAACTTTTGCTAAAGCGTTTATGTCATATTTCCAGTTACCCCTATGTTATGATACTAGTACTGAGTTGTTGACCACATTCCGTCAATCTTTTTCCACCTGCCTTTCTGACCATGTCCAAGAATGACATAGAAGAAGGAGCTTGTGTAGATCTCCTACATTCGACGGTTGTGTCTATATGGATTGGTTTCTTAGAACGATCTTAGCTCCCATAGGTAAATATGTTGCATCTCATTTTCCTCAGTGTGAGGAAGAAGCTCTCTAGGTTGCGTTAAAATATGACTTGATCTACGCCTAGTATGGTTATGTTTATATCATTTTACCAGATATTCCTAGACTTGGTGGTGCCAATGCACCTAGAGAATCTCATGCCACCGATGGTATTGTTGCATCTATTTCACACCCATATTCTCCTCCTCACATGAATTATGGTTACCCCCAGGGAGGGACTATTTCCTCTAACACCTATCCCCCTCTAGGAAACTTGTATCTCAGTCACAACACGCCTTATGCATTTGCTCAAATGCATCAATCGATGCCAAGGCTACCTGCTGCTCCACTTGTTTACCCAACTGTTGCCCAATCTCCTTTTTATCCTTATTCACAACCCAATGCTCCAACCCCTTTGGCATTAGCGCCTTCGCCTTCTCAACATTTTCCGCAACAACCACTTCCTCCTCAAGGTCAGGTGTATGCTCAAAAGAGCGCGACTAATCCCCCCAAATTACAAGAAAAAAGAATAAGGGGAAAGGCAACCAGAACAACCAAGCACAAGGTAACCATGGTTTCCAAGGCAATCAACTGAACACACCCCAAGGGAACCAGCCTAACAATGCAAACCAGCAACAAGGCGATCAGCCCAAGCAGAACAAGGCCCTTCGTACAAAAAAACCTTGTTCATGTTGTGGTGTACATGGAAATTATACTCATGATTGTCCCATTTTACCCCAGATGCGCTAGTTGTGGGAAGTCAAAGCAACATCTATAGGAAAACAACCCACCATGTCGCTTCCTCCAAACACTATGCCATCTCAACTGACTATGTTCACTGATCCTTTCCCTCAACAAGGATATGTGGTTGCCCAACCACCGGTAAGGTCGTGTGCCACTCTCGATCCCTAAGATTTTTCTACCCCGATTACTAGATTCTCGTGATGAATTCTCACGAGGCTGAGGAGGTCAATATCGTTGATGTGAACCCTTAAACTCAGCTTTCAGCCAAAGAGTGACAAGGAACCCGCCCCATCTTCACCGAGTCTCAAAACTTCCCGCTATGAGCGTTTGATCATATTTGATGTTGACAAGTCATAACATCCCCCTTTACCTTCATCCATTGCCTTCCAAATACCAATCAAGATCCATAATTCCCATGTTTAGAGATGTATCATTGACAAGGGTGCATCCACCTATGTGATGTGTGCCTATGTTTGGAAGAAACTCAGATCCCCCGATCTGTCCCAATCCACCATCAATTTACGTTCTTGGGACGGTCACCCTTCTCAGCCCCTTGGCATGTTCCACAATTTTCCAGTCACACTTGTGGGAAAGACTGTTTGTATTGACATAAAAGTCATTGACACCCCTTGGATTACAACATCCTTGGGTCATCGTTACTTGGAGGGGTCCCGACCTGTGTTTAGTGTGCAAGGTTTTTCAACAAACCCCTATACTACTAGCCCTTCTGGCAGCTGGGACCTACTTGCGCAAAGTCAAAGTCTCACCCAAAGTAGTATGGGTGGGTGCTGGAACCAGGTTTCCGCACCCTAAGAAAGGATGGGTAAAGCAAGCAGAGCTGCACTAGGTCTTGTAATCCCCTATTACCTTGTTCTGCGTAGGGTTAGTTAAGTCTATATTTGCATCCACGTGCACTAGATCTATAGTTATATGCTTGTTATAACATCAACACAGTAGTACATAAACAGAACATAATAGATCTAGATCCAAGAATACAGTGTACAGATCTTTTGCAACTTAAGGACAGAAAATGCACAATATAGAAATCATCAGTAATTCACATAATAGTACTCACAGATTCAGTTCTCTAACAATCATTTGCATTCATTCATTCATCAATTCTTCCTTACAATTCCCTTCTCAACCTACGCACACAACAGCAGGGTCCGCACACAAATGACTTGACCGCGCACACAAAGGAGCAAAAGAGTCCATTCCCCAAAACCCAAACAGATAGCTTAAATCACAATTCACATCAATATATCATCATATCCTACCTTTTTTAATACAAAATGCATCTCTATTTATAACAATCTAGCCTCGACTTTCCTATGGTCCACAACCCATGGTCTTCGGACCCCTAGTTTTCCCTTTTACCCAATACAACGCTTTCAAGGCTTTGACCCACCCCAAAACCCCTCTGCTAGATTAAATATAATTAAAAATATCCAAATTGGACCATTTTCGCAGCATGTTAGGAGACCCTGTTCCAACAGTCCCCCAACACAATCTTGTGACTCGTCCCAGTCACTGCATCTGTCATATAGTCATTGAACCTAGTAAGGCTTGAGTCGACTACCATTGACAAAGCCTGGTACGATGTCTCCACGCAGGGTAGCTAGCTGGACTTCTCCACTATTCTTGATTTCTTTAACTGTGTAGGGACCCAGCCAGTGCTGTCGGAATTTTCCTGGATGTTTCGCAAATTGGCTATCGTATAAGAGGACAAGGTCACCTGCGACGAACGTCTTTTGGCGAATATGTCGATCATGCCATGCTTTGTCACGAGCCTTCTGAACCTGTTGATGAAAATTAGCAATAAACCGATCTTCCTCCAGAGCCACAAGTTGCGCAAGACACTCCTCTATGATATTGGGGTCCGCCATATTGGTAAATGTTGCAATGCGTAGGCTAGGAACAACGTATTCAATGGGCATAATGGCATCTTTACCATATACCATCCGGAAGGAGGTTCTTCCTGTTAGCTTCTTGCAGGTCGTTCGGTAGGCCCACAGAACAGAGGGAATGCGAACATCCCAGTCACTACGATCGGCATTTCAAACCTTAGTTAATGCCTGTTCCAAAATTTTGTTAAAAGCCTCAACCGCCCCGTTTGCCTGAGGGTGGTATGGGGTACTCTTCGCATGGTGGATCCGGAATTCCTCATTCAAGGCTTGAATCATCTAGTTGACAAAGTGTGTACCTCTGTCACTTATTAGGATTTTTGGGTAGCCAAACCTGGTCAGGATCTTCTCAAAGATGAAGTGCGCAATAGTATCCGCAGTACAATCCTTCACTACTTCGCTCAAACCCCATCAAGACGTAGCCGTGTTAGACCCCTATAAATTTTTGACAAAGCAAAAGTAGGGAGCTAAATTTTTTTTTGAGCCTTCAAGGAATGAGCCCTCTCTAAAGACACATCATCATCCTTGAAGTCTCATGTGCCTTTGTCTTTGATAAATTCTCCTCTTCTCGACTCCCTTTATAAGGTCTCATTGCCTGCGTGCAAATTGTGCTCCAAAAAGTCTATATTTACCCCCCGTATCCCCTCGCAAAGCGTCCCCGTTAAACCCTTTTTACATCTATTAAAGTCCTCTCTTTTCATCCCAAACATCCCCTCTAAAACATCCCTACACCCTTTGTCTAGCCAAATTCTAACCTTTGTTCCCTATCGCTACCCTCCTTTGGCTTTAAAATGCACCGAAATGGGTTAAAAACCCACTTTTAACATTATAATAGGGCTAGCACCTTTCGGCCAGCCTCCTCGACTTTTCTTCCACCTTGTGACCTGGGTGCCAAAACCAGGCGCTAACCAAAAAAGTGCTTATCTCAATTGGTATCGGAGGCAATATCAACCGTCGATCGGCGCAGATCGGACGGTCCGTGTTAACACTGTAGCGCCGTGGTCTACCCCGTTCATCGCCCCGATCGCGCCATCGCCGTCTATTTACCCGTAGATCCGACGATCCGACAAAAGACATCCGGGCTGGGTTCCTCTGGTCCCCATCGTAAAACACCCACCACAAACCACATGTTTTCTATCGCACCGCCTTCGGGC
Source organism: Pinus albicaulis (assembly GCA_034641835.2). Lineage (NCBI taxonomy): Eukaryota > Viridiplantae > Streptophyta > Pinopsida > Pinales > Pinaceae > Pinus > Pinus albicaulis. Next base: position 1,371,623,897 of record CM076579.1, on the reverse strand, counting down.
GAGGTGCGGTATTTTCTAATCGCGGAGCGATTCCATACAGCTTCCGACGCGTGGCATCGGTACAGCTAGAAAACGACCCTCCCATCGCGCATTAAATTTCGTCCGTGGACACGCAGGGATATGCATATCAGTCGTCCGATCCAGAGCCCTCCATCCAACGGTGATCGGTCCATGAAGATGCGCACGCGATAGCCCATAGCCGCCGTACCCCTAGCCCACTGTCCATCGCCCTCTGATACATTTTTCACCGTTGATCTCCGCTGAGATCGGACGGTCCAGATTCAATCACACGCCCGTCGTTGACCCGGGCCCGCCACGTCATCCGTCCACGTATCTTCATCATTTTTCTCGCCCGTCCCCTTTATAATCCATTCAAAGATTAAAATCTTAATGTTTTTTTACGTTAAACGTCTGCCTCGACACCTTCCATTGTTTTTCGCCAACCATCACCAGAGCATTTCTCCACCATTCCTCTGCATTTCTTCGCCATTTCTCCGTAGTCCCACTATGGTCCTCGCAGTCTTCCACATCATCCCACCCCCGTACATGTTTTTCGTAATAGGTTTTCGTGTTTTGCAAGGTTACCAATAGTAAATGGCCGCCATGATTCAGGGTTTCTGTCACAGCGACAGAAAACGCAGGGAAGAGCGTGCACAGAGATCGTATCATGGAGAAAAGCCCGGGATAGTGCTCTGACACGACTTCCATTAAAAGAACAGGGTTTGACCCTGTAAAAATGTCTCGGTGCCATTAACACACAGATTTTACAGTCAGAGATTTAAATTAAGCAGCAGAGAGCTTAAGGCACGCAAATGAAGATATATAAGCCTTAGGTTCAAAGATTCAGAGGCAAAGTACCAGATTGAAGACCCAGGGATCACGCAGAAGGTACAGCACGCAGAAATCAATGCATATCAGGTTTCTACAGCAGAAGAATGTGTTTCCTCCATAAAGGACAAAGCGCCCATGCAGTTTTTATTCTACACCGTGCTCCTGAAGAAATTTCCACCCTGACAATAGTCTGAAGCTACCAGAGCATTTGTTTCATAAATACGGCAGACTTCTCAGTCGTTTATTTATCATTTGTTTACTCACCAAAAGTACCACAGAGTCATGCAGATCAAAGTACATCAAGAGACATACTGAAGTAAATGGAGGCCTGAAGAAGACCACTCTTCCATCCAAAGAGTGACAGGAATTGAATGCTCAGAATTTAAACAGAATGGGCTTCGGCACTCTTTCTTTTCAGAAGTTTTAATACTGCATTTAGTTCTTCACCTACCTCCTCTGCTTCTCTGGAGCTATAAATTCATGAAGAAACTCATTGTAAAGGTTGTTGATCAGTTATCAGAGAATTGCAAGCAGTTTCTTTTGAGACACAGTCTCTGTGTATAGCGTTAGATAGGCTGAGGAATATGATTTCAGACTGAGTATTCAGCTATTGGAAATGTTGTACTTGACTGGTATTGCTATTTAATATGACAAGCACATTTCTTTGGATCCTGATCTAAAGCAGCGGTGATGTTTTCCTATCTCTGTGTTTTAATTCATTTCATTTCGTTTCTACTGGCTTGCATCATAATATTGGCATAGGATTTACCCTTGTTAGGTACCCTATGTTTCTGCTCTCCTTGCCTTTGATGTTTTCTGCTATATGTGTGATCTAAGAATTGATTTCAGATAATTTAACCAGTGTAGTGGATGTTATTGCCTGCTCTCTGATGTATGAATTAAATGACTTAGTTCTTAGATGTTTCTTGTTAAGGATTTAGCTGGAAGATTTGGGAACACTGGGGATTAGAGTTAGCCCTGTCCGCCAGGATCCTTGTGCGACCAGCTGGTCTTTAATTTTGTGCCCTGAATCTGTGTTGTCTCCTCCTCTCCTACCATTCCATATCACACATTCATCTTTAAGATCCAACGTTTTATATGACTATCCCAATTGAAAGCTTGCACATTGGATAGTAAGCAAATCCTTTCCTGACTCCATTGCCTAATGGTTTTGAATATTTCCTAGATCATTTCACCTCTACCTTATCCCTCTTTTCTCATCCTTGTCTTACCTTGAACCCTTCCTTCTTGATAACCAACAACCAAACAAAAATCAAACAAACAAACCCTATGCCTATAACTAGCCTAACATCTTAAACCTCGAGCTTCAAAGTCATATACCTTTGACATATCATAGAGAGATCCCTCTCTGGACCCAGGAGGGCTAGATCCTGAGGTCTGAAAGTGGTTTGATGTTGTCTCATCTTTTGGTCTTGCCAATCTGGCCAAAACATGAGAACCCCAACATAATGGTGACTCTGTTGGGGAGCTTCTGAAATACTCTCCATCCTACTACATTATAAGAACTTCAGAAACCTAAAATCTCTGGTTAGGTTGGCATTTAAACACTCCTATTCACACATCAACCTCTATACCATTTGTTGTGTTTTCCCATGCTCTTGGACAGAGTCTGGAAAGGGCCAAGTAGCCTCCAGATCTCACTCTCTTTCGGAGGTGAAATATCTGGTAAATGCCCTCCCAGTCAATCTCTGGTTAGAGTTTGCTGTGTTTGGAAGATATCCTTGAAAGGGGACATCTCATAAGCACTGTGGTGGACAGTGTACCCTCCAAAAACATCCTAAACCTTTCTACCTGGCGACTCCATATTCCCTAAAAGTTTTAAAACTCCACCGGTGATCAGTAGGCCTGCTGATTATATTGGTATCACATTAGACTCCACTAGGAGACCAGCCTCCATAACAACATCAACCACAGTAGAAGTAACAAGTAGGGTTAAGCTGCTTGATTAGAAAACAACATTCTGGCTTCAAGAACCATTCATACAAGAGCTTACCCTAACCCATACCCACCTGAAATAGTTGACAACCCTGAGAGCATCCTCAAGGGAGATCCTACACCTAAAATACCAACTATTTCCAGCCACATCCATAGAGCTAACTCTGCACCAGAATATCTTACAGCTCTATCACACTTTCACCTTGACCTAGACCTACCTAATAGATTACCTAGAACTAGGTCATTCAGTATTTTAGACCAGCCAGACCCTGAGCTTCCTGGTTCACCACCCCAAAGTGGTAGACACCTTAGGAATAGACATACCCCTCCTGATATACATTTCATACAAAACTTGGGGCTCAGTCACCCTAGATCTGCTCATCAGTCTTCTGCTGGTCACAATATCCCTGTCATCCATATACCTGCTGCCCAAGTCAATCCTTTATCTCATCAAAACATTATCATGGCAGCCTGGTATGCACCTCTGGTCTTACCTCAGCCTCTAGTTCCCTTACCCAATGATTATCAATCAAAGATCCCACACTTCACTGCAAAAGAGTCTACCACAGCACAATATCATGTAGATAGGATGGAAGATTCTTTTGACTACATGGAGATAGATGATGATACAGTCAAAATGAGAATCTTTTCCCAGAGCTTAGGGGGTGATGTGAAGAAATGGTTTAAGGGCCTACCTATAGGTAGCATTAATGACCTCCCGGCTCTATATCAGACCTTCATAAACAAATGGGAAGTTAAGGCCAACCCTCGCCAACTCCTAGCAGAATATATGAATCTTAAAAGAAACGTAGGGGAGAGTGTTCATGATTACACAACGAGATTTAACAGCATTTACAATGCTCTACCTCCACACATGAAACCTCCCCAAGGTATGGCTCTAGCGAAATACCCTGAAGGCTTTGATGCTGACATGGCCTATCAGCTTAGGGATAAAGAATACAACACATTGGAGGACATGCAGAAAGGAGCAGTGAATATAGAGGCAAATCTGATTGAGAAAAGAGCGAGATTAAGAGCTGAGAAAAGGGTAACATATAGAGACGACAATGTAGCTTCCACATCTGATCCAAATCATGACCATCTATCTAAAAAATTGGTGAAGCTATACCAAATGATGGAAAAAATGGTTGTCAGAGTTAGTAACCAAAATAGAAATCAAAACCATAACCATAACCAAAACTTTAGAAGAAACAATGCCACTCCCAACAGACAAAGAGAATCAGATCAGCAGGTCATACCCCCATTTCAAGATAACTTTCTTGATGAAGATGAGGGAATCATAGAAGATTCTGAAGGGAACACAATAAACATTTTTGAAACAGAGGATTCAATCCATAACTGTTACATGAAAGAAGATCAGCCCTCACCCTCTGGTTGGGATGAGGAATGGTTGGAAACTGAGGATTACCGGTTGGGATTTGAAAATGCCATGATGCAGGCCAGAGAGAAATATGAAATTAGAAGTAAAAAGAGCCAAGAAACTGCCAAACCAAAAGCTTCTTAGGTCACCATCAAGAAAAGACCTGAGAAAACTTCTAAATCAACTGCTAAAAGTAACAAATCAGCAGCTGAGAGTTCTGGAAAGAACAAAGAAAAGGACAACCAAAACACTGACACACAAGGCAAACCAGCCAGCAGCGCTAGCACTGCAGTTAGTGCTCCTGATAAAACTGTCACAAACACCATACATAACAAGAATCAGCACAACGATTCAGCCACTAAGGCAGTGGCTAACATAATAGAGTTGAACAGTCCAAAGAGTCAGTCCACTTTCAATTTGGAGAGTGAGATTGCAAAAATTAAAATCTCTGTCCCACTCTCTGAGCTGGCCACTCAGGATGTATATAAAGGCCAAATTTTGAAAGCATTAAATTTAGGTGAGAACAATGACACTGTAAATCTGAGTGATGATCAACCTGCCCTTCTGTTTGGTCCAAAGATAGAAGGAAAGTTTCAGGAAGGGGTAGTGCCCCCTTTTTATATCAGTCTTAATGTCCATGATAAGATTCTCCACAATGCAATGCATGATTTTGGGGCATCACACAACTTGATGCCTAAAGTAGTGATGGAAAGATTAGGCCTAGAGATAACCCATCCCTATAAAGACCTATATTCATTTGACTCTAGTAGAGTAAAGTGTCTTGGCCTAATCAAATATTTATGTGTGAGCCTTACTCAGATTCTTGCCAAGTGTATGGTCATGGATGTTGTTGTGGCAGATGTGCCACCCAAGTATGGCATGTTATTATCAAGATCATGGGGAGCCAAGCTGCAAGGAACAATGCAGATGGATGGGGCTTATGCCACAATCCCAATCTTTGGCCAACTTAGAAGACTGTGCAGGGAAGCACAAATGAAATTCCTAGTTAGTAGCCCTGAAAAGCCTGAAAATTCTCCTATATACTCTGTACATACAGACCTGGATTCCTTTATCTTCTGCAATGATGAATCTTTGGGAGGACTAGAATATGAAAACGTAGATACAAGCAAAGGTACACATGATGAAATAGAGCCAATGGATTTTAACATAATGGCTACCCTAGACTCAAAGGAGGAAGACGTAGAAAAATTTGAACAATGCACTGAAACAACAATGCAAAGTGAACCAGAAACATAATGCGATCAGCCAACTAGCCAACTCTCTGATTTCCACACCCAAAACGAAAAACTAAACAACCCATAGCCTAGTGTAGACCCTATAATGCAAAATAATGGAGAACCCAGCTATAGGGAAAGAAACGATAACGAAAACGAGAGTGAACCCCTGTGGGAAATGAGTTTCGATGGGTCCTACATAAGAATAACTTTCGGAGCTGGGGTTTGGCTACGTAACACAGAGAGCGACTATGCGGAAATCTATGCTTTCAATCTTCATTTCAAATGTACCAATAATATTGCAGAGTATGAGGCCCTTATCCTGGGTTTAAATCTGTTGAAGAAAATAGGAACCTATAGAATAGCCGTGCAGGGAGACTCTGAATTGGTTATCAAACAGGTGAACGGTGAATACACAGCCAAACACCCTAGGTTGAGAGCATATAGGAACGATGCTGTGGACAAATCAAAAACATTTGTTGAATATGAATTAGTGTTTGTTCCTAGAAATCAGAACGCCATTGCAAATGGATTAGCTTGCCTAGCCAGTTCATACCCTAAGACTCCAAGCGACCAATAGATCATCATTCACACCAAATTCAGGCCTGCGGTGCCTGATAACAAGAAATACTAGTAGGTTTTCGAGGGAGATAAACAAATTGAAGATTTTTTGATGGGCGGGAACAAGTTTGAGTTTTCCAATTCAGACTCTATGTCTAGTGATAGCTTCCTAAGTGAGGAACCCTCAGCCGAGGAAGAAACTACACCCCACGATGTAGAAATAAATGCTTTAAATGAAGAAACTGGAAATTCAACCACGGAGTGTGAAAACGCAGACAGTGAAGAAGTAGAGGTGCTGCAGGCCAAAGATAAGAACATACCTCGAGGCCTGGCACCATTAGAAGACCTTTTTGACTTCGATGATGTGGCAAAAAAACCCACCATTGAGCACGTGTACTCTGACGTAGAAGAATGAAATATAGGCACAAAAGATAATCCCAAAATAATTAAATTGGCTAAGTCTCTTCCTACGAACATGAAAAAGAAACACATTAACCTTTTTAAGGAATTTATTGACGTGTTTGCGTGGAGTTATGAAGACTTAAAGGCTTATGACACGAACATTATACAACACAAAATACCTTTAAACGAAAATAAAAAACCCTTCACCCAGAAACTTCGTAGAGTAAATCCAAAACAGTTGCCTGCCGTGGAAAAAGAGATTAAAAAGATGTATGAGGCAGGCATAATAGTTCCCGTAAGATTCTCCGATTGGGTCTCGAATTTAGTGGCTGTGAGAAAGAAAACTGGGGAGATTAGATTATGTATTGACTTCAAGAATCTTAATAGAGCCTCACTCAAAGACAACTACCCTCTGCCAAAAATGGAACACATTCTTCAAAAAGTAGTAGGGTCCAAGAGAATCTCCCTGCTAGATGGTTTCTCAGGTTATAACAAAGTGCTAGTTCTCCCAGAAGATGAACTCAAAACATCTTTTACCACTCCTTGGGGCACCTTTATGTATGTAAAGATGCCTTTTGGATTGATGAACGCTGGTGTAACCTTCCAAAGAGCGATGGACATAGATTTTTTAGATGAGATAGGGCACTTCATTGTTATTTACTTAGATGACATAACAGTCTATTCTAAGACTGAAGAATAACACCTAAAACATATGAGGAAAGTGTTTGAAAAATGTAGAAGGTTCGGTCTATCATTGAATCCAAAAAAGACTGTATTTGGGCTGCAAGAAGGAAAGCTTCTCAGCCACATTATATCAGAAAAGGGAATCAGGATAGACCCACAAAGAGTTGAGGGAATACTACAGATCACACACCCAAGAAACATCAAAGAATTACAGTCCTTCATTGGGAAAATTAACTTCCTCAGGAGGTTTATTCCCAACCTAGCTGAACACCTTAGGAATATGACTAAAATGCTGAAGAAAGGTGTAGGAGTTAAATGGACTGTGGGAGCGAAACAATCTTTTGAATCAGTAAAACTTGCACTTACCCAAGCTCCTGTTCTGATTAGCCCAGATTTCTCTAAATATTTCCTGATCTTTTTATTTTCCTCTGAGCATACAGTGGCTGCAGTCTTGCTGCAGAAAAACACAGAGGGAATGGAACAGCCAATTGCCTTTTTCAGCAAAGAGCTAAGGGATGCACCCTTAAAATACAACATAATGGAAAAACAGGCCTATGCCTTAATCAAGGCCTTAAAGGACTTTAGGGTGTACATATTGCATTCTCACACCATAGCTTATGTGCCCAACATCATAGTCAAAGATATACTGTCCCAAGACCCAGATGGGAAGAGGAGCAAATGGATTGCTATGATTTTAGAATATGACCTTGAGATAAAACCCACCAAACTGATTAAAGGTCAGGGCTTAGCTCGACTAATGGCTGAATCAAACTTACAAGCCCTATACATTAACATGGTAAATACCTTGGATGAGCAACAAGAATTTCCTGATCCCACTGTTGAGGAAAAGTTTCAAAGATCTCCTTGGTATTCTAACATTCTGTATGTGCTTACACACCTCAATGCCCCTCCTGAACTATCAAAGACCAAGGCCAGATTCTTAAAGATAAAAGCCAGGAGCTATTGCATATTGAATAAATTCTTATACTGGGAGAACCCAAATGGCCTATTGCTTAAATGTTTGCTTGAAAACGAGGCAGAGAGGATTAAACAAGAATTCCATGCAGGAGAGTGTGGAGGCCACCTGAGCTGGAAAGCCACTGCAAAAAAAATACTCAGATCTGACTACTATTGGCCCACACTCTTCAATGATGTCCATAAGATGATAATTTCTTGCCACAAATGCCATATTTTTTAAGGCAAGAGAAAACTCCTTCCCCTCCCTTTCCAACCCATCACTGTTGAAGGTCCCTTTCTGCAATGGGGCCTAGATTTCATAGGGGAAATTCACCCTGCTTCTTCTGCACAACACAAATGGATCCTAATAGCCACATACTATTTCACTAAGTGGATAGAGGCCATACCTACTAGAAATGCCACAGATTCAGTCTTCATTAGTTTCCTAGAAGGTCATATCCTCTCTCGATTTGGCTGCCCAAGGAAAATAATCACTAATAATTCTACTGCTTTCGAATCCAAGAAAATGGTTGATTTTTGTCACAGGTATCAAATAGCACTTGGTCATTCAACTGCCTATTACCCTCAAGGTAATGGATTAGCTGAATCATCAAACAAGAGCCTGGTGATCATCATCCAAAAGCTGCTGGAAGAGAACAAAAAGTCATGGCATAACAAGTTAGTACATGCCTTGTGGGATGGCCGGCTTATGACAAAGAAATCCATTGGCATGTCACCTTTTCAACTTGTCTATGGTGCCGAAGTAGTGTTTCCTACCAGCCTTTTGGTACCAGTGATCAAGCTGGTCCAGGAGATTTAAACAGAAGAAGACATTATGGTGAGGAGAATAAACCAGACAATTCATCTCCAGCAAACGAGGGAAGAGGTCTACAACAGAGTAGTGAAAGTTTAGGAGAGTATAAAGAAATTGTTTGACAAAAGAACCAAAGCTGTTGATTTCAAAATTGGGGATAAAGTTCTGAAGTGGGACTCAAGAAGGGAGGATAAAGGTAATCATGGAAAGTTTGACAGTTTGTGGCAGGGGCCATACATCATCCAGGCCACTGTGGGTCCAAATGCTTTCTTCCTACAAGAATTAGCTGGTACAGAGCTGTTTGGGGGTCCTGTCAATGGCAGGATACTCAAACACTACTTCTGCTGATTTACAATTTCCAGTTTCCATTTCCATTGTACATACCATTGCAGTATTTTGTTTTCAAGAAAAAGAGAAAATGTTTCAAAAAACAAAGAGGAAAGAAAGGTTCAAACATGCTTAAAACATGAACCTCTGAAGTGCAAAGGATTGGCTCTAATATGATCGAAACCTCAGCCAAAGAAAGTAAAACAGCTGGTCCTAACATGGCCAAAATCTGGACCAGTAAAGAAGAAAGAAGAATCAGCTCTAACATGCCCAAAACCAAAGCTGAAATGAAGAAAATAAGTGACTATAACATGCTCAAAACTTGAGTCACAAAGAGAAGAAGGATACTTCAAGTTTAGATTTCAAGCCTTCATAGTTTTGTTTTCATTTTTCTGCAAATTTTGTCCATGTGCAACTATCTTTATGCCTTGGACCCACAGCAAGTCAGACAGTCTAATCCTGGCTTGAATGTTTTTAAATTTCTGTTGTATAATGTAGAGAAGAAATCTGCTGGACAGTTTAATCCCAACAGATATTAGATTATGTAGAGAAACATGTGAGACCAACAGTTTAATCTGGTCTCATGGAGTAATAAGGTTAGAAATAGAATAGGTTTATTTTATGTTTATAAAAAATAAAATGATGTAAAGGGTCTGCTAGCTCAAATGCACCCTAGAAGAAGAAAAAATGCTAGGATTGTAGTGTGGGTAGGTAGATTGATTGGGAAAGTTTTTCTGCTAAATTGATGTCTTCACAATTGTGGCAGCTGAAAATCAAAGAAGAAGGTGGCTTAAGCAGCAGGCGTCTGGCCTACACCAAAGATCACTTTCTGAATTCTTGACTCCTTCAAGAAGAAGCCATCCCCATCTGGAGCCACTATTAGCCCCCCTATAAATTTTTGACAAAGCAAAGTAGGGGGCTAAATTGTTTTTGAGCCTTCAAGGAATGCATCTCCCTTGAAGACACATCATCCTTGAAGTCTCCTGTGCCTTTGCCTTTGATAAATTTCCCTCTGCTGACTCCCTCTATAAGGTCTCATTGATTACATAATTCCTGCTCCAAAAAGGCCTTCTTTCTCCCCCTCGTATCCCTACAAAGTGTCCCCGTTCAACCCTTTTTCCTCCGTTAAAGTCCCCCTTTTCATCCTGAAAACATCCCCTCTAAAACATCCGTACACCCTTAAGCTAGCCAAATTTCCTACCTTTGTTCCCTATCGCTACCTCCTTTGGCTTTAAAATGCACCAAAATGGATTAAAAACCCACTTTTAACATTATAATAGGGCTAGCACCTTTTCGTCGTGCCTTCGGGCTTTTCTTCCACCGTGTGACTCCGGGTGCCAAAACCAGTACTCAACCAAAAAAAGTGCTTATCTCAGTTGGCACGGGAGTGGGGGCTATCAACCATTGATCGACACAGATTGGATGGAGAGGGTGACCCAGCCTCGTGGTCTACCCCGTTCATCGCCCCGATCGCGCCATCGCCGTCTATTTACCCGTAGATCCGACGATCCGCAGTACATCTGTCCCGGTGGTCCCCGCCACAAACACTGTTCACAAACCCATGTTTTCTATCGCACCGCCTTCGGGCGAGGTGCGGTATTTTCTAATCGCGGAGCGATTCCATACAGCTTCCGACGCGTGGCATCGGTACAGCTAGAAAACGACCCTCCCATCGCGCATTAAATTTCGTCCGTGGACACGCAGGGATATGCATATCAGTCGTCCGATCCAGAGCCCTCCATCCAACGGTGATCGGTCCATGAAGATGCGCACGCGATAGCCCATAGCCGCCGTACCCCTAGCCCACTGTCCATCGCCCTCTGATACATTTTTCACCGTTGATCTCCGCTGAGATCGGACGGTCCAGATTCAATCACACGCCCGTCGTTGACCCGGGCCCGCCACGTCATCCGTCCACGTATCTTCATCATTTTTCTCGCCCGTCCCCTTTATAATCCATTCAAAGATTAAAATCTTAATGTTTTTTTACGTTAAACGTCTGCCTCGACACCTTCCATTGTTTTTCGCCAACCATCACCAGAGCATTTCTCCACCATTCCTCTGCATTTCTTCGCCATTTCTCCGTAGTCCCACTATGGTCCTCGCAGTCTTCCACATCATCCCACCCCCGTACATGTTTTTCGTAATAGGTTTTCGTGTTTTGCAAGGTTACCAATAGTAAATGGCCGCCATGATTCAGGGTTTCTGTCACAGCGACAGAAAACGCAGGGAAGAGCGTGCACAGAGATCGTATCATGGAGAAAAGCCCGGGATAGTGCTCTGACACGACTTCCATTAAAAGAACAGGGTTTGACCCTGTAAAAATGTCTCGGTGCCATTAACACACAGATTTTACAGTCAGAGATTTAAATTAAGCAGCAGAGAGCTTAAGGCACGCAAATGAAGATATATAAGCCTTAGGTTCAAAGATTCAGAGGCAAAGTACCAGATTGAAGACCCAGGGATCACGCAGAAGGTACAGCACGCAGAAATCAATGCATATCAGGTTTCTACAGCAGAAGAATGTGTTTCCTCCATAAAGGACAAAGCGCCCATGCAGTTTTTATTCTACACCGTGCTCCTGAAGAAATTTCCACCCTGACAATAGTCTGAAGCTACCAGAGCATTTGTTTCATAAATACGGCAGACTTCTCAGTCGTTTATTTATCATTTGTTTACTCACCAAAAGTACCACAGAGTCATGCAGATCAAAGTACATCAAGAGACATACTGAAGTAAATGGAGGCCTGAAGAAGACCACTCTTCCATCCAAAGAGTGACAGGAATTGAATGCTCAGAATTTAAACAGAATGGGCTTCGGCACTCTTTCTTTTCAGAAGTTTTAATACTGCATTTAGTTCTTCACCTACCTCCTCTGCTTCTCTGGAGCTATAAATTCATGAAGAAACTCATTGTAAAGGGGGTTGGCTGAAGCTATCGCAGAATTTCGTTGGGGCTTTTCGAGACAAAATTTTCTTTGCAAAGCGTTAGATTGGGCCGTAGGAATATGATTTAGACTGAGTATTCAACTATTGGCAATGTTGTACTGGTATTTCTATTTAATATGATAAGCACATTTCTCTGGATCCTGATCTGAAGCAACGATGATTTTTTCCTATCTCTGTGTTTTAATTCATTTCATTTCGTTTCTACTCGCTTGCATGAGAATATTGGCATAGGATTTACCCTTGATAGGTACCCTATGTTTTTGCTCTCCTTGCCATTGATGTTTCTCTTCTAAATGTGTTATCTAAGAATTTATTTCAGTTAATTTAACCAGTGTGGTGGATGTTATTGCCTATTCTCTGATGTATGAATTAAATGTATCTATTCTTAGATGTTTCTTGTTAATAATTTAGCTGGAATATTTGGGAACACTAGGGATTAGAGTTAGCCCTGTCCACTAGGATCCTTGTGCGACCATCTAGTTTTGAATTTGGTGCTCGAATTCATGTCTCCTCCTCTCCTACCATTCCATATCACATAATCATCTTTAATATCCAATGTTTTAGATGACTAGCCCAATTGAAAGCTTTCTACATTAGATATGGAGAAAATCATTTCGAATCCATCGCTCAATGGTCTTGAATGCTTTCCGGAACACTTCCACCGCTCATCCCTCTTTGCTCATCCTTGTCTTACATTGAACCCTTCTTTCTTGATAACCAACAACCAAAAAAACAATCAAACAAATAAAACCTGTGCCTATAACTAGCCTAACATCTTAAAATTTGAGCTTCAAAGACATAAAAACCATTGCTTATCTAGAGAGATCCCTCTCTGGACCCAGGAGGGCTAGATCCCGAGGTCTGAAAGTGGTTTGATGTTGTTCCCATATTTTTGGCATTTCCAACCCTCACAAAACATGGAACCCCAACAAAGGGCAAAGGATAATGTAACACGCACCGTTTTTATTTCTGGCGCATTGATGGGTCCTATAAAATCAACTGGCCCATTTTTTCAAAAGCCTATAAAGAAGCCACCGAGGTGCACGTAAAGGCGATCTCATCTCGGTGTGAATGTCGTCTTATGACTTTGGCGGTATTGCTAAGACCAACAATAGGTGTATGAATCTTGATGCAAAGTAGGCCACCATAACCCACCCCTCAAAAAATATTTTGTTTTGTTGCACATCCCGCATAGTGGGATCATGCGACACCTTCATGTGCTTTGCGCTACACGACGAGGTTGTTCATGTTCTAGGAAACTATTTGCGCAATGATGCATTCGACACCTAGCTTGTATAACCGACCGGCGAGGACGAGTAAAGACCTGCAACCCGAGTAACCACACCTTTCTTCTTCGTTGTACCGAATATCTAGCCAGGGCCATGCCCGTAGTGAGGAACTCAATGATATCGAAAGAGTGTGCATCAACCACCTTAGTGGTAAATAGCTACATATCCCAACAATCCTTCATCCAAACTAGTAGGTTCTTCTCCCCCGTTTCAATGCTGAGACGAGATGATCCAGAGCCAACATTCAACCTTCCGGGCTTGATGATGATCTCAAAATCATATTCCCGAAAATAGCAACGACCCGACGGCAAATTCTCCCACAACATAGGCTTGACTCGACCAGGTATTTTAAATACGAATGACTCGAAAGTGAACATTTTAAAGTGTCCACCCAAGTAGATAGTGCGTGATATTTACCGTAGCGCATAGACCATACCAATCCTTCACGTTCAAAGTGAGTGGAGTAGCTTTCGCTTCTCGCGCCCGAGAGTTTCAACTACGCAAAGGCAAACCAATGTGGTCGACTATCTCCTTCTCTAGGGTTGAGTGGAGAAAAAACTCCCAAGGTGATACCGACGCATCCACATGTACATGAAATTACTTTTACTGCGAGTTAGGTAAATATTAGTATAAAGGCAGTAGATCATCTCTCCTCTTTGAGCATCCCGACTCAAAGATCTTCCGACATTCATCATCCCAAAAGAAAGAAACGATTTTTGTTTTTCAGTAGCTTTTCCATCGAGCACCGTAATCGTGGGCATACCCCCGAAGCTGATTTCACTGTATGCCCGGTGTGTCCGAGAATAGAACGCAGTTTTTTCTCCTGAATTCGTGGGGGACCGGCGAGGTTCCTATAATTACGGCTACCTTCGCAGATACAACCATCAATCCCTGTCGATGAGACTATGTGTCCAAGCAGGATTCAAAATGGCACATATAAAATGCACTTTCAAATATTCAAGGAGATCTCTGTGCTTCGCATGCATCCAAATACTTTCTAGTCGCATAAGTTAGAGACATGTTCCTTTACTAAGCCAAAAACCTTCCAATCATCGAAATAATACCTCGAGAACTTATGAATAAATTCCTTGAATACGACAACTACGACCACTGCTGAAAAAATATGACAGGTGCATTTTTTAGACCAAAGGGAATGACCATATACCGGAAAGAGCCCCCATTCAGTTGCAAAAGTAGTCTTACTTTGCGATATTCGAAAGTGCAATCCGGACTCTAATGGTGCACCTACGAGAACCCATCGCGTGAAGGAACGAGCCTCCGTCCACCACTCTATCAAGGATTTTGTCGGATGAAGGGTAGGTAGGAAAGGGGTCATGAACGCAGCTGCTGCAGAATAACATGCGCATCCACGCGCATGTGCTGTATCTCCCTTGGTCTTCTTTTCCTGTGGATGACCATTGGACTTACCCTGGGCCTAACCGTCAAGCGGGTTCAATGACACTGCGCGAAAGCATTTTATCCTGCGCTCTTCCTTAACATTTTGCTTATATTTGGGATTCAAATACGGTACGACCCACAGCTTGCTTGATGGGGTGCGCCTTAGGTTTCAAAAGTGATATGCATAACTACCGACGTCCTCTTTGGGATGTACTCTTGAGCTCGCGAGAATTTTGTCAAGAATAGGTCCACCGATATTTCATGCAGTAATTCTATGATTTTGCCTACGGTCCTCATCCAAATAGTCCCCAATATTAGCTAGCTTAGGTGTTCCTCTCCGTCCCAATATTAACATCACGCAGCTTAAGAGGTTGTGCTAAGTCAAGATTCTCGTAGTGATGGTCCCACAACAATACCTTCTCCTTCCGCATTCGGGACGGAAAATGTTTGCAAGGATTATCCCGCGTCCTCATCAATCACCAAGCTTCGAGCAATTGTCCATGTCAGGTGCATCCGCACGTCCCATGTTGGGACCGTTGGGGGCAGCGTGGTGGGGATTATTCTTAAATAAAAAAATGCATCAATGTCCTCTGCGTAGCTTCATCGAGCATCTCTCGTCTCTCAATCAATCCGAATGTCTCCCAAAAAATTTCTCCTTTAGCGTTTCCTAGTGAGCGGGTGTGTCGGTGCGATTTCGCATTTCAGTACCAATGCTACCGGGATAGGACCCAAGGCATGAAAAATAGATGGACCCCATTCTTCTCGTAGTTCGGTCGACTCGATTTGGTCATCCAAACACGCAAATGTGTGCTGCGGTCCGCCGGGTCCAAGGAGCACCCCTAGTGTGTGTCGGCGCCGGAGGGGAAAATCGTAGAAGCATCGCTTTCTCCCCGACACATTTCCCAATCGTGGGAATGCTTTCTTATGGGTCTCCCACCAATGTGCGGGTGTCCCCGCATAGCCGTATTACAGGGGCCCGCAGCCGTCGTTCTCTTGGCACCATAGCTCCTAGTGTTCTTAGGAGATTCCTCGACACTACTAGCCTCATCGAAAGTGGGGTAGATCCCTTACTCTCCGAGGAAATGTTGTGGGGTTCTTGCGACTGGCGCAATGAGAAGTGTCGAAACCTCACATGTAACGAGGTTTTCGCAAATTTCCGTTCCTCATCAACGTCGAACATCATTCACTATCCCTCTAGAATATCCCGTCTATTGACGATTTTACTCATGTCTTCATCCTATGCGCGTATCAATCCTGTAAATGTGGTCTAGTTCATCATCGTTCGTAGGCTAGTTCTATATACCACGTACCTTCTATCGGGATCTAGTGGTACTATTACGCGTGTACCGTTGTTTTCGAACACCATGCTACGCTTTTTTGAGATTGATGACACCCCTCATGTCTATAGCCCGCTCTAGCCCGCGAGTAGTGCGGTACAGTATCCACATCTTCCACGATTTCCTCAATGACCTCAAAGTCGCCCTACGACTTTTACTCCCGTGATATCTACCATGACTCTTGGCAACCGTCCTGCGCGCATGATCTTATGTCGATTTTCCATGCATAGCTAGATATTGGACCATTCCAATTTAGGGTTCACACATTCGTTGCTATGCCCGCTTTGGTAGTACATTCACATCCAACCCCAAATCGAGAATAACTTGGTCCATCTCGTAGTCACCAATCTGCGCGGCTTCTCGTCGCATTTCTGTCCTGTGTGTTCTTGTAGCCGAATAGCGTGTGGACACCTTGGGGGCTCGGGTGATTGTGTTGGCCAGAGATGTGCAGCCAGCAGAGTAATACTTGAAGATTTTCTACAACCGATTGGTTATGTATGCAGCTTTCAAGCATGCCATTAGAAGGGGCTCAACCTCTTCCTTTTCTTTTGAGGTGCGTCTGAAGTTGCGCGAGGCCTACTCCGTGGTGCTTGTTATGTGAGGGTGCACTTCTCCCTTTGCTCCCACGGGTGACCATCTCGCCGCGTAGCTCGAGCTTTTAACCCTTTGCACATTCTGCGACGTAGGGGTGGGTTGTTGTTCCCGCATCTTGGCTATTATATTGGGCAATCTTCAATCTCATGCGTCAGTACAGGCGCGATATGTTGCGAGTTTCCTAGTGGGATTTAAACGGGTCCCTTGCGAAGTGCCCCTATATCTTCGCAATTATAGTAGACTCACTTCCCCCCGACCCCATCTCTACACTCCCTCCCCGACCTCCCCTACCCCTTACCGGGGAGCCCCCAAAGTACGCAGGGGATCTCGGTGACGCGAGATCCGATTGTACCCTATGGAGGTTTCCCAAGATCTACCAATCAGACTCATATGATAGTGACAATTTTGCTCATCGTGCCCTATCGATTGGCGGATCCCTACACCATTGTTGCTTCGTATCACCCTTACTTAGCCGAAGGCACCGGGCCGTATCATGCTGGGTCCCGCTGGCCCGACAATCATCACACGCGTACGGATGCGGTCCGCCGGGACCGGGGCGCAGCGGACTAGGGCCCCTGGCTCATACGTAACGTCCGCCAATAGGGGGACGGTAGTCCTTAGTATGACCAGACACCCCGAGCATCGTATGCACCGCAGGAGTCTGCTCGCTAACTCCCTTTCCCCGTTTTCATCCGCAAGATCCGTATTTCCATGGGCATGGCTGCGAGTCGCTCTCTGAATGCATTATACTACCCCCAACGTGTCATCCTTGCGGGTACGGCTTTCGAGACTTCATGGTAGTTTTCTAGGGGATTTTTCCCCGCAAATTCGAAGGTTTTTTGGCCCATTGGTACTGCGTAGATGAGGTAGCAACATGGAAATAGAACCATTCAGGTGTGTTGTCTATCGTCATACTTGAACCCTCCCTTCTATAATTGCTTTTCTTCCAATCATTTGATCGGCCTCCCATAGTGACTAAGAGCGTACTCCTTGCTTGAATTCTTTTACATTTCAGCCTACCAACCGAGAGTATGAATTTGGCTTCCGGAACTCGTTGTTTTAGGGCATCTTTAATATTTTGAAGGGATGTGCTCGTTTTGAGATATGTACCGCATATACCAATCCAAAGCACTCTATCTTCAAAGGGCCAAGGATCAATCGTGCTTTTTTCATAAATCATCTCTCACCACCCCTTGTGTCGTCCCATCACGAGTCGACAACGAACAACGATCCATGTCTTCATCGACCGCACCTTTAAAGGTATGAAATTTCAGAAGTGTATTCGCCATGTCTCCTTCTAACAAGGCTCGGGTTGAGGGGCTTGCCCTCCCCTACGAGCCCCAACGACCACTCGCGTCGCCACTCTCCCTCGGCTGCTACGTACGAGTGATTCTTTTTCTCGGGATTGGTTTTCTTTGATAATACCCTACCGCTCCATGTTGTACTCCCCTCCCGCAGTAGCGCTCATTCACTTTCATGTCGCGATCTTCAATATTTTCTTGTCGAAAGATATCGCATCACTGCATCGGTGCTTCCGTCCCGCAATGGGAACCATTTGTTGGCCCGAGGGGGTCCCAAACCCGTGTTTTGATGTGCAAGGATTTTCCAACAAACCCCTATACTAATGGCCCTTTTCGGGTGCGACACCGCTTGCGAGTCGAAAGTCTCACCGCGAAGTAGTATGGGTGGGTGCTCGAACCACGGTTTCCACACCCCGAGTAGAAAGGATGGGTAAAGTAGCGATGAGCCGTGCCGCATCCCGTGATTCCCGATTACCTTGTTCCATGCGAGTTAATCAAGTCTCTATTCGCATCCATGTGCACTAGATCTAAGAGATTATGTGCTTTATAAACTTAACACAGCCTTTTCAAATGCAATACATAATAGATCTAGATCCAAGAACGCAATACTACGTATTTTTCGTAGCGTATGGCAGCGTAAATGCACAATGACAATAATTATCGCAATTCACACTAACAAACATGCTCATAGATTCGAACTCTCTAACAACCTTTCACATTCATTCCTTCATCAATTCTTCCCTTACAATTCCCTTCCCCAACTCCGCGCACAATAGCAAGGAGTCACGCACACTAAGCGGACTTGGATCTTTGTGTGCACATCGAGCAGGAGTCCTTTCCCTCAGCGATCCAATAGATAGCTTAAACAAATGATTGCATCAATAGCGCTCATCATATCCTACCTTTTTTCAATACAAAATTCATCTCTATTTATAAAAATCTAGCCTCGACTTTCCTATGGTCCCACAACCCATGGTTTTCGCACCCCTAGTTTTCCTTTTACACAATACAATGATTTCGGTGGCTTTGAACCACCCCGAAACCCCTCTGCTAGATTGAATATAATTAAAATTATCTCGAAATGGACCGAGCTTTCACAAACGTTTATGTTAGGAGACCCGCTTCCAGTCATCGGTCATAGCTACACCTATGCAATTTCTCATCGTCATATCCGTGGTTCACTATAATATGTGCTTCCCCCATAATGGAAATATCGTCATCACCTCAGTTGAGTTGACATATTCACAGAAACTAAGTCTCGTACCTCCCTCGAGTCCATCATCTATTCGCATGTCGCATTAACCAATCGCCGCACCTCTCCTACCATTGTCTCACTAGGAGTACTATAAATATTCAACATTACATGGTTTGTTCCCCCGGTCCCCCTCTTATCACCGAGTGCCCATCTCATCAAGTGTTTTCATGTTGCGAAGTGTCTCGGGGCTAGGGCCAAAAGCGGCCTAGTATGACTAGCCGTTAGGGTCGTTTCAACTTCACAAATTTTTCGTTCTTCACTCGACATAGCCACTCAGGATGACCATCTCTTACGAGCTCTCCTTATGTTGGTGCTTGTCTCTCCCAATCTATTTCAAACTAGAACTACGTTCCCTTAATCCATAATCATTTGGGAGCCATTCCACTAGACCATTACCCTTCGTGCCAGTATACTATTTTTAGCTCCCCTATCTGGAGTCTTTTCTTTGCATATTATGGCTACGTTAGAGTTTACCCAATCTTGACACTCGGGGGATCCCCGGTGCTGGTACATTGATCCCCTCAGCAAACACTCCACCCTGTCAACTTAAACCATCATAACTCTCGACACCCCGGCTCAAATGAGTCACCACGCCCAGCCCTCTATTTGCTTCAAGTGCCATAGCCACCCTAATCAGTAATCTACTCCATATTGCGAAAGAATCGGTGAGTGGGAAAAGCCAAAAATATGTAATCTAAGGAAAAATCTCCCCCACTCTAGCCTCCACCTAAACCTCCAAAACCAACACCTTCATGCGCTTTTTGTGATGTTTTTGGGGCATGCACCACCCATAATTGTCCTAAGCTTCTTGGTCTCAAAATTTTGGATCAACGAAAAAGTTTCACAGATCCGACATCCTGGAGGTCCATGTTACACTTACAAGATTCAGCAAAGAAACTCAAATCATTGCACATGAACAACCCTTGTGATTTTTGCGACCTTTACGCACCACTATTCCCATCATTGTCCCCATATCAATGACTTTTGTGATACCCTTCGGAAATACACAAAAATAAAGACCACTCGTAGTGGATCATTTACTCCTCTACTTATGGGATTCTTCTACCAAACCAAAGGACACTTCTACACCCATTGTGATACTCTCCCCCCGATGTTGAGAAGGGTGGAATCTTCAGTCATTATTCTCTATCCGTCGTCATCCATGAGATCCATGGAGGAAGACTCCCTTAGGGATTGCATTGATGTCTCTATCGAACCTCCCTCGTCAAACACCTTAGTCTCCAAACATCGGTATATGTTTCATCTACTATCTCTTCATCCACCCCTTTTATAGTGATGCATATGTGAACCATATTTCTCATGAATATGTGCTAAGTATCCCCACCACATCAAGTGGTCTCCCTCTCTGCTAGTCCTCCCATCTTCCATTTTTGATGAAGACACTATGGAAGCTATGACCACTCCTAATTTTCCTTAGGATGATATGCTACCATCGAGCGTACTTCCTTTTGTAGTAGACCCATGACTAGTAGGGTTTGTGAGCGTCTAAATACTTCATTAATGATGAAGTTGAGTGGTTCAGAAACTCATCCATGCACTAGATGCTTTCATAGAAGAAACATGGCCAATATCTCTCCTACCATTAAAATAGATATTTTCTAATAAATAAATGGTCAAATAAAAAATTACCTTTGGGGCAGCACTACAACACAGGGAATAAATTGAGGCTTACACCAGATATTCAAGGAATTTCATGATGTTTTTTGCCCGGTTTCCTTATTTTTTGAGATGCATAGACTTGATCCCCGCCATTTGCCGAACACCATATAGATACATGGCTTGATGCCATGTCCCCTCGTCCGTCAAAAGTTGAGACCCATTAATCCTTCCATATGTGAGGCTATCAAAAGCTTAAATTGATCATCTCAAGCAGTGATAGTTTTTATCTATCCCATTGAATATACCACATGGGTTTCCAACCTAGTTCTCGTTCTCAAGAAGCAAGGCACCATCATGTATGCACTTTGAATTTCGCGACACAAGAACAAAGCTTGTCCCCTACAGAGAAAAATTCTGCACACTTTCGTGCTTATTGACCAAATCATCGATGAGTGTATGGGGCATGAGGTTCTATCATTTATGGATGGAATCTCGGGATATAACCAAATCATTACCCGCCATGCTAATCGATTTAAAGATTGTGTTCATCAATCCGTGTAGAAATTTTTCTTATAGGGTCATTCCTTTCGGTTTAAAAAATGTCTTAGCCACCTTCCGATGGTCCATGTATTATTTCTCCCATTACTTACCTCATATTATCCTTGCTTACCTCGATGACCTCACTTCTCGTTCTAGGAGTCTGGGCACAACTACATTAATGATTTGCGTACAATTTTTCTCCGCTCGATGTCACAAGTATAATATCTACCTCAACCCATTGAAGTGTGGCTTTTTTTTTCCCACATGCTACACCATCCATCGCTTGGCCCTTCATTATGTCCAAGCTATGGTATAAAGCTTGGATCCCCTCAAAGTCTTCAAGCCATTCTTGAGTTCTTGAGTTTTCCACCTAACTTTGATAGGGAATTCATCTTGTACATTTCACCTTCCACCCATTCGGTGAGTTGGGGATCCTCATTCGTAGAAGATGCCACCGTAAATGAGCATATTATCTATTATGTCGCAAGAACCCTTGTAGGCCCCCTATGTCCTACTCGCATGAAGAGAAGTCACGCACCGGCCATTCTGTTCTTATTCCAAGAAAACTTCGCCGATTATATTCTTACATGTTGCACCAAGGTCATGACCAATTCCAACCCATTGGATTTCCTCTTAATTCAAAGGATCATTACGTGGAAATATTCCCATTGGTCGTTATCCTCCAGGAGATCGAAGTCTTGATTTTTTCACACCCAAGAGTAAGAAAAGAGGTTTAGCCCTTGTTGAACTCAGTTTCTAAATTTCCTATCGGTATGCGTAGATATGCTCGGTTAATGATGATTTACTCGAGTGAACACTTGTTTCCTATTACTTTGCTATGATCCTTGGTATGACGACATCCTTACCTATTTGAAAACCTAGAAATTCGCCCCCATCTCGATCATGACGCTCGATGGCGTATATGACACCAAGCCCCCCGCTACCTTTCCTCAGTCGTTGACAAACCTTATCATTATGGTGTTGATATTTTCCTTCGTCGTTTGTCTCACACACGTTGAAGTCGAGAGATTCTTCTTAATTCCTGCCATAAAGGCACTTGTGGTGGCCACCTCTCTAGCATGTGACACTCTACCCCTTAAAATCACAAGCGTTTTGGGTACCTTTTTCCTTTATTCTTCGGTGATTGCATTACGATAGTCAAACACTATCTAATTGTCGACTATTTTTCCCCAAAGCCACAAGCTCCACCGCACCCCTCCATCATGTCATATCATTCAGGTCCATGTCGCAAGTGGGCCATTGACTTTATGGGAGTGTAGAAATCCATCTTCTAGTAACCACAAGTATATTATGACGCGATTTGTCGACTATTTCACCAAATGGGCGAAGCCATGCCAACTGCTTCAACAACATGGTGGCTACTACAACTCTCTTTTTTCTTTAACCATAGTTATTTTTGCGATTCGAGGCTCTAAAACAATTTGTCTCCCGACCATGGCTGAAATTCTCAAAAAGATGAGATATGGCATGAGCTATCCCTCTTTGTTGGGCTTTGATCACTAATATTCATTATCTTATTACGCCAAGGTAATGGAAAATTTGAAGCGATTAATAAAATCCTTAAAACTATGCTTCAACGAGATAGTGAATAAGCACAAAACCAACTAGCACCTTATCCTCTTCCCTAATTTGTGGTCCTATAGAACTTTTTTTAAAGTCGCACACCGGTTCACTCATTTCCACCTTGTTTTTTCGCGCAGGAGGCGAGTCTTACCGATATAGTGTGAAAAGCCCCTCCCTTCACCTAGCCGTCGAACTTCTTCCCCCGAAACCCAAACCTTGTAAAAAGACTTATCATGCTTGAGCATGCTTCTCGAATACCTTCGTGTTGCATTGAAAACCATTGAAGTATCCAAGGAAAATGCACCAAAGCTACAGAATGAGTTGAAATTCTACCCTCGTACCTTTCACAAAGGTGATCTTGTTCTAGTGTATGGCTAGACTCATGATGTCCTGTGGTCATGGGAAGTTTGACTCATTATGGCTAGGAGCTTACATCATTAGTGGAAGGACTTGGGGCAGAGGGCATATCCTCTAGAGGATTTAGTGGCCAACCCTTCCTAACCCTCGCAATGCACTCTACCTCAAGAAATTTTACCTATAACATTCCCATTAACATTTGTGTATTTATTTTCGTCATGCATTTATGTAGCTTGCATTGTCCACCATTATCTCATTTGTTTTCTTTTGAGCATATTTCAGTATGGATCCATCATCCACACCATATTAGCCATGCGATGGTGCAATTCACTTCTCCTAGAATCTATCCTTTCGTAGCTTGGCCCATTTTACCCAGACATTCATTAGTTCATTCCAACAGAGTATGCATTGGATCCGCCACCAATAACCAGGTCGAAGATATGATGCAATGATAGGTTTGTTAGTCAATGTCCTTCACTATTGTATTCTTCTATCATCATGTTCATTTAGATTCCTTGCTACTTGTAATGCAATTGAATGGTGTTTATCGTGTCATAACCATATCCTATTTAGAAAATATCATACGAGTGAATATTTTAGCACGTGAATTTGAATCCATTACATTCAGCCATGTTCTTGAGCCAAAAATCACTATGTAGATACCATTGCAAATAAAATTCTATATTGGAATAGTATCACATGCATTTAACACAAGACAACCATAAAAACAACAAATGGCATACCACGATCGTCATATATAAAATATGAATATCCATATTATGTATCGTCACATAAAAACATAAGCATTTTGAGTCCACTACTTCTGAAATGCATCTCGACATGCCCACAACATGTTACACAAAAAGGGAGGCACCACATGCCCCTATCCCTAGTCACTATCTAGAGGCTCCAGGGAATTTCTCTTCGCTCCACCATCCGAGTAAGTCCCGAACTATCCGACCGGTCATCGCTACGTGTCATCGTGATGCCTTGCCACTCTAAGGGAAGACCGAGTACACTCTAACATCTATATAACGATCCTCTAAGTCACTGGCAACCGCTCTACTGCCACCCCGATCAATAGTACATCAAACTTGAAATGGAGGTCCTGCTAGAAGAGCTTAACACTACGGCCTCCATTATGACGTTGATCCACTACTCTCGCAGCCCCATGCGTTGTGGTACATATCTTGCATATCTCGTCAGCTTGACCGGGGTACATATATCTACATACCAAAAGTAAAGAATCGTACTACATACATATTATAAAAACTTTAAATGCACCAAAAAATAACAACTTTCACTTACCATCCTGGTCCCCATTCACTCGATCCGGGTGGAAGTGGCAAGTCGAATCCCTCGATAGTTCATACCATTAGTATGGATAATGGTATACATGTTTAAAGACATATAATCCCAATGCATGAAAAACTGCGGGTCATAACACAAGCCTCGAGCTCCCCCTCCTCTCCTCTATGTAGTAGTCGCTCCCAATGACACATCCTAGGGCTTCTGCAGACCTCGATCACGGTATACCGCACATGAGGTCGGATAGTGAGAATCTTAAGTCCCAAATAAGAAGGAGCACTAACAATGTCCCAAATGCACAATCATGGTTCATCCTGACGTTTGCATAGTGATAGTTGTCATTTCACCGAATACATCATCATCTCTGGGCCCCACCCATAGTAGGTCTCACTCAAAACACTTGCTCTCCACTAATATCATCTACCCTCCAAAGTGATGTGATAAAATGTCTAGTTTCCCAAGATCCGCAAAGTACCAGGTTGCGACAACGTGACCGTGTCTCTAGCCTCTCTAGATCACTTGTCAAGATATTCATGCCCTTAGAATGAGAACCCAATCTACAATGGTGCTCCATGAACTACGCTAAGTTCCTCCCATGAGGTAACATTTGATCGTATGCTCCCCACCACCCCTAGTGGGGGGGGATTCCGATCAAAAAATAGAAATCTTGGATCGTGAGCTAGATCCCTATGCCCGCACCATGAAGGCCTACCGTGTCCGGATCCCAATAGCTGACTATCCTAGATATCAAGGGATCACCTTTCCCTCATCGAAAGTGGGTTCTCTACTAACTTGAGAACCCCATACCAAGTAAGCACCCCTCACACCACCTCATTCCCCTTAATCTTGACACGAAGGGCATCCAAGTCTCTTTTCTTACGCCATTAGATATTTATCTCTTCCATACCTTCAAAACATCATAATGCTGTTATGTCGGCTCCGAAAAAACAACAACTTCACCATAAGCTTTTCTAACCCCGTCTGACGCAAAACCTAGCGTACCAAATCCCTGTTTTCGAGACAAATCACACTCTGTTCTACCAAGAAAACTACTAAGATTGCAATTTTCCAAATATTTCTCGTGAGATAGAGTGCATTTTTAGGAGCATGAGAATAGTGTGACCCAACCATAAACATAGCCAAGGGTCTCTTCATCGAGCTCCAGGACCTAATTTGAAAAAAACTAAACCACTAAAAAAATGAAGAGCAAGGTTAGGCCACCTACTTTCCCACCGACGGATCTATGTTTCCAATAGTCGGCTTTGTTTGATACGATTTACACAAGATTAAGTGCCTTCTCCTCACTCTCCAAATTCACCATAGATCACTTAGAAAATGAATTAAATTTCTGGAGGGAAACCACCCTTTTTATAGGGAAAACCCCCAGAATTTTCTGGGTCGCCAATCGCGACCAAATCATATCTTGGTTTGACGAACCATCAACACCCAGTTGAAAATCTCTGTACGCAGCACTATAATGGGTCTTATTTTGTTCTTTTTGGTAATTTGACACTTCACCCAAAAGCCATTTTTCCACATGAAGGGTCACTTTACCACCTTTTTTAAATCAAATTTCATCATATGAGTTTTCTTGTCTTTGGGGCACCATCTTTTCTTCACACTTCTCACCTCATGTGTTGAGTTTCGTCATGAATAACCATATTTTTCTCGTTTTTTGTATGTTCCCGCTAGGCCTACCCCCCGTGTGGAAGCATCATTGAGTCACCCTTGTTCGAGAGCATTTGAGGTGAGTCATCATCGCATTCATGGATTCTCATCCACGAGTCCCTTTATCTCATGTTACGGTATCGCATTCATCTTTATGTCACATTCATCATGCGTTGCCAATTTTTACCTCTAGTCATATTGTCCCTCTCATCCCCTCGCGGGAGTCGAGTTAGTCGCTTCTCCGGGGTCAACCATGATTTTTATGCTCCTCGACAAGGGAAGTCATTCATTTTCTACTTAGTAACCCCTTCTTCCACCATCATCCCTGGTGTTAGTCCATTGGTCACTCCACTACATGCAGTCCCTCGTCCCACTTATTTGAGGATTCATCATTGCCTCACCTATAACCGGACCTTCTCTTGTCACATCAACACATTCATTACAAAATAAAGGCCTAGAGGTGGTGTACCTTAGATTCCATCTTCCATTCTTGTTCTATGTTTCTCAGTCCTCCGTAATTTTTAATATTGGCAAGAACAAACGACAAATGAAAACATCAAACCACTTTGGAGTCCGGGACCTAGCCTTCCTAGACTCAGAGAGGGCTCTCTCCATTCTTTATGATTTATGATTTAGATTTCAGTGATTATAATTGCTAATTTTAGGCTATTTATAAGGATTATGAGAACTTCGTTGGTTTTTGATTGGTTGGGTGGTGGGATAGACATAGATGTGAAGCTTAATCCATTGGGCTATGGAGTCATAAGAGGGATTAAATGTGTGCATCAAATTTTTCTAGGGGCATTCACTGTGGCAAGCTAACTATGCATACCCTGATCTTCATCGCCGTTGTGAATATGAGATAAAATAAAGCAAAGAGTTCAGAGTAATAGCTAAATAGAAGTTAAAAATTATTTAACTATACTTGCGCAGGAAAACATTAAGATAACAAAAAGCAGACAAAATTAAGGTGCTCTCTCAGCTTAAATATTAATCTAAAACTTTTATTTTGTAATCCGAAAAAATGATTTACAACATGAAAAGACGAGAGGAAAAAAATTAACACGGAGGAAACTAACATCACCATTAACATAGCTCAAGAATCCTATGAATGGTCTCTTTATTATTGATGCCCACTAAAAATAGTTACATTTCTCCAATACAACAATCTTTACAACACAAAGTCTAACAAGGTTCCACCCTTGATAATGAAAAGTCAAGCAATATTTAGCTAAAACTTGAGTCGGTTTCCCTAATATACTTGGAGTCGAAACTTCATTTATTACAAAACAACTGAGATTAAATAGGAATGGCCATGCAAGGCTTGAGAAAAAAGATCTCTCGACAATATATCTCATGTAAAATTAATTTTGAGTAGCTCTTTATGGATCTAAAATGCTTTCGATGGCTGCGACATATGGTCTTGATTTTTAAAATATCGGCGTTGGAGTAATTAAGTCCGGTGCTAACGCCGGCTACTTTAATTTATTGATGTTGGTGTTGATGTTCTTTGTTGCATTTCTCTATCTATGCTAGTATATTGTAATCAGTTCTTTGTGCATGCTCCTTTGCCCAAGTCGACCTTATTCAGGTCCATTTTCTTTGTTAAGGCGACATTCGGCCTTTGCTCACGCGTTTAACCTTATTCCTTCATGAAAATGAGCTTCAAAAAACCTTATAGGCCTGACTTGAGCCTATTTTACACACAAAACAACATAGAAAACTCATTCACCTAGAAGTAGAAAGTGCTTATATTTTGATTCTTGGAAAACATCACACTCCACTTTGATATAGCATTGCAGTGATTTCTTAACTTTTTCCTTAGCACTTGTCTTTTAACATTTGCGATGTGTGCATTACATTTTGAATCTCGCTCGTCGATCATTGCATACATCCAATGGTCCTCACTAATCCCTTATTATGGTTTGCCGAAGCCTTGTCTCTTTGGTTGCGCCCGTCATTTCTTATTTGTTTGTGGGAATACCGCTTCCGCGTTCATGACTTGACCCGCTTAGCAGTTCATGACATGACCCAATCTCGTTCAAGACTCGCTCTTGACTTGATTGTCTTAACTACTTCTACTACTACCTTTGTCTTCGACTAATGGTGCTAATTTTTGCTTCCCTCGCCCGCTCTTTGTTATGCTTTTCATACTGCATTATTGCTTGATCTTCTCTTTTGCCTTAATGATAATTTCTAGTGTTGCTACTTTGTCTTCCTTTGCTTATCAACAACATTTTCCCCTTATACTTTTGTAATGAAAGGCACATAGATTCTTTTGAAGCTCTTGATAGTAGTGGATTTCCCATTTTTCACGAAAATAAATGATAGCCATGGAATATTATTTTCGTTATGAAATATCTCGATAAAATAATTAGTCACCTAGTGATATCGTGAAATACATGAGTCTAACAAAGTTGGCTCCAGTATGGGGATGGAAGCTCCTTTTTAGGAGGTGTCAAGAACACTGAGTAGACTATGGCACATGATCCATTGGGTTGATCCCAACCCTTCTACCTCGATCATCCTACAACTTATGTAGCTGGAAAACCTTCGAGGCTAAAGTCAACATTCTGCCTCGCAAATTGGAAGTCTAGCACTATACTTGATTTGAAAACTAGAAAGCAATATAAAACTAAATTTTCAAAAGATGCTCGAAAAGTGTTGAGCTTATTTGCACACCTACCTACCCTAATCCAACTTCGAGATATATATACACTAAGTTAACTCCTTTCTCCAATCGCAACTTCAATCAAGTGAAATGAATTCATGATTGAAAGTTCATGTTCACCTTTTTATTTAGTAGGTCGGAAAAACACAAAGGGGCAACTCCCCATCTTACTTGCCTTCGAAAAGTAGTGCTAAAAATTTTCAGCTTAAACTCTACTAACAAACCATTCCCCGGCATAGCATACTCCTTCTTTAGATGAGTCTCCAAGAAACCAAAAAAAAAGGATCTTGGAGACAATAGTTGGCCCCGAGGATTTAAATAAAAAACTTCATCTAGGGAGCTACTCGCTTGTTTCACTTTGTCATGCTCGTGGATCCTTCTCAAAGAGAATATCTACACATTCTTCAGTGCGTCATCTAACATGGAATCCTCATAACATACCACTATACTTTCCTTAAGAAAACCTTATATGTCTTGAGCGGTCCATTTGGGCAATTCTATTTGAAGGCCATCATTTTGATGAATAGGAGTATCTCTCTAGCAATAGGCCTTCCTGAGAAAGGAATAAAAACATCGATATCAATTTGTTCTTTTGTTTCTCGACGAGGAAATTCTTCTCCACATAAATCAGTAGTAGATATCAAACAAAAATAATCTCTTCATTACATAAAGAATTTAGAGGCTAGTTGCATGCTTCCGAACCGATTGATTTCTTCTTCTGTTAAAGGGAGGAGAGAGATCTTTGTGTTCTTTGGCTTGAAAAAACAATTGTTTTCTTTATCTTTTCGAAGACCGATCATGAGTCGAATGTCTTCTTTAGCCTCACACAAAAGATCGTATGAATTAACATTTGTCCCCAAAGGGAGATCTTGTGGAACTATCTTTAATTTTCCTTATTGATTTTCATTTTCAACTAACTTCTCTTTGGTTATCATGAAATTTAACTTGAGAATGAAATTCATGAATTTCTACTAAGAGATCCTCGGGATGCCAATTTCCTAAACCTTCATCAATAATTACTAAGGTATTGTATCAGATCCTCGTATTGATCACAAAAAGTTTTAGCTAATGATAAATATGGAGAATTTTCTTTATGATTCTCATAAAACACCTTGTGGAAATCTTTTAAAGAAGACAAACTACTGGAGTTCGTACCTTCATACCATTCCCTTGTTTTCCCTTCTAATGTTACCATGAACATCTTCATTCATTGGGAAGTCCTTATGCTATTCGAATTTAAACCTCCATGAGTGTAAGTACTAGAAATTTAATGAGATGTAACAAAGCATCATCAATCTTCTCATCTTCGAAAATATAGGAAGATTTATGCTCCCCAATTTACCTAAGGAATTTTGTGTGAATCTGAGGAATTTTCTCTCCGTTCATTGGAGCATACTTGCGATGTATCCCTTGAATCCATCTTGTTAAGTAGTCAAAGATAGGGATCAGCACGTATGTTCACAACCAACTGCGGATTCTTCTCCACCAAAGTGATTATTTAGGTCAACTGAAAATTATGGAGTCGCCAGGTGGATGATTTCAACTTTCTTGTATCCTAGGATTGTTGTCCACCATCAAAAACCAAATACCAATAATGGAACATACTTGAATCATACAATATTTTTAATGGGGTTTCCCTGAGTTCGATGAAATATTAAGCTTTTTCAATAACTCAGTCCCTCAGTATGGGTCGCCATTATGTTAGCCCTCCAGTAATTTGTAAGATTGCAGCAAGAACAAACAACGAGAGGACAACATCAAACCACTTTGGATTCCAAGACCTAGCCTTCCTAGACTTAGAGAGGGCTCTCTCTATTCTTTTATGATTTATGATTTATGGCTTGATGATTATAATTCTTCATATTAGGCTAGATTATAGAGATTATGAGAATTGTTGGTTTTGATTGGTTGGGTGCTTGGATAGACAAAGCTATGAAGATTAATCCATTGGGCTATGGAGTCATAAGAGAGCTGAATTGTGCAACAAATTTTTCAAGGGGCATTCATAGGGAAAGATAATATCATGCATCGGATATTCACGCAGAAAGGTGAATAAGAGATGAAAGAAAGCAATGAGTTTAGTAATAGCTAAAGAGAGAGGTTAAGAATTTTTTTTAACTATACTTCGCAGGAAAAAAAATTAAGATAAAAAAAACATACGTAACTAAGGTGCTCTCTCATCGACAATATTAATCTAAAACTTTGTTTGCAATCGCAGAAATCGATGCGTAGCATGAAAATATAGAGGAAAACATTAACACAGGAGGAAATACAAAATCACCATTAACATAGATCATGAGATCTACCCTGTGGAAACGGAATGGCTTCTCTTATTGATCAGCATGCCCGCACTCAAAACCATTATGGTGCTCCAATACAACGATGATCTTTTACAACATAGAGTACTAACAAGGTTCCACCCTTGATAATGAAAATTGGGAGTAGTATTTAACTAAAACTCGAGTCCGTTGAACTAATCTACTTGGATCAAAATTCATTTATTACAAAAAAACAACCGAAATTAAATAGGCATGGCCATGCAAGGCTTGAGCAAAATATCTCTGATAATATATCTTACGAAAATTAATTTTGAGTAGCTCTTTATGGATCTAAATGCTTTTATGGCTCTCGAAGCATATGGTACCTCTTTTTCAAAAGATCGATGTTGAGTAATTAAGTCCTGGGTGCAGGCGCTAGTTACTTTCATTTATTGATGTTGTTGTTGATGTGCTTTGCTACCTTTCTCAACTACGCTAGTATATGGTAACAGCTTCGCGTGCATTCCCTTTGCCCGAGTCAACCTTGTTCGGTCCATTTATTTTTTGCGGCGACGTTCGCTTCTTTGCTCTGCATTTAACCTTATTTATTCGTGAAAATTAGCTCCAAACCTCGTATGCCCAGACTTGACCTATTTTATACACAACATTGGTGAAAAATCATTCACTCGGACCTAAAATTTCTTAGATCTTCATTTTGGAAAACTTATCACATCCACTACGATATCACATTTCACTACTTTCTTAACTTTTCCTTAGCACTTGCCTTTTTAACATTTTCGATGTGACGCATTGTGATTTGAATCACAGCCTATCGATCATTTATTAGATCCAACAATCCTCACTTCTCCTTACCGTGGTGCGTTGACCTCGCTCTCTTTGGTTGCACCCCGTCATTTTCTTATTTGTTCATGGAATACTTTCCTACGCGTTCACCACTTGACCTCGCTTTTTTAGCATTCATCAGCTCCGACCCAATCTCATTCAAGACGCCGCCCATCGTTTTGTTTTTGTCTTAACTCTGCTTCTTTGTTTCCTTTGCCTTCGTTAATGGTCTAATGATGCTTCCCTACCTCTCTTCGTTACTTCTCCTGCCTCTCTGTTATGATTTTATTACCGTATTATTTCTTGATCCGCTCTTTTTCCCTAATGATAATTTATGGTGTTCATGCTTTGTCTTCATTTTTCTTATTAGAAACATTTTCACCTTCTATAGTAACTCGAAAAGGCACATGGATTCTTTTGAAGCTCTTAGCTAGTGAAAGATTTCCCATTTTTCCCGAAAAATAAATGATAGCCATGGAATGATTATTTTTCTATTATCAAATATCCCGATAAAATAATCACCGGTCACCTAGTAGTAATACCTGTGAAATACAAGATTCTAACTATGTGCCTTGAATCAAGAAAAAGGGAATCGTAATGATACACTTTGACTTGGTTGTTTTCTAATATGCTCGACCTCTGACTCCATATCACATGATTGAGACTCATATACCGATTGTCCAATGATCCCAACATATTGTACTAGTGATTCCCAAGTGTGTGGGAGATGTTTCGCACCTCATTAAGGGTGTGGCCCATATCGTGTAGCCCCCCCCACATGCCTATATGACCTCATATTGTGTTACAACCTCATATGTAGTTCCGCAAATTTGAGTGGGTTCGATTCCGATTTACTTGCGCACTGCACAACATGCACATGTCTCATGCGTATGAGTCCATTCAAATCTTCAAATCCCTTTCCTATTCAGGCAGGCTTATTTTGGTTTTATACCCTCCCCCCTCCCCATCTCATATGGGGAGGGGGCCCTATTTTATGTCTCATGTACTCGGATGTTATTGTATTTAGTCCTGGCTTCATGTTTTTCTAGGTGCATTATGTATGTGGGATTACTGCTATATTATTTTCTAGCTCATTAATGCCATCATGTCATGTATAATGTATTATACATTTTGTGCCTTAGACCCACATTGTTGGGCTCACCATTATTCTTTGTACTTCTTCATCTTAGCGCGCATGTGTATGCCTCCCCCGCCTCATTGAGAATAGAGTACTCCAAAATAAAAAGGATACTGTATATCACTTCGTAGGTCTCGCCTCAAGTATAATGTCCTCTCTCGCTTTGCTTCATTCATGTCTCTCTCTCACCGACTCCCCTTTGGTGTCTAGTGATTGTGTTCAAACAATGTACTTCATCATACGATTTTCTCCCTAACGTTCGTATGTTGGGGCTAAATCGTTATCACTAAAAATTGGTCATCTAACTAATTTATAATTAGATGGATCAAAGCACACCATGTAATACCAATTTTACCATAGTAAAATTTCTTTCACTATAAGAAATAATTTAATAAACCATATTTTATTAAGTTATTCTTGGATTAAAACAAGAAACCTCATGAGGAATAATTAAATAATCACTTATTTATTTGATTTTCCTCTAGGAATAATTAATTAAACCATTGTTAAATAATATTCTTGGTTATATTCAACCCAATTATGAGAAATAATTAGATAAATCATTATTTTTCTTATTTTTCTCGATTATTCGTTACTATTCCTTATTAAATTTGACTAAATCACCTAGGAATAATTAGACAAATAAATATTTGTTTATTATTCTTTAACCACATTCTTGAAATGATAAATAAATCATTTATTTTTTTATTATTTCTAAATAAAGGTATTTAATCAATTTAAATACTTTTTCCCTCCAACAAAATATAATAAAAAATATTCCAAGCTGAGTTAGATCTAGATCTTGGTTAATAATATTTTATTATTCACACCATTATAGAGGATAACTCAAAATTTTGTTATAAATAAGAGGTTTTTCCATTCGTTCTTCACTTTGATCATTCTCATTGTCTCTATTATTTTATTTTTCCATTTGAGCTCTACTGAGTTCAACACATGCTTTGAGGTTTTGTACACCATTGAGAGAGAGAAATTTTATGAAGTCGAAGCATTGAGGACAACCAAGAACCCATCCCATTGAGGGGGACCTGGTAACATTTACTTGTTTCCTTCCCCTAGGTGTTATAATATAAAAATCATTCTTTTATCTTGTATGTTGGATACTTGGAGTTATTTTTTTGCATCGATTTCACTATTTTTTTTTAACTATTTTTATTGCATAGATTTGGGTTTTTGCAGGGATTTGTTCAACTTTTCTATTGCAGATCTAAAAGAGTTACATAACCATTTCCTCGTTGTTAGGAGCTATTCATCACTCATAGCTAAAAGTAGTATTTTTTCGTACACTTGCGATAATATTTTCCACTAACAACCCTATGTTGCGGTGGTTGGGAGTCAATCATATCTTTAACCCCCATTAACCATGAAGTATCATAGTCATACATGGTTTTTTAACATTGGTTACAGTGGGTTGGTTAATACATATGATGAAGACTTGATACCAATCTAGCACTTCCACAAGTAGTTTTTATAATGAATATGTGCGCAGAAGGTATGAAAATCAATGAATGTGTAGGTAGAATATATGGCATGATTATCAGGTGTGCGTGAAATATTAACAGCACTCTTCAACGTCGGGGAAAGGTCATATGAAAATATTCAATTCCACATACTACCGAGATTTCGAAGCAATGTAGTCTGAATGGTTATATACCATGCATTTATATGCTATAATGTTATGTATCATTTCAAAGGTGGTTTATATACATATGCACCATGTGTAAACCATATGCATTATATGGTTATAGTATTAAAATCGGAAAATGTGCCATATGAGCTTTAGAGTTGATAAACTTATTATAAGGGTGGGAAACCAAAGCATGAGGGTAAAACGTTTCGTGTTTTAATGTAATTTCACTAGGGTAAAGGTTGTCAACTAAAACAAAACCACATCTATGTATATACTCTGAGAGGTTCAATTTCGGAACATGCACACTATATCTTATAAAACGTTTTCCATTACAATATTGTAGAGGGAGTTGAATAAATATTTGTAGAACATAGTTTTGTGTATGCATGTAATTATTCATTTAGGCACTTATCTCATGGCCATCCTTGGGGAATTTTTTAAAAATGGAGATAGGAGTAGGAAAGTTGAGATAGAGGGCTTCTTTTTTACAAAGAGATTCTGCAGTTCCTACATGCATAGTTCAATTGGTGAAATTATATAAGTAAAAATAACCTTTTTGGAGCATTCCCTCATACAGCGTACGCCCTTTTTGCAACGGATCCAAAGCAAGCACCACCTACCATGATCCACGGGGTTTGGAGGTTTCGTCGTGCTGCCCTTGCCGGCAAACCCTCCTCTTCGCCGCTTCGGAGACACGACCATGCTCCCAGAAAGCCCATAGGCTCACCCATGGCGAAACCAGCCGATAGCAACTCCCCCCACCCCTGCTAGTGCCTACCTCCCCACAAGAGCGGCGGCACAGGACCGACAACGATCGTCAGCACTCTGGTCTACTTCATGACATAACCGTCGAGTGACTCCCACTAATAGAAACCGACCTCCACTAACAAAAGAATAAGCGAGGAAAACATCACTTCATACACATTCATACCCAAATCTACCACCATAACCAAGATCGAGCTCCTAACGCATCAAATCAATGAAAGAATCCAATTCATGAAGGACCATGCATCGATAGGGAAAAGTTCTTCGGGTTTTGGCCTGCGTAAAAAAGCCCTTTTAGGATGGATCACCCAAAATGGAAGCCCAAGGGTGACATCGACCTTAAACTATGCGCCAAAGGTTTCCTCAATGTGATTTTCACATGCATTGAAGATAAAAATCGGATCATGGATCGGAGGACCATACTTCTTCAACTACTGCGGGTTTATACCGTGCAGCTCGGGTAGAATGCTTCAATCCGTCGAAGAAAGATCTCATGTGGGCTCCGCATGGGATCCGGCTCTAAACCCTCCCCCGCACTACCCGGGATGAGGCTTCGAATCTATGTGGACATAAGCAATGCCCTATGATAATTCATCAAAATAGTGGAGGAAACCAAGATCAACGTCGACATGCACCATACGCACGAATCTTCGCTCACATGAACATCACAGGATACGCTCCCCGGGTGAGGGTAAGTCCTGTTGCATCGAAATTATGAATGGGATTAAAACTATATATTATGAACATGTACCATTCGTGACTATCTGGAGGTGCCATCGACATGGGCTAGCCTATTCAGATATTTTCCCCTAAATCAAAAGGCAGACAATGAACAATGATTCAAATGATCAAGCCAATGAAGTGTTTTACAGAAATTAGCGAGCAGAAAAGAGCACAACAATAGGTAAAAATATAACAAGAATAAGAAAGCTCCGGTTACAAGCAATAGCTTTAAGCCCTAGCTCAACCGAATGAAAATGAGAGCGAACCTCCCAAAGACACTGAGGACAATCTTCACAAGAGAAACCCCGTACCTCAAAAGACTCAACAAATCAAGATCCAACCGAAGCCTTTCTGAAACTCCAAACCCCTATGCATGCATGGGACAACTATTATACCAATTTTTTTGTGCATCTAAATTTTTACTATTAGATGGACCAAAGTACACCATGTAAGACCAATTTTACCCTAGTAAAATTGCTTTCACTATGAAAAATAACTTAGTAATCCATAATTTATTAAGTTGTTTATGGTCTAAACAGAAATCCCATGAGGAAATATTGACTAAATCCCTATTTTGTTTGATTTTTCCTCAAGGGATAATTAATTAAACAACGATTTAATTAATTTTCTTAGTCATGTTTAACCCAAAAACGATGAAAATTAATTAGATAAATCATTATTTATATTATTATTTTCTAGGAATAGTATTTAGACATTATTTAAATAATATTCCTTGTTAAATTTCACTAAATCATTTATAAATAAGTGAATAAATCATTGTTTATTTAATTATTACTCAACCATATTCTTAAAATAATAAATAAATCATTTATTTATTTGTTATTTACAAATAAAGGGATTTGACCAAATTCAAATTCTTTTTCCCCTCCAACAAAAATAATAAAAATATTCCATAAAAGTTGGATCTAGATTTGGTTAATAATATTTTAATTATGCACCAGATATCTAGAGTAACTCAATATTTTGTTATAAATAGAAGGGTTTTTCCATTCATTCACTACCTTTTGTCGTCTCTAAAAGATCGCTTTCGGGATCTATCCTTTTGGTCTCACTTTGATCCTCCATCATTGTCATATTTTTCTATCTTTGTTTGTGAGCTCCCTTTGAGTTCCATTTTTGTCCAGGTTTTTCTACACCATCAAGAAAGAGAGATCTTAGATCCGAGGCTATCGAAGACATACAAGAACCCATCCAGCTTGAGGGGGAATGGTAACATCTTTCTATGTTCCCTTCACTAGGTGTCATAATTACAAAAAATTTGAAAAAATATTCTTGTCTTGTTCATTGGATGCATGGAGGAGCAACTCTTTCTTTTTATTTGTTGTTTAATGTCTTTAACTACATAGATCCGGATTTTGTAGCATTTATCTTGGTCAAATATCTGCGAGATCTAAGGAAAGTCGGAAACAATATTTTGATGTTAGGGTTCTTTGTTATGCAAAGCAAGAGTGTTCTTTTTTTGTTTGCTTGTGATTAGAGTTCACACTAATAGACATAGCGACTCCCACAAGGGGTTTATAATTATGACAGCAGTGTCATTTTTCGCATCCCCGCATGACCACGAAAGTGGCCTTCAACCACTAGGGAACATTTTTCTTCAACTTCTTGTTTTTCTTTTCTTGATGTTGTTTTTTAAGCTTTAAAACCCTAAAACAATAAAAATTCTAACTTTCTTGTGTTTCGGGCTTATCAGTGCAGGTGATGGGTATTAACCGCACCTCGAGATGACACTTTTCATGAAACTCGCTTTCCGAGACAACTCGGAAGTGCGAGTCACTACTTTTTGGGCCAAAACACTGCGACCTCAACCTTTAGGTAGCGGAAAACCGCCAAAGAACCCGTGACCTCTACGGAAAACATCGTCGAAATTGTCCCGACCCTAAACGTTTTGGCAGAATTTTTTCTACGAGATTTTTTCACGGGTTTGTCCGGACTACTTTTCAGGGTTGTCTCGACTTCCCTCTCCACCGCGTCTTGGACCTCGTAATATAGTTTTACAAAATTTCGTCTGAAGTGTAGAACCGAAGCCCTTAGGGACTTTAGTACGTCTCCACCTTTTTAGGGAGGAGTTTAGGCTGGGTTGCGAGTCGTCCCGAGATTTCAAGAGTGTTCGTTCGACCATTTTTTTAGCATCAGATCCCGTAATATCGCATCCATTTCATATCAGTTATTTATCCATCAGCAAAACACCTCTTTTCAGCTGGTCCTCTTTTAGGGGTCCCCTCCATTTCCCTTCAGGGTTGTAGCCCTTCGCCACCTCATTTTCAACACTTTTTCCTCCTGCTGTTTGTTTAACTTTTTCTACACTTTTTTTCCGTGACGCAA
Organism: Pinus albicaulis; assembly: GCA_034641835.2. Lineage (NCBI taxonomy): Eukaryota > Viridiplantae > Streptophyta > Pinopsida > Pinales > Pinaceae > Pinus > Pinus albicaulis. The sequence continues at coordinate 1,371,585,158 of CM076579.1, read as the reverse complement.
CACGACCTTTAGATCACTCGTCCCTCTTTTACTTTATATCCATTGGCCATTTTGTGTGTTTTGAATAGATTTTTCCCACCCATAGACTAGTTGTTGGGAAGCCCTCCTCCTTGGGGTTTAAATTGATGCATCTTTAGCTTTTTATTTCCTTTCATATTCGACTTTACTTTACCGTTATTTTCATATTTATTGCGAGGTATACAACACCTTTTTTATTTTTTTCTCTACACACGTCCGGGTTTAATTAAATTAACACACACTTATCACATACACACACACCCTAAGTGAAGAGGCGCCGTTTCTGACATCGCTGGAGCCAAGACCGTAACATTGTAATCAATTGATCCCGCACCTCCCTCGCCCTTGTTTTGACATTGTAATCATTCGATCACCGCACCTCCTTTCCCTTGTTGGTCTCTCTTCCTTTTGTGAGTCCATGCTCATATTTTCCCATCATTAGTACCCCTCGAAGGCATTTATCCCCGGGAGACTTCTTGGCCTTCATCCTCGCCTTTCTCGTAGGGAAGACTTACTCCTCCGTGTAGGGTTCAAGTTAGTCCTCCACCGAGTCCCCATTCTGACTCTACTTCTAGTTCATCGTGTTCCCTATCTACTGAATTCTATCCCCCGCCTCTCTCTTGTTATCTTCACCATGTCTCGGTTCAATACCTAACGTTAGTGGTAGCCCCGCACCTAATGCATCGGATACTACTAGTGGGACACAGCAATGAACTATCTCGTCGCTCCCTTGCTCCCTTATATGGAAAGCCTCGCCTTCCGATTTTAACCCGATCTGATCAATGACCCCATACACCATGATCTTGGTTGGCCTTCTATTCCAACCAAGCTCCCCTTCATACATCCCCAAGTTTGAATCTTCTTGTCGGAGAGGATCCTACAAACCATGCTCGATTTTCTTTCCACATGTCGTGTTCATCTAACTCCATCACCGATGACTCTGTAACCATCTTTTGTTGTTCTAACGTACGCTTACTAGAGAAGCTTATAAGTGGTATGTCAACTAGGCCTCCTCCTCTCATACTACTTTTTAGACTCTTGACAGGAGTTTTCTCGTCTTACTTACATCTTCCCCTTCGTTACGACACCAGTACCAAACTTTTGACATCTTTCTATATCAATCGCCTACGACCCGCCTATCAATCATGTCAAGCCATGGCATAGAAAAAAAGAGCCTATCGTCAAGACCCCACTACCTTTCGAAGACTGGTGTCTACATGGATTGGTTTCTTAGATCCCTTTTGCTATTATTGGAAAAATATGTACGCATCTCTATTTCCCCTCGTATACGAAGAAGCTTTTCTCGCAGTTGCATTGAAAAATGTGACCTTTGATCTACACACGACCTTGGTTATGTTTATATCATCTTACTCGATCTCACTAGACCCGTTATTAGCAGGTCAGAATTTGTCACCATCCTCAAAATTCCCCATCCCGCACATTGGTTGGCTCTTTTCGTGACTTGTGAGCAAGTGACTACAATCTTGAAAACACTTTCATGGCATTCCCCTAGACACATGTACTTTCATTTCCCCGAAGGAAACTCCCTTGTGAAAAACCCTAAAATAGCCTTTTTGCATTAGGCGCGGGTACACGCTCCGACCCTCGCGCCAAGGGGGAAAAAATCAAACTCCCAAAGAGGGCGTGCCAATTGGTGCTCGTCTCGCAGTCGCACCCTCACCAGAGCTTAATAAAGGGTGTTTAAAAAAAATAAATGGCGGTAAGATCGACCCCAACCAATTCCTAAACTCGGTCTCTAATTTGAGTTGGGAGGTTGTCTTCGAATTTCCATGTAGAGGAAGTAGTTTTCCACCCCTCATGGAAGCTCTTGAGGATGGGGCCAATCCCAGTGTATTGTAGGGATCCCAACTCCCTTCCTCCCATCTATATAAGCTTGCCATTTTCACTTTGCAGACGCTAATCTCCAAGAGCCTTCATAATCCAAAGAATCGTCTACAAGAGCTTTGATAGTCCTCATAAATGCCAAATCCATAGCAAGGAGATTGACGATTGAAGAGAGAGAGTCGTCCCCATTCTCGACACAGCTTTACCGAGCACGCTATTCCATCGACAACCCACCGAAGGAAGGTTCTGACATTGCGAGCCAAAGTTGTATTTTCCTTTGCCTACTGAATTAATGATAGGCGACTATTGGTTATGGTTCCAACACGTATTTTTTCATTATGACTATGCAGTTGTGTCTTCTCTCGACCGATACATAATTGCATATATCGAGTTTTACGCTTGCTTGTGTTTGTCATGTTTCTTGTGTGTGCGTGTGTTCGATCGCGGTGAGCGAGAGGATTGTGATCCTGTTGGGGCAAGGAAATGGGAGCATCATCTCTTCTACAAATGACGAGCGATGGATCTTGAGGTAGGCACTTCTTCGTTATTTGTTCTATTGCAATTAGGGAACTTGCGCACCGTAGTGTGATACGATTGTTGCTAGCACCTGATCCGGGCTAGTAGAGATCGCCTCCTGTCACGCACAGGGGATTTACCTCTACAACACCCGTCATGCCAACGCACCGCGAGGGCATCCCATGTCACCACACCCGGTATCATCGAGCTCCTTTCTCATCCATGCACTCATCCTCCCATGGGTTATGGTTTCCCCGGGGAGGGGCCAACTCCCCAAACACTTTTCCCCCTCTCCGTAGCATGTATCCAAGATACAACATGCACTCCTCCTTTTTTCCCAAACCTATTTACCATAATGCTTCCCAACCTCCTTATGTATCGATATATCCATAGCACTGGTGCTCCATCTCCTCCGCATTAAGCACCCTCGAGACCTTCCTTCCCTTCTACAACCCCTACATGAGTAGCCACCAACCCCCGTAGGGTCGGTGTATGCACAAACTATGGTGCGACTAATCCTCCTACTTCCAAAAAAGAAGAGGAGAGGCAACCAAACACCAATATGCCCCACATAATCCAAGACCCAATCCCCAAGGGAATACACCTAACACTACTAACCAACAATCAGGGCACTCAATCGACCAAGTAGGACAGCTCCGTTCGCATGAAAAAACCTTATTCTTGTTGTGGTGTCTATGGATACTACACCCATGATTTTCCTCTTTTACCTCGGATGCGATGATATGGGAAGCTCAGGTAGCGTATCGAGGACATCAAGCTCCCTTCGGTTTCTCCTAATGTTGCACCTATCCTGCATCGGTTATGTTTACCAATCCTTTCCCCGAGCAAGGATTGAGCGAGCTGCCCAACCACTCGAAAGTGAGGGTCGCCACTCAACCTCCTCCATCTCGGGTACCTCTAATTACCAGATTATCATGATAAACTACTGTTTACCAACCCATTATTTTTTTACCTCAACCTTCAGCACTCGGTCCGTCGAGTATATAACAAGCCCCCACTATGTCTTACAGGAGCCCCCTTCTTCGTGTCCCACAAAGCCTCTTTCGAACACCCAATGGCCCTTTACTAATCCCTCAGCCCTAAGGGAAAGGTTCATACCAATATCCCCAAAAGGGCCATTATGCCGAAACATTATTTTCGGTAAAGCCGACCATTCGTATAGTATAGTAGATGACTTGGCGCAATCCCTATCGTCGCCATGTATCAATGCTAGAGAGTCCTCCAGTCTTGCGTCTTTCACAAAGAAAATAACTACTAACTACCATGATCACCGGTGGGATCATTGAGATGATCATTTGATTTTCTTCGATGTTGACATTCGGTCATAAAAATCCCCCCCCTTTCTCGCCTACATCGTCACCTTCCAAGTCCCTATCAAGATTCGCAATGCCAATGTCTCCTATTGTATCATTGACGGGGGTATCCTACCGTGTGATGTTTGCTTTGGTTTGGAAGCAACTCGAATCCCTTGAGTTGGCTCCTTCCACTATCACCCTCACGAGCATGGGATGGCCACTCTTCCCGTACCCCTTGGCATGTTCTCGTGCAATTGTCCCTATACTCTGCGGGAAAGACTATTTGTGTTGATGTAGAATCTTCATTGATTCCCTTTAGATTAAAACTATTATATTGGTGCCATAGCTACGCTTATGTGATATATGTTTTCCCATCCGTAGTTCACCATAAGATATTGTTCCTCACTATGGCAAGATTGTCACCATCGACCGCCCACATATTACGAACCGAGAGTCTCGCACCTCCCACGAGTCCATCATTTTCTTCTATGGCCAATAAAAAAATAGTCGAACCTCATAACCATTGTTTCTACCTAGAGGTCTACAAATATTTCTCTTTTTTTTGGTTCATTCTCTGGTCCTTCTCCTCCTATCTCCTCGATCTCGACTCATCGAACATTTGCATGATGCAATCGTCTCGCGTCCGAGCCTCAAACACCGAACTAGTTCAACTAGTCAGCAGCCCCCCCAGCCCTCTACAACCTACTCCTAGTACCTCAACTACGTGCCTCCTCGTGACCCCCTCCTCAAGGCCCTCATTTGCAAATCGGTATCCATGAGCCTATCTACACTCCTAGAACATTTCCTCCTAGCCTTAACTATCTTCCAGAGTTGTCCCACCCGGCCATTACCTCCTCGGTACGTGATACCGCGTCTTGCTCCCCTCCCTCAGAGTATTCTTGGTACCGTTATATCTACCTTATCTCTTCACTAACATGACCCCAGGGATCCCGAAATGCGCACATTGATCCCCTAGCCACTATCCCACCTCGGGTCAACACAAACGCTTATCTTGATTTGACCCCAATCCCAATCGAGCCTCCATGACCCCTCCCTTTGCTTTTGTGCCCTCAGCCACCTCAATTGGAACCTACTCCTATTGGAAAAGCTGTCGGGTGAGGGGGAAAAGCTCGTGAGAAAAGGTAGCGAGGACAAGGCTGCCCAAACAATAACTATGCCTCCAAAGCATACTACTTGGTGTACTTTGTGTGATGTTTCAACCATGCCACTGCCATATATGTCCCCGAATTGCCTCATCTCAAGCCCCGCATGAGTCAATGAAGCATTTCAGAGTCCGGTAACCCGCAGGTCTATGTCACTATACCCTCGATTCACTCGAAAACTCAAGTATTTTCACACAAATTATCCGTGTAAGCTTTGTGCCCAACGATTTCCATGGCCACTACACCCACCTCTCGTCCCCGCTTCGATGACCCTGCACCGTGCAAGCGCAATGAGTCCCCCTATCCCTTGTTTGTCGAGTTTTGCTTCTACCGAACCCGGAGGTCTCACCTCGCTCCCATTGATAATTCCCCCTCCCGATGTCGAGATGACGAGATCCCTATCCCCGACCACCATTTTCTACCTATCATCATCCTATGACACCCACAGTGAAAAGATCCTCTAGGACTTCCCCCTTCCGCTTTGTCCCGACCTCCCCTTCAAAGAATCACTCCCCGGGCTCAAAATTGATAGATCCCTATCTTCTTACTCTTCATCTACCTCCCATGATGATGCATATGTGAACCTTTATTCTCATGATGATGAGCCGCAGCTCTACCGCATCATGTGGTCTCCCTTCGTCCAATCACCCCATCTTCCATTCCGATGAAGACATTATGGAAGCGTATGACCACACGCCGACTTTATGTGGGATGACATGCACCATCATGCATACTTCCTCCAAAAAATTTCCCATGACAAATATGTTGTGAGAAACAAAATACTTAATTCCTAATGAAGTCGATTGGTTTAGAAATCTCATCCCCGCAACCGATGCTTTTCGAAGAAGGAAATATGGCCAATATCTCTCCTATCATTAAAAATCAACATATTTCGAGCAAACCAGGTGTAGAATAAAACATTACTTTGGGTGCCCAATGCACCCTCGAAGAAATTGAGTCTTACACCAAGCTATTCAAGGACTTCCACGATGTTTTCACCGGTCCTATTCAGCAAATTCTGGACTTGATCCCCCATTGTCGAACACCATATCGATACATGTGACTCTGATGCCAATCCTATATGTTAAAAGTTGAGACCCATTAATCCTTCCCGGATGAGAGGATGTCAAATCTGAAATCAATAAGCTCAAGCAAGTTGGTTTTTATCTATCCCATTGAATACACCAATTGGGTGTCCAATCCCATGTTCCCATTTTCACAGAAACGTGTTAGGGTCCCCTATATTACTAGTATAGTCCCTTATTGTTGTTAGTGTAACCCCCTTTATTGTTATTATTGTACCTCGTAACCCCCATTTTTTTATTATTGTGCCCTTAAATTATTATTGTTAGGTCGGCTAGGATTACATTGTGGGCCCCACTAGAGATTACATTATGGCCCCATGGACTCCTATATATAGAAAGGAGGTTTTGTAAATTGTATCATCCAAGAATTGTTCATTGTGTAATGTATTGGAGGTTGCCCCCTCGTAAAAGTGGCTTATTTCTAAGGCGTTCATATCTCTTTTCTTCTATTTTTGGATACAGTTTCACAACATTTGGTATCGAGGTTTAGATTCTAGGGTTTACGCTCGCTCCCAAACAGTCATCGTGGAATTTTCGCTATAATTTTTTTTCTACGAAGTTTAAGAAGCTGAAATTTTTAGGGTACGAAGTTGAAATCACGAGGAATATTGTCTAAAAATTTCGAGAGCTTGGTTCAGAAATATTTTCGGAGATATGATCTCGTGGAAGTTAGGTATTTTTTCAAGCTCCTAAAACGGTGTCATCGCGGAATTTTTCGCTATAATTGTTTTTTCTACGAAGTTTTAGAATCTGAAAATTTGTATGGTGCGAAGCTGAAATCCGTAGGAAAGGCGTCAAAAAATTTCAAAGCTTGGTTCGCAATATTTTTAGAGATATGATCCAGCGGAAGGTAGTGATTTTTCAGGGCTCCCATATTGCATCTCAAAGAGGTGGATCGTGGGAAAAGTTCAATAACTCTCTCTTTCGGGTAGTGGATTTGAGTGCCGTAAAAAGTGACTTTGAAAGTACCACGTGACCGTAGTTTCCTTGGCTATCAATTTTAAAGACAAAGGATGAAACAGATGACACGTGGAAAGTCCTACAAGTGTGCTCTACTGAACCCAGTCCAGTAATTAGGTCATTGTGGAGATTGGACACAACTCTTTGTCTTGGAAAATAAAAATCGGATCAAACCTGTTGCATTCAAAAGATAATTCGGAGGGCTACTTCGGTGATGAATTTTCAGTATATTGAAGATCCGTAATCACGTAGATAATACAATTTCAATATCGAAAGGCTCCCTCAAAATGCTAGTAAAAGGGTGTGTATTTTTTTTCCGGGTGCATAAGTCTTGTTTGAAGAATCAAGTTGAATTGATCACAAGGGACCTATCGTAGAATAGATATCAATATTGGAGTCTCGAAAATGGCCCCCTAAAAATAATTCAACACTCATTAAGCCTTTAGAAGGCTCTACTATTACTCATGAAGATGAAGAATGGCAACATGACATATCAAAATTACAAGAGCAAATGCAACAAAATTTCGCTCTTCACAAAGAACAACAAAAAAATGAAATGGAAGTTTTAAAGAAAGGCATGGAAACTAAAGTGGATGGTTTGAAGAAAGGCGTGGAAGCTAAGATGAATGGTTTGGAAGCTAAAATAAGATGGTATGTGAAGTGCCGCATGGAAGCTAAGATTGATGACATGGAAGCTAAGATCGATGAGAAAATGGAAAACATGAAGAATTTTCTAAAAGCAGACATGGAAGGTTTGACAAAGTTTATACAAGAAAGGTTTCCTAATGGTGAAAAGATAGTAGAGAGAACCTCATGATGAGAACAAAATAAATGTTAATTGTGATTTCATAAACTCTAATGTTGGCAGAAGAACCACCATATTCCAAAAGATGGATATGAGGAAGTTTGATGGAAAGGATCCCGTAACATGGATACTACGTATGGAGCAATATTTTGATCTCCATAACGTACAAAACACACAAAAGGTACGCATTGCAACTTTACATTTAGAAGACAAAAATACATTTGTATGGTATCAATGGCTTTGTTTCCCATAAAAAAAATTGTCACTTGATCAATTTTTTACGGAGGAAATGATAGCACATTATGAGGATACAAAGAGCAACACTTTCTTTAGCCAATTGATAAATCTCAAACAAAAGGGTTTAGTGGGGCAAAAGCACATTGAGGACTTCCAAAAATTGAATATAAGGGTAACTAATATTCCGGAGGAACACGAGATTGATCTCTTCTTAGGGTACTCTTAAAGGATAACATCCAACATGAAGTTCGTGTTTTGGAACTTTGATTCATTGGAGAAGGCATTCGTAGTTGGCAAGAAAAGTTGAATGTAAAAATTATGGCGACAAGGAAGCCTACCACTCAATTCTATAAAGAAGGAAGTGTTTCTACTGCCTAGATTTCCACAACCCTACAAGGGTGACACCACAACAATTGGAAGAAAAAAAGAGCAAAAGGGCTTTGCCACATGTTGTGATAGCAAATACACTAAAGGTCATAAATGTAGTTTGAAAAGAAATTATTTTACATAGATTGTGAAGAAGAAGAAGAAAATGAAAAAGAAGAGGATATACACCAGGAACACAGCCCATAGAAGAGGAAGAAATGAATCCGACCATATCATGTAATGCATTGGCAGAATTACCACTCCTCAAAACTCTCAAGATAGTAGGACAGATCAAGAAGAAAAGGGTAATAGTGTTGATTGATTCAGGTAGCACCCATAATTTTATTCATTGTAAGGTAGCCAAGGAATTAAATTGTTTCTATACCTCAGCACTCGAATGTCAAGTGATGGTTGCAAATGGAGGAACTATAAATTGCTCCGGAAAATGCCATAATATCAAGCTAACCATGGGGGAATATGTGTTGACAAGTCCAATGCTTTCCATTCCTATGGGAGGTGTCGATGTTGTACTAGGAGTACAATGGTTACAATCTTTAGGGACAAATGAGCTTTTAATTTTTCAAGAACTTTTCTTGAAATTTTTTTCGAAAGGAAAGGAAGTCGAATTACGGGGTATTGAAGGAAGCTGTGAAATGATAATAAGCTCTAATGTCATGACAAAGCTTCTAAAGAAAGAACAATGAGGCGTAATTGCACAATTATGCTCACTAGAAGTTCCAACATCAAAATCATCTATTTCTACGGGATCTCCAACAAGTCTTGGACAATCATTCTAAGGTGTTTGAAACTCCCAAAGGACTCCCACCTATTCGTGATCATGATCATGCTATTCATTTGATTCCGTGAAGTTTTCCTCCAAAACATCGGGCCTTATAGATATCCTTACTTCCAAAAAGAGCGAAATTGAACGTATGATTGCAGAAAATGTTAAAGGCGGGTATAATTCAACCTAGTCAAAAGTTCTTTCTCTCGCTCCCCGTAGTGTTGGTACACAAGAAGGATGGATCATGGTGAATGTGTCCGGATTATAGGGAGCTCAATAAGCTCACCATTAAAGACAAATTTCCCATTCCCCGTGATTGATGAACTATTGGATGAATTACATGGAGCAATTTATTTTACCAAGTTGGATCTTCGTCATGATATCATCAAATTAGAATGAAGACGAAAAGATCTTCCAAAAACAACATTTCGAACTCATGAGGGTCATTATGAATTTTTGGTCATGCCTTTTGGCCCTTGCAGTGCACCTTCTACATTTCAAGGGTTGATGAATTCATTTTCAAACCCTTCCTTAGAAAAATTTGTGCTAGTATTTTTTGATGATATACAATCTAGCATGGGGTTCCTGGAAGGATCATGTTGAACATGTTGATAGGGTGCTCAAACTATTTACAGGAGAAACAATTATATGCAAAAAAACATCCAAATGTTTCTTTGGAGTACCAAAGAGGTGGAATATACGGGTCATATTATATCTCACAGAGGGTGTTAAAGTGAGACCCTAACAAAATTAAAGCCATTAAGGAATGGAAAGTCCCCCAAGACAATAAAGATCTAGCGTAGGATTTCTCGGGTTAACGAAAGGCTATTATTGCGAGTTTGTTAAGAATTATGGGAGAATAGCAAGCACCTCTAACAACATTATTGAAGAAAGATGCATTTTCATGGACTCCCAGAAGCAACTAAGGCCTTTGAACATCTTAAAGAGGCAATTTTCCTAGCACTGGGTCTTAGCTACGCCGGACTTCACAAAAACCTTTATCGTGGAATGTGATGCCTCGGAAATGGAATTGGTGCGCTTTTTAATGCAGAAGGAAGACCCATTGCTTTTGAAAGTCGTCCAATCAAAGGAAATTATTTACAAAAACCTATTTATGAGAAGGAAAATGTTAGCACATACGCATGCACTAAAGAAATGGCGAACTTACCTAATGGGAAGACACTTCAAGGTAAAAACGATCATGATAGTCTTAAACACTTTTTGGAACAAAGACTATCTTCGAAAGAGCAACAAAAATGGGTCACAAAGATGTTGGGTTATGACTTGAAATAATCTACAAAAAAGGAAAGCTTAATGTTGTGGCGAGATGCACTCAAGAAAAGAATGAAGAGGTGGAAGCATTGCTTTGTGCCATTTCTGTTATCCAACCGGATTGGATAACCGAAGCTAAAGAGATGAATGGAAGAAGGACAAAGATGTATGGACACTCATTCAAAAGTTGCAGCAAGATCCTAGTACATATGATACATTTAGTTGGAAAAAATGATTCCTTATGGTACAAAGATCGCTTATATCTTTGTAAGAATTCCCTAACTGAAACAAAAAGATTCTTCCGGAATTGCACACTTCTCCTTTAGGAGGACACTCGAGATTTTTTAAAAAACTTACCATGGGGTGAAGAAAGATTTTTTTGGGATGGCCTTAAATCTCGATATTCAAAAGTTTGTGGCGGAATGTTTGGTTTGCAGAGTAGAATAAAGTGGAGACAATTAAGACCTCGGGACTTCTACAACCTTTATCCATTCCAAGTCAATGTTGGGAGGAGATTTCAATGGATTTTATCACGGGTTTACCGAAGTCAGAAGGCAGAGAATGTCATCATGGTGGTAGTTGATAGACTTACTCAAGTATGCACACTTTTGTGCATTATCTCATCCATTTAAAGCAAGTACGACTTGCTACTACATTTGTGAGACGAATTCAAAAGCTACATGGAAGCCCAAGGGTTATTTCATGAGCTGACTGAAGATCCCATTTTTACGGGAAATTTTTTGGACGGAGTTATTTTCTTGTTTGGGTACTCAATTAGCTCATAGCTCATCTTATCATCCTCAATCCGATGGTCAAAGCAGAGATAGTAAATAAATGTTTGGAAGGATATCTTCGTTGTTTTGTATCCGATAAACAAACACAATGGGTCAAGTGGTTACCTCTACGCTGAATGGTGGTATAACACTTCCTTCCATCTTCGCGTAACCAAAAATGACCCCCATTTATGGCACTTTATGGATATCATCCACCATCGATTACATCATCTTTAAGAGAAAATTCGAAGGTTCAAGCAAATCGAAGATCACACTCGAGCATCGACAAGAAGTTCTCCAACTCTTAAAGGATAACTTTCGAATTTGGCACAAAATCGAATGAAACAACAGAGCGGATCAACATCGCGGCGAGAGAAGTTTTGATGTAGGAGAATGGGTATTTTTACGACTACAACCATATAAACAAATGTCCCTCAAGCAAGCTAAGAAGGATAATAAATTATCGCCAAAGTACTATGGTCCTTACAAGGTGTTGCAAAAAGATTGGTACTATGGCATACAAATTGGAGCTTCTGCTTCTTCGCGAGTACATCCGATTTTCCATGTTTCGTGCTTAAAGAAGGTTATAGGTGAAAAATCTTCCGAGCTCAAAACAATATTGCCGTAACTTGATGAGGAAGGAAAAATCATATTGGAACCGGAAGCGACTCACGAAAACAAGAACTCGACAACTACGGAATCGATCAATTTCGGGAGTATCTCATCAAGTGGAAGTACTTACCCACCGAAGATTCTACATGGGAGGATGAGAATTTTATACAAAAGCACCCGTAACTACTCAAGCGTTGAGGACAACACTTTTTTTTTGAAGGAGAGGGGCATATTGGGTCCCTATATTACTAGTATAGTCCCTTATTGTTGTTAGTGTAACTTCCCCCTTATTGTTATTATTGTACCCTTGTAACCCTCCCATTTTGTTATTATTGTGCCCTTAAATTATTATTATTAGGGTCGGGCTAGGATTACATTGTGGCCCACTAGGATTACATTATGGCCCCATGGACTCCTATATATAGAAAGGAGGTTTTGTAAATTGTATCATCCAAGAATTGTTCATTTATGTAATGTATTGGAGGTTTCCCCCTTAAAGTAGCTTATTTCTAAGGCGTTCATATCTCTTTTCTTCTATTTTTGAGCCCGGTTACACACATGGCAAAGCAGGCACCATCTCAGTATACGCACTAAATTTCAGTGACCCACGAACAAAGCTTGTCCCAAAAGACAACTTCCCCACACCATTCATTGACCAAATCATTAATGAGTGTGTGAAGGCACGAGGTTCTATCCTTCATGGATGGTTTCTCTGGATATAACAATATCGTTATCCGTCATGCTGATCAGCTTAAGACTACGTTCATTAGTCAGTGGGGAAAATTTTCTTATAGGGTCATGTCATTCGGCCTTAAGAATGGCGGAGCCAATTTTTAGCGGGCCATGTCATACTGTTTCCATGACTTGGTTCATATTACCCTTTCTTATTTTGAAGACCTTATTATGTGTTCTAAACATCGGGTGCAACACCTCCATGATTTTCATACCATCTTCCTCCGATGTCGCAAGTATAATATCCACCTCAACCTGCTGAAGTGTGTTTTTTGTGTTCCTATCGTTCGTCTTTTATGCTTCATTGTGTCTAAATATGGTATAACACTTGACCCCTTGAAATTTAAAGCCATCATTGAGCTTCCTATTCCTCATACCTTATGCCAGTTACAAAGCCTCCAAGACAAAGCTAATTTCCTTTGCCAGTTCGTACCTAACTATGCCACCACCGCACATTGGTTCCTTAGACTCCTCAGATCTAACATTCCATTTTTTTTGGATGACTACGCTCAAGATTCTTTTTATGCCCTGAAAAATGCTCTCACCTTCGCTCCCTTGATTCGTCCCCCTGACTTTAATAGGGATTTCATCCTATACATCTTAGCCTCCACCCATTCGATCATTAGGTTCCTTATTCAGGAAGAAGACAATAGGATCGAGCATGTTATCTATTAGGTCAGTAAGAACCTTGTAGGCCCCCCCATGTCCTACTCACATGAAAAGAAGTTAGCACTGGCTGTCGTGTTCTCTATCCAAAAACTTTGTCATTATATCCTCATGCGTTCCACCAAGGTCGTGACTAATTCCAACCCTATGGAATTCCTATTGAGCCGCCAGATCATTAATGAGAAGTATGCTCATTGGATCTTTATCCTCCATGAATTCAATCTCGAATTTGTCACACAAAAGAATAAGAAAGGTTTATCCCTCGCTAAACTCATTTCTGAATTACCTACCGGTACACAGGATCCTTCAATTAATGATGATTTTCTCGATGAACATTTTTTTTCCATTACCACAAATGATCGTTGGTATGGTGACATCCTAACTTATTTTCCAACCCAAAATTTCTCCCTCCATATTGATCGTGATGCTCGATGATGTATCCAGCACCAAGCCCCCCGCTACCTTCTCATCGATGACAACCTTTACCATTGTGGTGTAGATACTATCCTTCATCATTCTCTCATGCACGCTGAAGCTGAGAAAGTCCTCAATGCCTTCCATAGCGGCGCTTGTGGTGGCCACCTCTCCAGTCTCGCTACTGCCCAGAATATCATGTGAGATGGGTACTTTTGGCCTTCTCTCTTCAGTGATTGCATTGAAGTAGTCAAACACTATTCCAATTTCCAACATTTCGCCCCAAAGGCGCGAGCTCCTCCAGCTCCCCTCCATCCTGTCATCTCAGCTGGTCCCTTCTGTAAGTGGGCCATAGAATTTATGGAGTGTCGACCTCCATCTGCTGGTAACCACAAGTATATCATCGTGGCGGTTGATTATTTCACAAAATGGGTTGAGGCCATGCCAACGTTCAACAACACAACAACTACTGAAGCCCTCTTTTTCTTTAACCATGTTATTTCTCAATTCAGAGTTATGAAACAATTGGTCTCTAACCATGGCTGACATTTTGAAGATGAGATATGGCGAGATATATCCCCTCTATTAGGCTTTGAGCACCAATATTCATCCTCCTATTACCCCTAAGGTAGTGGCCAAGTTGAAGCGGTCAATAAAATCCTTAAAACTATGCTTCAACGGATGGCGAATAAGCAAAAAAAAACTAGAACCTTATGCTCTTCCATGCTCTATGGGCCTATAGAACTTATGTTAAAATCGCCACTAGGTTTACTCCTTTTCACCTTGTTTTTGGTGAGGAGGTATTGCTACCGATCGAGTGTGAGATTCCCTTCCTTCATCTAGCCGTCGAACTTCTCCTTGACACCCACCCTTTAGAAAAACAACTTATCATGCTTGAGCAAGCTTCCGCAGACTGTAGTGTTTCATTTCAAACCACCGAAGCGGCTAAGAAGCACACCAAAGCTCAATATGACCGAAAATTCCACCATCGTACTTTTCACAAAGGCGATCTTGTTCTAGTGTATGACTAGGCTCATGATGTCCTCGGTCATGGGAAGTTTGACTCATTATGGATAGGCCCTTACATCATCAGTAAGGATTTGGGTAAAGGGGCATACCTCCTAGAGGATTTCGAAGGCCACCTATATAATCCTTGTAATGCACTCTATCTTAAGAAATACTACCCTTAGCATTTCCCTCCTGAAATGCACGTTTTATTTCTTTTATGTAGCCAGCTTTTGATTTTTGTGATTTGATACTTCACCCAGAAACCTTTCTTCCATGAAGGTTCACTTCACCACTCCTAAAATCTAATTTCTTCACTTGCAACACTTGTACTTGGGGCACCACTTTTCCTTCATACTTGTCCATGATTGTGTCTATTTTGGTCATGAGTAACCATCTCGTACTCACATTTTTATGGTCCCCACTAGACCTATCCTGTGTGGCAGCATCATTGAGTCGCCCTTGTGTAGAGCATCTGAGTTGAGTCATCATCGCATCCATAGAGTCTATCATGAGTCCCTTTGTACCCGATATAGTCCTCCATCCTTCATTGCTTTGTTCCCATCTCTTGTCGCACATTTTGGCCTTAAGTCATGCTATCCCCTATCCCCTCTGGTGTTGTGTCAGTTGCTGCCAGGTCATCCATGCCCTTTATGCTCTAACAAGGTAATTCGTTAGCCCGCTACTCAGTACCCGCCATTCCACCATTATCCCTAGTGTCAGTCGATCAGTCACTCTACTATTATCTCTCGTGCCCTAGTTGAGGATCCCTTATTTACTTACCTATGGTGGACCTCCTTCTATCAACATCATCTTATGCATTCCAGAAGACAGGTCTAGAGGGTGGTATACCTTGGTTCCAGTTTCCACTCTTGTTCGGTGCCTCAGATTAGGAAAAGGGACTCTTTATTTCGCTTTGAATTGATTTTTTCTTAGCTTCAGCTCCTTATGGCATGATAGAGATCCATATAATTGATGGTTCAGTGATGCAGCAGATTGTACCAGTGATTCCCAGGTGTGTGTGACATGTTTCAGACCTCATGAGGGGGTGGCCCTTTAGGTAGCCCCCCACACACCCGAATGAATTCTCTATTACAGCCTTGGATGCAGGTCCATATATTTGATAGTTCTGGCCTCAGCCTCTCGCAGTGCCTCATTAGTTTGCATGTATCATTCAGATTTTCAAAGCCCTTTCCTATTTTACAGGGCCTATTTTCTTGTACTTATATCTCATGTACTTAGATATTATTGTATAAGTCTTGGCCGTTGTCCCAGGCATAGTATGTATGTGAGATCCATTATCATGCCTTTATCTGGCCCATGTTTATGCTAGCATGTACTATATAGTTCAATCCCTTTTTTACTAGACACGTTATTCTTTGTACTTTGTTATCTCAGCGGGCATAGGTATGCCTCCCACGCCTCATGTAGAATAAGTACTCACTCATAAAAGATACTTGTCGCACTTGGAGGTCTCGCGTCCTCAGGGTCTTGTTCTCTAGCGCTTTAGTCTAGCTTATATTTCTCTCTAGGGGGGCAATATATTATACCAATTTTTGGTCATCTAACCTATTACTATTAGATGGACCAAATTACACCATGTAAGACCTATTTTACCATAGTAAAATTACTTTCACTATGAAAAATAACTTGGTAGTCCATAATTTATTACGTTTTTTATGGTCTAAACAAGAAATCCCATGAGGAAATATTGTATAAATCCCTATTTGTTTGATTTTTCTCAGGGGATAATAATTAAAAAATAGTTTAATTAATATTCTTGGTCATTTTAAACCCAAAACAGGAAAATTAATTAGATAAATCATTATTTATCTTATTATTTTCTAGGAATAATTATTTAAACATTATTTAAATAATATTCCTTGTTAAATTTGACTAAATCATTTATAAATAATTGATTAAATCGCTTTTTATTTAATTATTACTCAACCATATTCTTAAAATAATAAATAAATCACTTATTTATTTATTACTTACAAATAAAGGTATTTTACCAAATTCAAATTCTTTTCCCCCCCAACAAAAATAACAAAATATTCCATAAAAGTTGGATCTAGATTTGGTTAATAATATTTTAATTATGCACCAATATCTAGACTAACTCAATATTTTTTTATAAATAGAAGGGTTTTTCCATTCATTCACTACCTTTTGTTGCCTAAATATTTCTCTGGATCTATGCTTTTGGTCTGACTTTGATCCTCCATCATTGTCATATTTTTCTATCTTGTTGCTTATGAGCTCCCTTTGAGTTCCATTTTTGTTTGGGTTTTCTACGCCATCAAGAGAGAGAGATCTTAGATCTGAATAGCTGAGGACATACAAGAACCCATCCCATTGAGGGTGACTGGTAACATCTTTCTATTTTCCCTTCCCAGGTGTCATAAATACAAAATTCTTTAAAATGTTCTTGTCTTGTCTATTGGATGCATGGAGCAACTCTTGATTTTATTTACTGTTTAATGTCTTTAACTACATAGATCTGGATTTTGTAGCATTTATCTTGGTCAACTAACTGCAAATCTAAGTAAATTGGTAGCCATATTTGATGTTAGGGCTGTTTTTTATGCACAACTAAAGTGAGATTTTTTTGTATGCTTGCGATCAGAATTCACACTAACAACAAATCTACAATGAAAGGAAAAGGAACGACACTAGATTAAATCCTAGAAGCCATGGAAGAAGAACCAGAGATCATTGACTTTGGGGACCTGGATCTCATAGGGTTAGAATATGCATGCAACAAGAAGGAATTTCTTTCAATACCCTAGCAGTAGATCCAAAATCTAGAGGAAATCCTCACTCGAGCATAACAGATCCCCTCCCTGGGCATACAAGGAGGTACGCTCTTGAACAGTAAATTTATTCTGAAAGGATCCAGCAAACGAGGTAGAAAAATAGATCTAGAGAGAATATTTTAAATGGGCAGAGAGATGGTAGAATCTGGGAGATTCCCCATGTTAACCTGATTCTATTTCTTTATCCCCAACCCCCCTCAATGAAGATCATCTCATGGAATATCAGAGGGCTTAATAGCCCCACAAAGCATAGGATCATCAAGAAAATAATTACTGAGGAACATCCCGCAATTTTCTACATGCAAGAAACCAAATGTTCCAGCTCCACTCTGGATACAATCTTCAAAAGGATATGGAAAGGCTGCAAAACACTAGTGGTGGAAGCCAATGGAGCTTCAGGAGGACTGGAAATCATCTGGAACCCCCACATTATCACCCTAGAGAACTGCCATGCTAATATACATTTCATTCAAGCCAACTTTCATTTGATTAGAACTACCATCCATGGATTTCTCACGAATGTCTACAACATTTTTATCTCAATAACCAACGAACTCTACCTTTATGGCTGCTTGGAGGAGATTTCAATATGATAGCCAATCTACAGGGAAAAAAGGAGGAAGGCCTCAGCTAGATATGGATAGCATTGGGTTCAAGAAATTCATCCAAGACAATCACCTCATAGATCTACAAACTTCCAATGGCATCTTTACTTGGAACAACGAAAGAGGAGGTACCCAACAAATCGCTTCCCGATTGGATATTTTTCTCATTACAGAAGACTTCATACATATAGGGGGAGATCTTGTAGCCACCATCATCCCGGCCACTAGCTTTGACCACTGGGTGATACAGCTTCAATGGCTCAGACCGGGTACACCCACACCTAAACCCTTCTTCTTTGAACATTGTTGGATTAGATTGGTCTTCCTACTTTACACCATGCCAAGGCACAAAAATGTATCAGTTCCAGATGAAACTGAGGATGCTCAAAGGGAAACTGAAGGTGTGGAACAAGACCACCTTCAGCAACATCTTCAAAGACCAGTGAAAACTGGAACAGCAAATGAAGCAGCTCCAACAAATAATCATCTTAGAAGGACATTCAGAAAACTCAAAGAATAAGGAAACATCACTAAAAACCTAGCTAGAAGAGAGAAAAATCCCGTGAAGAGATCCTTTTTTTTTTTTTTTTCACATAACAATTTTTTTCTCGATCCTCCGCATCATCACACAAAGTGCAAGAGGAGACATACTCAAGAATTATTAAATTTTTTTTTTTTTTTTACATAACAATCATTTTTCTCATCCTCCGCATCACACAAAGTGCAAATTGAGACATACCCAAGAATTATGAATTTTTTTTAGATGTAAGAAAATAAATACCTAGTTACATCACTGTGTTAACCAAGGCCAGACATGTTTGGTCAATTTAGTGTGTCCTAAATTGCTAACATAAATTATCAACCAGGGATTCGTAAGCTGACGAAGTGTGGCGCACTATATGTGCAAGATAACCTATCTCTTACTTTTTGTCGTTTTTGGATTTCTATGAAATTCTAAAAGACAAGTATGGTTATGGATATTCAAGGCAATGATGTCCTTTATAATGATTTACCAACTTAAAACTGAAAAAGGAATTTGAAACATACAATGAAAAAAACTTGAAAGGAAATGAAAATGTGCTACTGAAATGAAAAAGGTGCTGCTAATCTAATAAATCAAAACAGTGAACTAGTGAGCATGAAACCAAACTATTCTTGCTGTTGTCTAAACACAAAAGAAACTATGCTGAAAGAAATCCAAAAGTTGCAATAAAGTACATCTAAATCAAATTACATCAACTTGTCTTCTGATCCCTCATCATTAGTCCAGCTATGATTTTCGGAAGTAACCATAAACAACTTGAGTAACTGATATCTAACTTGCAGAAAGTAAACTAATATAAAACCACACATTCATAATTCAATCCCTCACCATCAGTCCAGCTGTGGCTTTCGGAGGTAACTGAAGATGTCATGCACAATTTAATATTTCTAACTTGCAGAAAGGAAACTAATATCAAACCACACATTCATAATTCAATCCCTCACCATCAGTCCAGCTGTGGCTTTCGGAGGTAACTGAAGATGTCATGCACAATTTAATATTTCTAACTTGCAGAAAGGAAACTAATATCAAACTACACATCCATATTCAATCCCTCACCATCAGTCCAGCTGTGGCTTTCTGAGGCAACTGAAGATGTTATGAGCAATTTAATATATCTAACTTGCATAAAGGAAACTAATATCAAACTACACACTCATACTTCAATCCCTCACCATCAGTCCAGCTGTGGCTTTCGGAGGTAACTGAAAATGACATGAGCAATTTAATATACCTAACTTGCAGAAAGTAAACTAATATCAAACTACACACTCATACTTCAATCCCTCACCATCAGTCCAGCTGTGGCTTTCGGAGGTAACTGAAAATGACATGAGCAATTTAATATATCTAAATCTAACTACTGAAGCAAATGTGCAAGACTGAAATAAACAAAGCAATACCGGAATTAAACAAAAACTAAGAAAAAATAAATTAACAACAGAACAATATTGATTCCATGTCATTAGTCAAAAGATATGCAAATGCCCGGGCTTCCATGAAAAATTATGCTAAAAGCTATGATTTCAGAAAGCAATCTAAGTAAGGAAATATGACAAAACATAATTGAAAGCAACTTATCTAGAAAACATGTAAAAGCCTCCTTGGATAGCAAGGGCCCTCTGCTACCAATTTGGTGAAGTCCTTCAGCTCCTTAAAGTTGTAATCAAAACAACATCAAAGAACTGAATTTCTCTATTAAAAAGAACTCACAAATCTACATCCCATTCCATCTTGAACTTAGTTACAAATCTACTTCCTCATTACTTCCTCATTACCTATGATAGGAGAAAGCTTCTCCTATTTATACAAAATATGAGGAGTCATCTCATTAATGGGAGTCCATGAATTTCTCCCTCCATCTCTAGAGTTACAATCAAAATAGGAAATGATAAGACACATGTCTTTCTAGAGTTTCAACACAACTTGAGGAATGAGACACATATCCTCTTAGAGTTTCAATACAACAAGGAAGTGAGACACATATCCTCTTGATCCCATAATCTTCTCCAACCAAATTCGAATTTGGCTTTAGAGTGCCACATAAGGGCCTTCTAGAAGTCTCCTTTTGACCTACACATGTCACAAAACTCATAACACATATATAGATATATGAAACTATGTTAATTTTCTAGTTTCTAATCATAAATTCACTTAAAATACATAAAATAAATAACTTTGGAAAACAAGGATCCTAACCCATATATTTATGAAAATGGTTACTCGATGTAGGGTTTTAGGTCAAATGGTTATGAAATAAGAGCTAAATGGTTATGACATAATGGAAATATGTATGAATATGGAGAACACTTTTGAGACTCAACATACCCCCCAACTGAAGTTGTTGCATGTCCTCATGCAACTATTGCAATGATTCATTTTTCCATGAGTTGATCTTTGACTCATATAGATTCGTTCCAAACTTTGCTTCTTGATATTTTCTTTTTTTTTTTGCAAAGTATAATACATTTGATTGCAACACTTTTTTTTTTTCAATGGTTGGTTCTTGTGTGACAACCATTTTTTTTTTTTTTGAGCATTGGTTCTTGTGTAACAATGCTTTATTTTCTTTGTTGCATCAAAGTTCATGAAAACATTTAGAATCAACTACTTCATCAATGAATTGATCGTTTGCAAGGCATATAATCTTTTGAATCATGTTGCAACAATAGTTGGTTGGGAAGTATATGTGGATGGAAATGAAATGAAAATGTGTGATAGTGTATGACACGTGGATATGAAATGATGTCCCTTCCCCCCCAACTAAAGATATGACAATGTGGAAAAGGGAGTGAGGAATTTTTCAAAGTTACAATTTTAGCATTCTAATGAATTACATGACTAAAAATTAGAAAACAACATACCTTCACTTACCTTAAATGTGGATGAGTTGTGTATGTGTGGTGGCTGCAAAATTCTGATCATATTCTTCTTCAAGTGGCTGAACAAGATGAGTCATGGATAAAGAGATGAGATGACTTTTTATTGCTTCTACTAAAACTCTGCTGAAATCTACTCCAAAATGCTAAAAATAATAGTCTTCATGTCTTCAAAACTCATTAGCATAATTCCTAGTATGTGAAAAGATGTTCTGATGTCGAACATAGTAGGAAATTGTTGACTTAGTGGCCATTAATGGATGCCACTAGTCAACACGAGAACTCTCACCATTGATGACAATGAGAGTCAAGATGCCCAAACACATCTTGCTAGGTACGAATGATTTTGCCGATGTCGAGTCACCTAGAAGATCCGACGAACAAGGGACATTAATGTATTCTCATTGTTTGTCAGCATGAGAACTTGCCATTAAGGTATGCAAGCCTCAAGGTGTTTTTACAAAGAACTTAGACTCAAAGGACTATGGACTCAATAATTTGCATTGAAGCAGGGCTTATTTGCGGAATGAAAATGAAAAGAAATGGAAAATGAAAATGGAAGATGGCAATGGAGAGTAGAAATGGAAAATGGGCAATAAGCATGTGAATGAGAAATGGCAATGGGAAATAAGCATGTGAATGAGCCTCTTGCTTTTATTTGTGGTTATGAATGGACAAAAAGAAATGGAAAGTGGATGTGAATGTAAATGGAAAACATGAAGTGAAATGAGGTGAATGGTTTATTATGAGGTATGGATGTGATGGAGACAATAGTATCTGAAAGTTTTTCAATTGTTTGGATCTGATTTTGCATCAGCATATTTCCTCTTTGTTGCTGATCATCTTCTTATGAAACAAATTGGTCTCTTAGAGAGACACCATTCTCTTGTAGTTATTTGTCTTTCCTCCTGGAACCTGCAAAAAAAACTAATACTTCTTCTGCAATGGAATGTAAGATTATCAAAGGGAGAGAGGTGATCAATCTCTCTAGTTATGATATTTACACACAAAACTAAGAATTTGTATTAATGAAACAAGTTTTCAAAGGAAAAATCAAAAGAATTTATACATGTTTTGGAATTAGTGTCTCAAGTTGAATGTTGCTTCTTTTCAGCAATTTATTTCATTATTTACTATTTCAAACTCTAATGATGGATTTCTCATTGTGTAGATCTTGTTGAGACCTTTCCAACGATACTTAAATCATCAAAATCTGATTTTGTATGAGAAAGTTAGGCTGATTTGAACAATGAGGTTTTTCAGCTGCGGAATTGCAGAACAGCTGCGGAATTGGACTTCAGCTGCGGAATTGGAGAACAGCTGCGGAATTGGACTTTAGCTGCGGAATGTCGATGGTTTCTGTAGCTAAAAATCTTGAATAAAAAGTTAGCCATTCATCATTCATCATCAGTTCAAATTTAATCAATACCTTCAGAAAAACGAGCAAATAACTTGTTCATTTCATTGATTCAAAATTATTCAATTTTTTTTTTTTTTTTTTATAACAACAAAAGAGAAATGCAAATTTTTTTTTTAAGTTTCAACAAATGATGCTAAATAAAGCAAACTCAGATACATTGACCAATCGTGACCTTGCAATGACCATAGAATGGTAAGTGAAGATCACATAAGATGAAAAATAATATATTGGTAAGCATTAAAGAACATAAAAGGCATGATTGCTATTTCAAAATATAATCTTTCATCTCTTCAAAATTTATTTTTGTATCTGTTTGATCCTTGAGGACTATCACAATCAGTAACCATTCAGGACCACCCTCCCTTAGTTGGAATTTCAATTGCAGCAGTTGCCATTACAGACACGTTCAATCTCAATCGAGCTTACCTTTATGCTACTAAGGTTCATTGTGCCATCTGCACGACCATGTGCTTGATAATATCTTCCTGTAGTTTGCTCAATTCATCCCCATGCCCTCTTAATGTCTTTCCATAGTGATGTGGCATCCCTTTGAAATAAACATCATAATGGTTGGTGTTTAATAATGTCATTGAAGCACCAAAAATTGCTGGGCAGATGATAAAGGAGATGTGAAATCCAACATTCAGAAAACGAAATTGAATTAAATTCAAAAATGAGTGGAATGTGCATTGAATGCCATGATAAGAGTTTGATTTTGATTAGAATTCCTCTTCCTAAAAATCAGGAAACTGAATTATCAATGCAGAGTGTCGTTTTCAAATTCTTCACTCAGAAAAAATCGTTTTTCCTCACGCGGCAGGCAAAAATGGCCTTCAAAGAACCGAGAATTTCTCCCAGACCGCCACGAATTTCTTAAAACGGTTTCTGGGTTATCTAATTGACCATGTTGGCGAAAAAACCCATGTTTTATTTTTTCTAAATTCATCTCCGTTTGGCCAAATCGTGCTTTCAAAGTTTGGCGTTTTTCTCTGTTTTGCGTTTTTCTGTTTTGACCTCTGTTTGTTTTCTTTCAGGTTCGGCTATAGCTGCATCAATTCTCTGCAAATAGTTGTTCTTTGGGAAGATTCCCGTCAACCTTCCAAATCAGATTTTCCTTTGCAAATATTGCCCATGCTTATCCTTCACCTAAGCATTCTTCAGTTCAATCAAGGCACGTTTTGCCTCTTTAAATTTTTTTTTTTCAATTTCAATGCCTTGTTCTCTTACATGTGGCTGTGTTATGAATCTCAAGGAGCGTTTGGTGATGGCAGGCAGCGTTGGTAAGGCTGACAGGCCTAGTATAATAAAAGGGATTGGCATTGACAGGTTTGAATGGCGAGAGATTTGCACAAAGGCCTCACAAATTCTTTCAAGGATTTGGGGAATTTGATGATGTTTCTAGCTTGAATCCTACAGGTCGATAATGCTGTCATAAACTCTGAAACACAGCAACCTAGCAGCCTTGCAGCATCTCTAACTCCATCATTTTCAACTTCTACATGATTTTCATTATCAAAAGCAAAGAAAATCTGATGTTTCCGAGTCATAATACAGCTGCAAGCATCGTAAATGGTTGAATTTTCATGTTTTCTGTTGAGAGTAATTCATTTTTTTCAAAATGCCATGGCCTTTTCATTTTTGTTTATGTTTCTGTTTTTCAAATTTTTTTTTTTTTTAAGTTTGTTTTTGTTAATAAAATTATATGTTATATTTTTAAAAATTAAAAATACACATATATATTTTACTAAGCAAAATGATTTTTTTTTTTTTTTTTTAATTTGTTTTGTTAATAAAATTTACATATGTTAAATTTTGAAAAATTAAAAATATACATATGTAATTTACTAAACAAAACAATTTATTGAATTTTTTTTTAAATGATTTGTTATTAAAATTATATATATATTTTCAAAAATAAAAATATACATATATATCTTAGTAACAAAACAATTTAATTTTTTTTATTTTTTTTATTTCCATTTTTTTTAATTGATTTGTTTAATAAAATTATGTATGCGATATTTTCAAAATTTTAAAAATACACATATATATTCATTAAACAAAACAATTTATTGAAATCAAAGTTTTTCATGAAAACAATTTTTTTTTTTTAAATTGTTGAATCAATTGAAATGATGAAGTTTTATTTTGTCTCCTTTTTTTTTTCACATAACAATTCTTTTTCTGATCCTCCAGATCACACAAAGTGCAAGAGGAGAGCATACTCAAGAATTATTAATTTTTTTTTTTACATAACAATCTTTTTTCTGATCCTCCAGATCACACAAAGTGCAGGAGGAGAGCATACTCAAGAATTATTAATTTTTTTTAGATGTAAGAAATAAGGCTACCTAGTTACACTTCCCCGGCAACGGCGCCAAAATGTTTGGTCAATTTAGTGTCCTAAATTGCTAACATAAATTATCAACCAGGGATTCGTAAGCTGACGAAGTGTGGCGCACTATATGTGCAAGATAACCTATCTCTTACTTTTTGTCGTTTTTGGATTTTTTATGAAATTCTAAAAGACAAGTATGGTTATGGATATTCAAGGCAATGATGTCCTTTATAATGATTTACCAACTTGAAACTGAAAAAGGAATTTGAAACATACAATGACAAAACTTGAAAGGAAATGAAAATGTGCTACCGAAATGAAAAAGGTGCTGCTAATCTAATAAATCAAAACAGTGAACTAGTGAGCATGAAACCAAACTATTCTTGCTGCTGTCTAAACACAAAAGAAACTATGCTGAAAGAAATCCAAAAGTTGTAATAAAGTAAATCTAAATCAGATTACATCAACTTGTCTTCTGATCCCTCATCATTAGTCCAGCTATGATTTTCGAAAGTAACCATAAACAACTTGAGTAACTGATATCTAACTTGCAGAAAGTAAACTAATATCAAACCACACATTCATAATTCAATCCCTCACCATCAGTCCAGCTGTGGCTTTCGGAGGTAACTGAAGATTTCATGCACAATTTAATATTTCTAACTGGCAGAAAGGAAACTAATATCAAACTACACAACCATAATTCAATCCCTCACCATCGGTCCAAATTGTGGCTTTCTGGAGTATAAATCGAAGATGTTATGAGCAATTTAATATATCTAACTCTGCGAAAGGAAACTAATATCAAACTACACATTCATAATTCAATCCCTCACCATCACCCGTACCGTGCTTTCTGAGTAACCGAAGATGTCATGCACAATTTAATATTTCTAACTTGCGTAAAGGAAACTAATATCAAACTACACATCCATAATTCAATCCCTCACCATCAAATTCGAAGCAGCTTTTAGAGGAAATCAAGATGTTATGAGCAATTTAATATACCTAACTTGCGTAAAGGAAACTAATATCAAACTACACATTTCATAATACAACTTCACCATCACCCAACAAAATTGTGAGCTGAGGTAACGTAATCGAAAATGACATGAGCAATTTAATATATCTAAATCTAACTACTGAAACAAATGTGCAAGAATGAAATAAACAAAGCAGTGCTGGAATTAAACAAAAACTAAGAAAAATAAATTAACAACAGAACAATATTGATTCCATGTCATTAGTCAAAAGATATGCAAATGCCCGGGCTGCCATGAAAAATTATGCTAAAAGCTATGATTTCAAAAAGCAATCTAAGTAAGGAAATATGACAAAATAGAATTGAAAGCAACTTATCTAGAAAACATGTAAAAGCCTCCTTGGATAGCAGGGGCCCTCTGCTACCAATTTGGTGAAGTCCTTCAGCTCCTTAAAATTGTAATCAAAACACCATCAAAGAACTGAATTTCTCTATTAAAAAGAACTCACAAATCTACATCCCATTCCATCTTGAAATTAGTTACAAATCTACTTCTTCATTACTTTCTCATTACTTTCTCATTACCTATGATAGGAGAAAGCTTCTCCTATTTATACAAAATATGAGGAGACATCTCATTAATGGGAGTCCATGAATCTCTCCCTCCATCTCTAGAGTTACAATCAAAATAGGAAATGATAAGACACATGTCTTTCTAGAGTTTCAACACAACTAAGAGATGAAACACATATCCTCTTAGAGTTTCAATACAACAAGGAAGTGAGACACATATCCTCTTGATCCCATAATCTTCTCCAACCAAATTCGAATTTGGCCTTAGAGTGCCACATAAAGGTCTTCTAGAAGTCTCCTTTTGACCTACACATGTCACAAAACTCACAACACATATATAGATATATGAAACTATGTTAATTTTCTAGTTTCTAATCATAAATTCACTTTAAATACATAAAATAAATAATTTTGGAAAACAAGGATCCTAACCCATATATTTATGAAAATGGTTACTTGATGTAGGGTTTTAGGTCAGATGGCTATGAAATAAGAGCTAAATGGTTATGACATAATGAAAACATGTATGAATATGGAAAACACTTGTGAGACTCAACAGAAACATGGGATGGGACAGCGACAACTCCATGAAGTTAGAGGGACTCATCCAGGGCAAAGCAGAACCATTGAGTTCAAATATTTTCCACTGGAAGTGGAGGGAGACTCGCAAATCATCACTCAGGGTACCACTCAAATTCTTCATTGTTTCTCCTCCACAAAGGTCTCCACCAGCTGGAGGATCACTAATAGGCTCAAACTCCTAGAATAGTTGATTCAAAATCACATGGAAATAAATTTTCACCATGTGCGCAGAAAAGTGAACATTGTTGTGGATCTCCTAGCCAACAAGGGTGTGGAAAGCCACAACACGCTACATTACTCTAACCTCTCTTAGATTGAGGACGAATCCTTACGCATGGAATGCCAAAATCTCATCCAAAAGGACCATCTCTCCTCGGATGCGGGTGACATTACGTGCACACATGAAAACATTACCTCCCACGTACAAGCTGATGAAGATCTGCAATGCATGCATTCACATGAAGTGGAACCACCTCTCTGCAATAATTCTCATGAGGTTATGGAGGCATGAGATTACAAAGATATGCAATTGTTACACCATTTTTTGGTCATCTAACCTATTATCATTATATGGACCCTAGTACACCATGTAAGACCAATTTTACCCTAAGTAAAATTGCTTTCACTATGTAAAATAACTTAATAAAACACATTTATTAGGTTGTTTATGGTATAAACAGGAAACCCCAAGGGGAAATATTAAAAAAATCTATAATTGTTTGGTTTTCCTTGTGGAATAATTAATTAAGTGTGACCTGGCCTATTCATGAGCTCTGAGTACCTAAACCGAACTTTCAATTCACTGAAAAGAAAGAGTAGGGTTAGGCCTCTTACCTGCAACTGACGGATATTGATTCCAACGGTCGGTTTGTCCGCTACGATTGCCACAAGATTTAGGGCCTTCTCTCCTCTCTACATTCACCACAGCTCCACATGCAAATGAGTGAATTTGGAGGGAAAATGCCTTATTAAAGGATAAACCCTTGTTTTTTATTTTTCATGTTGCGTCCCAACCGTAGCTCCATTTACCAAACCGTCTGTACCGTTGGAAAGCTCTCATCGAGCCCTCAAATGGGTATCTGTTATTTTTTAGTGATTTGATACTTCACCAAGACACATTTTTTCCAAGAAGCATCACTTCACCCTTCTTCAAAATCGAATTTCTTCACTTGCAATGCTCGTACTTGGGGCACCACTTTGCCTCCATACTTTTCCACACTAATGTTGAATTTCGTCGTGCGTTGCCATCTTGTACTGATGCATTTATGGTCCCCATTGGACCTTTTCTGTGTGGCAGAACCATTGAGTAACCCTTGTTTAGAGCATATGAGCTGAGTCATAATTGCATTCATGGAGTCTATACTGAGTCCCTTTGCATCCCATCATAGTCTTCCATCCTTCATTGCCTTGTCTCTCTCTCGTGTCGCCCATTATAGCCTACAATCCTACTGCCCCTTATCCCTTTGATCTCGTGTCAGTCGCTACCAGGTTATCCATGCCCTTCATGCTCTAGCAAGGGAAGTCATCCGTCCGCTACTCAGTACCCCCCATTCCATCATCATCATTGGTGTCAATCTGTCAGTGGTTCTATTATTTTCCTTCGTGCCTTAGTTGAGGACCTCTTATTACCTCACCTAAGGCGGATCTCCTTCTGTCGACATCAGCTTCTCCATTCTAGAGGACATGTCTAGAAGGCAGTGTATCTTAGTTCCAACTTCCATTCTTGTTCGGCACCTTGGATCAGGCAAAGAGACTCCTTACAGTCCTTTGACTTGATTGTTTCTCAGTTCCAACTCCTTCCAGCATGATCGAGATCCATATGCTTGATGATTTAGTGATGCAACCGATCAGACTGATGACTCCTGAGTGTGTGTGAGATGTTTTAGCCCTCATGAGGGGGTGGCCCTACAGGTAGCCCCCCACATGCCTAGATGACCTCTTCATTGCAGCCTTAGATGCAGCTCTCTATATTTGATGATGTTGGCTATTGAGCCTCAAGATTGTGCTTTCTTTCATCTTACTTTACCTCATTTTCCTTTGTCCATTGTTATCCTAGACCCAATTGATCAATGAATTTAGTTAAAATTACTTTTAGAATGATTAACATGACCGACTTGCTAAGTTTTGTGATTTTTGTCATTGTAATGCATTTTGACCGGAACTAGCTGCAGAATGTAGACATTCCGTAGCTAACCGGCAATTCTGCAGCTGTCTTCACGTTTGGGTATGTTCCAGGTGGCCTCTCAAGAAAAACCGCATATGGGTATATTCCACATCATGTCTACATTGTTCGTTGCTCACCATGAAGGAAAAACCGAATTCTGGATATGGTTTTGGTACGTGGGAACACATTTAAGAAGGCAGACTTCTAATAGGACTGTCTTAGTCCAGATGTCCTTTTCCTTTTTACGCAGCCACTTCAAGAGTCCTAATGTGATTTCGATAAGGGAAGACAATGATCCTGGAATTGTTGCAAGTCTTGTTATGTACATTTGTTATATAAACACTTGGGAAACCGAGAGCTAGGCTAGATTTTGTTCTAGATTTTGCTTAGATTCTGTGCTACATTTCTGAAGACGCAGATTGCTCTGTTCAAGTTATTTCTCCTTTAATGAAGCAGAAAATGTTGTTTTGAAAGCGTTGATTTGATTTGGAGATAGATTCCGTCTGGTGGTAGAGGGCCCCTGCCCCCTGTACGGATTTATTTGCGTAATTTAGATAAGTATTCTAGCCGCCTTTACGTTTTTGAAGTTGAATTCGTAGTTGTTTTCATTAGCTACTATAGTTATACTCGTTCTAAAAACTCTTCCAAAAG
The DNA here is from genome assembly GCA_034641835.2 of Pinus albicaulis. NCBI lineage: Eukaryota > Viridiplantae > Streptophyta > Pinopsida > Pinales > Pinaceae > Pinus > Pinus albicaulis. Next base: position 1,371,555,032 of record CM076579.1, on the reverse strand, counting down.
AAGAAGCTCTTCCAAAATATTATGATCATGAATGGGAAATGGCTATAGTATTGTAGGATTTAATTGCAATCTCTTTTGTTCACCATCACAGTTATACTTATGCTAAGTACTCTTCCAAAAAATCCTTATAATGTCTTAAGCATGATTGTGATCTTGAACGTTTCAGTTGTGTGTTTGCACTAAGTACCATAGCTATTCTTGCTCTTAAAAAGCTCTTCCAAAATATCATAATGATGGTACACAAGAATTTGTCACCGTCCTTACCATTCCCCGTCCCGCACAATGGAGGACCCATTATGTGACCTGTGAACACTGTCATGTCATCAATGCATTCCTCTAAGCATGAGCTTCAATTGCCCTAAAGACATCTCCTTGAAAAAAATCATGAAAACATCTCCTTTTTCATTGGCGCGGGCAGACAGTTCATTACTAGCGCCAATGGGGAAAATCCTACAAAGAGGCCGCGCCAATTGGCGCTCTGTCCCAGAGCAGTAGTCGCGCCAGCCAATTTAAGGAGTGTTTTTTAAATAAATATGGCGGAAGTTGTGTTTCAACAAACTCAGAAACCATTGCCTATCTTGATTTGGGAGGTTTATCTGCGGGAGTTCTATGGAAGGGAAGTGGTTTGCCACCTCCCATGGAACCTTCCTTGTTGATAGGGCCAATCCCACAATAATAGGGATCCCAACTCCCTCCTTCCCCATCTATAAAAGCCTGCTCAATCCCATGGCAAGCTAGTCTTGAAGTGCCTAAGCTTTGAATCTCCAAATTCCCAAGAGCCTTTGTGCTATAAAAGCCCTCTTTCTTCCCTTAAGGCCGAATCAAGTAAGGAGACTATCGTCAAGAGACTCTGGGGAGGTTTTCCCTTTCCCTGGCGAGCTTTGCGAGACGTGAATCACTGGAGACCCATCCGAAGGAGACCACGACGTCAGAACATTGGTTGTAATCTCTTTCGATTGTTATTTAATGAATGATTATGATTATGGTTCCACTCTGTTTTCGATTATGTTAATACGAGTAGTATCCTTTCTGACTGATATTTAGTTGCGTATGCTGGATTTTATGCTTGTATCTGTTTGTTTCTTGCATGTGCAGGTGTCCATCCGCGGAGATCGTGGAGGATCGTGATCTGCCGAGGCTGAGGAACGGGAACGCTCTCTTCTTCAAATCATAGCATTGGATTCCAGGTAGGCCTCCATCTTTGGTCTTTTCATTCGTAACTAGGAACTTGCGTCGTAACATTTCGTGATTGTTGCTAGACCCCTGCTGGGCTAGTAGGGATCGCCTCTGTCTGCAGAGGGGATTTACCTCCTCAACAATTTGGCGACCATACTGGGGATCGTCTAGATTTCACTGTCTCATTTAGATTGTCTCGTTTTGATTATTTTATGATTTTTCCTTGCTTGGTGAGCCTTCTGGGTTGGGTTCTTTTGCTGTTTTTGGCTTCTTGGTTTTCTTAGTTTACATTGATCTGCTTCTAGAGTAGTTCTTTCTTGTTTTTGGCTGAGAAACTCGACTGGCGCGCTTTTTAGCCCGACAGTCGCACCAATTGGCGCATGTTGCTTTTGTTTAGCCCGCGCCAATTGCTTTCTGGCGCCAGTTGCAGCCTTATAGTTGTGCCACTCCTGTAAGGTTTTTGAGTTTGCTCAGTTTTGAGCTCTCTAGGTCTGGTCAGTGCTTTTCTTCTTGATTTTCCGTCTACCTGAGTGTGTTGGAGTCCTGTTTGACTGGGAATTTGCCTTCGTCCTTTGGTTATTTGCTTTTATCTATCGATTTCACGTTTTAAGCCCTAGGGCATCTAGTGGCTTTGTGTATCGAGCCCTCCTTGGGAGTTTTGGTGTTTCGTTTGTCTAGTCGACTTTCTGATTGCTCCTCGCATCCTCTTAGTAGTTATTCACTGTTTTGTTGCGATTTTTGGGTGATTTCTCATTCCTTCATTCAAATTTCGTTTGGTCTTGCTTTGGGCCTAGATCACACGGTCCATTGGAGCCTTTGAGTCTTTTTCTTGGTTTTGAGAGACTTTGGTCGATTTGCGATTTGATTGCTTGTGTCATTGAGTGAAATTCATTCGTTTTGCTCTCTTAATATCATTTCTCAAGTTGTTCCGTTTGTTTTCAGTTTGTTTAGTGCATTTAGCTATCAAACATTGAAAATTACAAAAAAAATCTCTTGTGCTTTTGGTTGAATTAGTGCAAATTGAAATTTTTCGATTTTATTAGTAATTAGTGATTTGAATGAAAATTTTTCAATTTCATTAGTTGCATTAGAGATCTCATTGTTTGTCTTCCGATCATTTGGTTTGTGTAAAGACTCTCAACTCTTCTGTAGCTAGTTTTCATCGAACAAAATGGTCTACTGTGGCATGTAGCTTTGCATTTAGGAGTTTTTGAAGCAATACATTCGTTAGGGCCTGAAAATTGAAACCTAATTGAAGATCAACTTTAAAATCTATTCAATTAACCAAAGGTAGCATTGAAATCTAACGAAACATATTTAGAGGTCTAGGCTAGAGACATGTTCCGGCGTCTTTAAACCTAGCAGTTGTCATTCGCCTTTTGGCTTTAGACAGCGCTAGTATGGACTTGTGCTCCCCGTACCGTCGCGTATATAAAGGGAGACCCCTCTAGGTTTTCAATCCTTTATCCACAGGAAGCCGAGTCTGCCGCCCTATACCCGTGATACACCGAACACAACATTCAGGGAGATTGCCTGCACGTACGGAAAGTCCTTGGTTGATTTCTTCTTCATTATTAAAACCAAGGTGTATATTGCAGTTCACGGTTATTTGGTACACCCTTTGTGCCTAGTTTTCCTAAGCAGTCATTCGGTCTTTTATGACTCCCTAAATTTTAAAAGACCGTCAAGCGCTTGTCCTTTCACGCTTGTGTCAAATCTGAAAGAGATAGAGTCATCTTTCTATCGTTTCTTGACTCTTAAAACATGAAACGGTAGAGTTTCTTATTTTTCAATGTGGTAAAATTAATCACCCACTATTATACGCCATGTTAGATATTGCTTTTCAGCCCGTGTGTGTGTTTGCTTCTTTTTCTCTGGTATTTTGTCACAGTGGCGGAACCTTCGGTTTCGCCTACTGGTAGTCCTTACACGGACGATTCTTCAGAGGCTTCCCAATCCTCTGCTAAACCACAACAGCCTATTGTTTCCGAGTTTCCTGACGGGGGACCGGTTCTCACTGAGCAACCCTTTGGAGGACCAGTTGAGTTCAATTGGCCCTTTTCGGACCCTGTGTCTGAATTGAGATTAGGAGCTGATTTCCTTTCTCTTACATCGGGTTCGCCTTTTGTTGCTACTGTATTTCCTCCTAGTCCTCGCCGTCTTTTGCGTGATTTAACGACATGATCAACCATGAGTGATTTTGGTGAGGAAATCCCAACGTCTGGTGAAGACTATCAGCTCTTCCCACGAAGATTGTTTCAGGGAGACAACTCTGAGTTGGCTGACATGTCAATAGCTAGCCCTTCTTTACCACAGGGATACAGATCTCTGGGTCAGATCATTTCCGTTGTAGCCTCTATGGGAATATCATCTCCTGCTTCGAGGCTAGCTGCTACTACACCCGGGGTGTCTCCTCAGACGCCCGTTACTTATGTTCCCGTCCAGCCCACTGTCTGTGTGGCCGCCTCTTCTCCTGTTGTCTCAGCATCTGCTACTAGGGCTGGTCCAACTCCTGAAGATGTTTATCTAGCGACTGCTATACCGGAGAATATCTCTCCGGAGGAATATCGGTTGTCTTTGCAACAGCCGAACGTCGAGGTTGGACCGTCCTCCTAAGATCCTAACCGTTCTTACTTTTCACACTATGCACAGGATGGTACTCCCGTATATGCTTTCCCAGGTCAGTATGATGAGCATGGGGAGATTTTGCGTCTACCCGCTCCTGAGGCTTATCTTTATGCTCAAGGTTTACCTTATAACCAGGCTTATAACCCGCAAGGAAAGCCTTTCCAAGGCCAACCTGCGGGCCAACCTGGCTATCTTTATGATCCAAAAGGGAAGCCCATTCAAGGCTATCCTGTCGGCCAACAAGGGCCATCATACGGTCCGTAAGGACAGTATTATAGCCCTTCTGGTCAACCTATTCAGCCTCAGCCAGGGTATCAACCGGGACCGGTCTATGGTCCTGGGGGGCAAATCCAGCCTTCTTTACCGATGCAACCGCAGTATCCTGTTGTTTCTAACGTTGCATATCAGCCGGGACCATCCTATGGTTCTGCTTCAGGTCAAACCGGTTTCCAGCAAGCACATGGTCCTGTTCCACCATCGGGCCAACCGGTTCATCCGGTACAACCCGGTGTCCCGCCTCCAGGCCAACCGGCCCATTCGGTACAACCTGGGGCTCACTTACAGCCAGGTCAACCTGCGCAACCGGTGCCGCCTATCTATCCGGGTCAACCTGGTCATTCAGGTCAGCCCTCTCACCCGGGTCAACCTGTTCACTCAGGGCAGCCCTCTCAGTTGGGTCAACCTGTTCATTCAGGGCAGCCCGCTCATTCCATTAACCCTGCTCAGCAGCCGACTCATTCCATGCCACAGCCAAATCAACAGCTGCGCCCTACTTATCAGGCTCCACAGGGTTCCACTTTTCAACAGCCTACTCATCCTCAGAGTGGTTATTATCCTCATGGTCAATCTCAACCGAACTATAACCACCCCAGAGGCTCTCAGTATTATCCTCCTCCACCCGGTTTTACCTATACTCAGCAGCCAAATCCAAACGCTGCTTACACCAGGCCGACATATAATCAGGGCCCATACCCTGGTTATCAGGCCCCACACTCTTACCAGCATCCGAATCAGTCTGGTTACATGACCTACACCCCCTACGATCAGAATCCTGCGGGACAGAACCCATGGGGGCAAGCATATTCACAACCATTGTGGAGTACAGGTAACGGTCCTCATCCTGGGTCTGGCATGCCGATCAATCCGCCATTTCCGTTCCTGGCCACCCTGGAGTTGCCAGATTTTTCAAAGTTGACCAATGATCCGATTTTACATAATCCATATTGGCCTCCGGTTCCCACCAAGATACCAGGTGATTGCCCCAAGTTTGAGGGAAAAGCTGGAGAGGACCCCCAGGCGCATGTGATGACGTATCATCTTTGGTGTTCGTCTAACTCTTGGGTCAACGATTCGATTCACCTGCGCCTCTTCCAGTGTACTTTAACTGGAGCTGCTGCTAAGTGGTACATAGAGTTATCCTGTGACATTTTCCAAGATTTCAACTCTTTAGCCATGGCTTTCCTCATGCACTTCCAGTTACCGGTTCGTTATGAAGCCGAGACGCACCTCCTGACTTCTCTGAAGTAGGACAAAGCCACTCACATCTCTGATCACATCCATGAGTGGCGGCGCCGTCGTAGACTGATCAAGTTTCACATACCTGATCAGATACTGACTCACTGGTTCACCACCTCCTTTGTGAATAAAATCGCTCAGGATATTGTGATGGGAGCGTGTGTGATGGAGGAACAGGCCATTACGCGTGCCCAATATCTGGATCTTGTATATTCTCAGTTCGGTACGCTTTATGATATCTTTCCTGATGCCCCGGGGTGCGGAACCTCTAAGGCTCCATCTACCCCTGCAGTGGATGGTGTCATTGGTTCTGTCTCTCAGAATTCGAAGAAATCTTCGAATGGGAAGCATAAGTCTAATTCTTTCAACAATGCTCCTGCTAATCCCGCCCCCTCCGATTCTGGTAAAACTGCGGAAGTGAATGCCGTTCAGGCCAATCCCACGGAGAAAACTTCCAAAGGGAAAAAGAAGGGCAAAGGCAAATCTAAATCTGATGCCCCGAAACCAGAATCTAAATCTCGTATTGAGGATGGCTCCCAGCGTAAACCGAAGTACCCTTGCCTCATCTGTGAAGGGGACCATTATACTAAGGATTGTCCACGACGATCCGAGGTTAGTCAACTTCTTAAAGGCCCAAAAGGGACTCCGGCCATTTTAAAAGAGCCATTTCCATCTCAGCAGACCCAGATGGTCGAACAGCCGTCACCATCTGCACCGTTTGGGTCTCATGTTTTCATGGTGAAGAGTGTTGCACCTATCTCTGTCGCTACGCGGTCGAAGGATTACAACGAATCGCGGCAGGCACCCGGGAAGGCAGTTGCAGATGGGCCGCCTCCCCCACCTGTCTCTGGTCCGTTGGAAATCGAGAAGCCTACTCTTGAACCCGTTGTGAAGCCACCTCCTAAAGGTTTCCTTCGAAGATCTTCTTATAATCCAAATGCTCGTGCCGCTCAACATTACAACATTGTTGAGGATTTGGCACAGGCGCCGTATGCCATGTCTGCACTAGAAGTTTTTCAAAGTTGTCCTTCGCAATGGAAGGCTTTACTGTCTATGATCGGGGGCATTGATCTCGCTGACTCGAGTCTTCTCACCTTCGATTTGGAGAATTTCACTCCCCGGCTTCCACATCAAATCACTCTGGTTATTCATGTCGGGATTAACGGTCTGAACATTCATAGGGCCGTCGTGGATGAGGGTGCATGTACCTGCGTTATGTCCTCCGCTTGCTGGAAGGCCATTGGCTCTCCAGCTCTATCATCATCTCCCAATGCCCCTGAGGCATTTGATGGTCGAGAATCTAAACCCCTAGGTGTTCTCGAGAGTCTAGCGATCACATTACAGGGAAAAACTGTCAACGTAGAAGTGGAAGTGGTTGACGCTAAACTCAACTACAATATACTTCTTGGTTGCAGTTGGACCCATGCCATGCTCTGCGTGTTGTCCACCGTCTTTCGATTCGTTAAGTTCCCTCACGAGGGCAAAATTGTCACGGTGGATCAGTTGTCATTTTTCACCTCTTCCTCTGAGAACAACGTGCCATACGTGGATCAAATCCCGAATCCCCCGGATAGTGTAGGACCTGGTCTCTTCAAAGACCCATTCCTCATGGGTATCTTTCCCGCACCACCACCACACACCGCTCAAGTCAACATGATGTCCAGGTCCGATGACCCCTGGCTTATTCCTACACCTGAGCAGGTGTATGAGTTTGGAGAATCAATGCCTTTAACGCCAGTAGAGATCAACTACTGTGAGATTGTTGCTGCATCTGATCCTCCACCTCCTCAGCATGCTCCTTTGAGCATGGCTCTCGATGTCTACTCTCAATCCCCCTGGCTTGGTCAGGCTGATTCACCTGATCCTCTCAGAGAGACTTTTCCTTCCGATGAAGCTTTCATTGAAACTATGTCTCTTGAGGAGCTGCCTTGGGGCGATGGACATCATCGCTTCTCTTTTATGCCTAGCTTGGGGGCAATGACTGACTGCCTGGAGCGTTATGCTACTCAGGTTCCTACCCCTCCTCTTCAAACGCCCATTTTGACGCACGAGGTTTTTTCGGAGGGTAACCTGAGTAACATTACTCAAACTATCCCAATCAACATCTCCGTTAAACCGGGGATCGTTGAGAATATTCACGTGGGTGTGACTTGTTCTCCTGATGAGATTCAAGTCTATACTGAGATTTTCAAAGAATTCAGAGATGTTTTCACGTGGTCTTACGAGGAAATGCCGAGGATTGATCCCAGTATCGTAGTGCACGAGATTCCAACCTACCCAGGTGCGAAACCCGTGCGCCAACGCTTACGCCCCATGCATCCTCGGAAAGCCACCGCCATCAAGGCAGAAGTTGAAAAAATTCTGAACGCGAGTTTTATTTATCCCATCCCCCTCACAGAATGGGTGTCTAAAATTGTCCCTGTCGATAAAAAGCAGGGTACGATTAGAGTCTATGTGGATTATCGCGACATCAATCGCGCCTGTCCAAAGGATAATTATCCCACTCCGTTTATAGATCAGATCGAAGAATGTGCCAGGAGTGAGATCTATTCCTTAATGGACAGTTTCTCAGGATATAACCAAATCAATATTGCACCTGAGGATCTACACAAGACCACATTCATCTGTCCGTGGGGTACTTTCGCGTATAAAAAGCTCCCGTTCGGCTTGAAGAACGCTGGAGCCACTTTTCAGCGTGCGATGTCCTACGCTTTTCATGACATTCGCCATATCGTTCAGCCTTATCTGGATGACTTGCCAGCCCATTCGGGTAAGCGAGAGGACCATCCTGAGCATCTCCGCCAGATCTTTCTTCGTTGCAGGCGCTACAACATCAGGCTCAATCCTCATAAATGCGTCTTCTGCGTTGATTCTGGCCGTCTTTTAGGATTCATAGTCTCGAAAGACGGAATTCGCCTTGACCCTCTAAAGGTCGAGGCCATCGTAAATCTCCCATCACCCTCCTCCCTGTATCAGTTACAGAGTCTGCAAGGGAAAGCGAACTTTCTTCGGCGCTTTATCCCGAATTATGCCGAGGTGGCCAAAGGATTCACTCGTTTGTTAAAGCAGAACGTTCCCTTTCATTGGGACGAAATTGCTCAGGAATCCTTTGAGAAACTGAAGACGTTTCTTGTCAATGCTCCGTTGCTTCGTCCTCCGGACTACCACCACGACTTCACTTTATATCTAGCCGCCGCATTTAGCACCATAGCCATGGTCTTGGTGCAGGATGACGATGACGGTGATGAACATGTTGTTTATTACCTGTCACGGAACCTTCTCGATCCAGAAACGCATTATGCCCATGTCGAGAAGTTGGCATTAGCAGCAGTACACGCTGTACAACGCTTTCGCCATTACATCCTTTTGCGTACGATAACAGTGGTTTCAGACTGCAACCCTATGACGTATATTCTTTCTAGACAATTACTGGGGGGCAAGTACTCCAAATGGATTGTGATCCTGCAGGAGTTTGACTTAGAGTTCACTACTGCCAAGTCAACTAAATCACTGGTCTTCGCGGATTTGATATGTTCTCTCCCTACAGACTCTGCTCCCTCACACTCTGAAGACCATATACCGGACGAAACGCTTTTCCTCATCAGTACTCGTGACCCTTGGTACGGTGACATAATAGTGTATCTTCAGACCTCGACGTTTCGGTCTGAGTTGGATAAAGCTGCCCGCCGTCGGATTCGGCACTAGTCCCAGCCCTACCGTATAGTAGGAGATACCTTATACCGCATTGGAGTAGATTCGGTGCTTCGGCGATGCCTAACCTTGGAAGAGGCTGAAAAGGTCCTAAATGACTGCCACAGTGGCGCCTGTGGTGGACATATGTCCGGGTATGCTACTGCCCAGAAGATTCTGCGAGCAGGTTATTTCTGGCCTTCCATATTCAAAGACTGTATCACTGCAGTCCGTAAATGTCATGCGTGCCAGATATTTCAGCGCAAGATGCGCGCGCCGCCTTTACCATTGCATCCCGTTATTACTGTCGGCCCTTTTGCGAAATGAGGCATGGATTTTATGACGTGTAACCCTCACTCAGCCGGGGGGCATGCGTATATAATTATCGTCGTCAACTACTTCACCAAGTGGGCCGAGGCGATGCCTACACTAGCTGTTGACGGGAAAACGGCTGCTCAATTTATATTCAACCATGTTATTGCATGATTCTGTTCCCATACATCGATCACACCACCAGGTTCGCAGCGCCCCACTCCAACCTGCCCACACCAGGCAGGACCCAGGCGAGAGAGCACCCTGAAGCGCCCACAGCCCCACCCCACCATCCTCCCACTCACACACCACCATGGTGCAGTCAACTGGGTTCACACCATTTCAATTGGTGTATGGCCTGGAAGCAACTCTTCCTGTTGAATGCGAGATTCCTTCGTTAAAATTAGCTGTGGAGCTTCTACCTAATACTTCTGCTGAGGAAGAACGCCTTCTGTATCTGGAACGGTTAGATGAAACCCGTCGTCTGGCTGCTTTGGTTATCGAAGCACAAAAGAAGAGGGTCAAAACTCATTTTGATCAATCTGTTTCCCCCCGTTCCTTTATCGAAGGAGACCTCGTCCTCCTGTACGATCAAGCACATGACAAGATTGGAGCCGGTAAGTTCCAGCCTATGTGGCATGGGCCCTATATAGTAAAACGCGTTTTGAAAAATGGGGCCTACGAGCTTATAGATTATGAAGGAGTTCCGCTGGCACAGCCCAGAAATGGGTTGTACCTCAAAAAGTACTATGCCTGAAGTGATTTCTTGGTGTGGTGTGTGTACATAGGTGTGTGATTTTAATTTGTGTGCATGTATAGTGTGGTGTGCTTTGTAAACATCTTTCTGCTGATCGGGTCTTCCTGGTTGTGCAGATGTCTATTCATCCATTTGTTGGTTTCGTGGATGGTGCCTCCCGCAGTACCAAGAATCTGTCTTCAGCAGCCTGGGTAATCTACGATCCTACTGGTGAGTTGATTGACCTGCAGGGAGTGTGTCTAGGACGTACCACGAACAACATCGCGGAATATAGTGCCGTGTTGGAATTATTAACCGAGGCAGTAAACCTTGGTATCCGTGAATTGCTCGTGTATCTAGATTCACAACTTGTAGTGTTACAACTGAACGGACACTATTCGGTAAGGAACCCGTCCATCTTACGTCTGTATTTGCGTATTCGATTACTGGAAAGAAATTTTGACTACATTACATATCATCATATACCCAGGCATTTGAATACATTAACAGATGCAGTAGCAAATTTGGTATTAGACAGACATTTGCGCAATTTGTAAATCATCATCACATGTAAAGAAAGATCCATCCAGAAATAGATATGCACATATATATAGATATAGAAATGTTTACATAGAGTGTGTCACATAAAGTCAAAATATACATAATTGTCTTAAGTACATCCGGAGATAATACGTCTCTCAAAAAAATAGGTGTGGTATAAATCCTAAGAGCTAATCCGCATGGTGCTCATGATAGCATGTGACTGCACGCACTAAGCATCTCAGGATTCGGTGGATTCGACTTGGAACTCCCACCGTGTGACGCTGGTATGCCATCGGTACGTCCACCAGCCGAGCATAGTCTGGGATCCCTCGGGCAATCCCCTTGAGATTCTGGATCAACTCCTCTCCTCCGGTACCCTCTCCCTAAGAATCAGGGGCGAGTTGAGTACTCCGTGAGATTGGAGACATCCCAGCTGGTGTCTCAGGTCCCACATCTACATACATATATAAAATGTGTTAGGACGAATGTGTATTAACAAAAAAAATATAAAACATAAAAAATCAAAAACATGAGGTCTTACCCAACTCCTCGTCCCAGTCATCTCCTTCTGGCAGTGAGAGATCTGGGTCTCCGGTGAAGTCAGTTCCTACATATGGCCAGTCCTCCACTACAATCAGCTGGTGCCGTAACCACCTAAAGAATTCCAGCCTCCAGGACATCTGTTGGCCGCCTCCAGCTCTAGGCATTAATGCTGCTCAGCGAGCCATTCTTGGCTCTCGTGGTATCAGATCTGCTACTGAGGCCCCCTTGGCCCTGGAAGATTGGTAAACCTTCTAGAATGAATGATACCAGAATGGAACCATAGCCAAACTGTTTCAGTTTAGCTTGTTTTCATTTTGTGAGTTGCCTTTTCATGTTTATTGTTACTGCTGTTGCCCAGTCGAACAGTAAGGGACTCATGCATTCTGAGGCCAGCAGGAGTTGGGCCTTTGTGGCCTCGTGTGGTGCCTACGACCCTGTAGCCCGCGTGATGGTATGTAGGACAACTCTCAATGCCAGATCGGGGATAGTGTGGATATCCACCTTCTTGCTTACTGATCCCATTTGTGCTCCTCGGCACACTCGTGCCATCACTTCTTCCATCTTCTCGCCAGATGGTCTGCTTCCAGTCAAGACAGGGATCGAACCTCTGCGGGACAATTCGGTGATAAAATAAACATCAGAAACCTCGAGCTCTAATACCTGATCTCGCAACCTGAACACTTGTTCATGTTCATCCCAAATATTGATCAACTACTGGAGGAGCTCGGGCTGAGCTCGTAGACAGGGCGTAAGGAAGAACTTCTTCAGCCCACAGTTTTTGAGGGCATTCATGCAAGCCTCACTTTGGATGGCCTGTTCATCCTCTTCTCCATGCTCTCGTTCTTTCGATTCAATCACCATTTTTCTTGATTACCTGCATCCATATGGTCATAAACCCTTAGTTAGATCTCTGGTAGGCCTCAAATTCCATTCAATTTGGTTTAAATATCGAATTTTTAGGCGGAATTTTAGGTTCGGCCACTGGCGCGGCTGTTTTGTGAACAGTCGCGCCACGTGGCGCGAGCCCTTTGTATAAAAGAGCCCATTGGCGCGGGTCCGTGCCCGATACCCGCGCCAATGAGCGCGGCCCTAAAATTTCAAAAGTGGCCACAGAGAACTGATTTACAAAGGGAAACTATTAAAAAATGGATGAAAATGTAGAGCAGGGAAGCGCCTCTTACCTGTAGCAGACGAGAAACTGAATGGACAACTGGATCTGTCACAATCGTCGTCAGAAGTTTCTGCTCCAAATGGATCACTGTTTCTTTTTACCGAGGTAAATAATAAATGTAATTTTATTTTTACCAATTTGGCATATTTATAACTTTTTGACATAAAATGAGTTGTAAAAAGTCATTTTTATCAAATATTTTAATATGTTATGTCGAAAATGGGTTTTACGCTTGCTTGGTATGTGCAGCAGCAGGTTTTTGCGACTTTAATGATGGAAACGAGTTGTATTTTATACTTTTTCGGACTCGGTAAATACACGAAAAAGTCACTTTGGAGTCATCTTTCAGCTCTTTTCTGACTCTCTAAACATGAAAAGATTGTCGAGGCCCTTGTCGTTTCAATCTCGTTAAAATGGACACGAATCGACATTCACCCAGTATAAGTTTAACCCTTTTTCGGGTTGGGATGGATTGATTACGAAAAAGGAATACCCTAGCCTATCGCGACTAGGAGGTTTTCCCGGATATTGTTTTCTACCTTTTCGGATCTGGGGAACTATTTACGAAAAGGGACCTGTGGAGTTTTCTTTTCCGCTGTCTTTTCGAACTCTCTAAACATGAAAAGACGCCGAGTTCTTCCTTTGTCAGACTCGTTAAACCCTGATGACATTGGATTTCGTCGAAATGACGTTCTCCGAGTTTCTCCTTCCTAGGACCCGTTAAATGCACTAGGATGGATTCGCCCGAAGGGCGGACTTATATCACAAGCATATGCTATCCCCTTCAAGCTTGTTATCAAAAATAATTGGGGTACTCGCCAGAAATGGTGGGGGAAAAATGGAACCATCGCCGTTGTCGTCGGCAGTATGTCGCTCTTGAACATGGCACTTGTCTGCATTCGTGTCGGGTTGGGGACATCTCATCTCGTTTCTTCACTTTGCCTCCGTGGGTTTGGATAATCCCTTTTGACCTCTCATCAGCTCATTGCCTTGTCACCATGACCTCTGATCCGTTGATGTCAAATACTGCCAAGTCCACTGTCGTGCCGTTTATATGTTCAAGAGAAGTTGGCCTCTGCAAATATCGACCTTCCTCTGATTCTCATACGATCTTGATTCACAACAAAACATCATGTTCCTCTGTCCCGTGTCGATGATGTGGGAAACGTTATGGCCCACCTTCGATCAAGGTCACTTCCTGTCGACTTCAGCTCATTATCCAGGAAGTTGATCTAGAGACTCGTTTATGGTACCTTGGAGCCTGCATGCCTCAATGGCAGGTTCGTCGCATTCGACGTGAGGTTTTCATCGTTGGCCTCCGATCGAGTGATTCTGTGGGTGTTCGACGCCAACTCATTGATTCACACGCCGTAGATTGTACCTGTAGTACCTTGAGGACCATTGTCATTATTGGTGGTTCCTCTCACGTCTGTTAACAACTTTCATCATTGGCTGGTAATCAGACGATGTTCCTGCATGTTCGACTTCAGCTCACATATTCACATGCTCGAACTTGTACTTTGTTTGGGTCGAGATGGAGCGCAAGACCCTGGATTGTGTCTGTTGTAATCCAGGCTGCGATTGTGGATTATTATCATTATGTATATGACTCACTGATTGGATGGCTGCGACCATACCTGAGTCTATTTGTTTGATCTTAGTTGGATGGCTGCGCCCATACCCTGGATCCGGATTATAGCATACTCTGTTCGGATGGCTGCGTCCATACCATCTATATACATCATGTACTTGAGATATCAGTTGTATCTTTCTGCGCAGGTTTTCCGACGGCGGGCCTTCAGTTGGACATGTTCTCGTAAAGCATTTCACCCCTCTCCCTCTCGGGCCTCATACTTTAGGGGGCATCTGTTACACAGTAATTTGTCACCGTCCCTACCATTCCCCGTCCCGCACAATGGAGGACCCATTTTGTGACCTGTGAACATTGTCATGCCTTGAAATCATCATCAATGCATTCCTCTAAGCATGAGTTTCAATTGCCCTAAAGACATCTCCTTGCAAAAAATCATGAAAACATCTCCTTTTGCATTGGCGCGGGCAGACAGTTCATCACTCGCGCCAATGGGGAAAATCCTACAAAGAGGTCGCGCCAACTGGCGCTCTGTCCCAGAGCAGTAGTCGCGCCAGCCAATTTAAGGAGTGTTTTTTAAATAAAGATGGCGGAAGTTGTGTTTCAACAAACTCAGAAACCATTGCCTATCTTGAGTTGGGAGGTTTGGCTGCGGGAGTTCTATTGAAGGGAAATGGTTTTGCCACCTCCTATGGAACCTTCCTTGTTGATAGGGCCAATCCCACAATAATAGGGATCCCAACTCCCTCCTTCCCCATCTATAAAAGCCTGCTCAATTCCATGGCAAGCTAGTCTTGAAGTGCCTAAGCTTTGAATCTCCAAATTCCCAAGAGCCTTTGTGCTGTAAGAGCCCTCTTTCTTCCCTTAAGGCCGATTCAAGTAAGGAGACTATCGTCGAGAGACTCTGGAGAGGTTTTCCCTTTCCCTGGCGAGCTTTGCGAGACGTGAACGACTGGAGACCCATCCGAAGGAGACCACGACGTCAGAACATTGGTTGTAATCTCTTTTGATTGTTATTTAATGAATGATTATGATTATGGTTCCACTCTGTTTTCGATTATGTTAATATGAGTAGTATCCTTTCTGACTGATATTTAGTTACGTATGCCGGATTTTAT
>CM076579.1:1368662320-1368851834 GCA_034641835.2 Pinus albicaulis | reverse complement strand
GAGATCTAGTTGTACTGTGTTGATCAACATTGACTCATAAGTCATTGATTTATTAAATGTTGATAGGCTATGGGTGGAACATTATATCAAAGAGTGAAATACTTGAAGAGATGGTCGAAGCGACACAAGGTAGAGGAAGTCACATACATAAAAGCCAAAGGTGGAGTTAATACGAAAAGGCTGAAGTATAAAGCAGAAGGAGAATAGAAATTTTAAAAGGCGCAAGGTTTCTGTTTGGTGCCACTTTCCGCCATCGCACTTTCCGCCTTTGCGATTTGCGCATCCATCGCAAATCGCATTCATGCCACTTTCCGCCATCGCACTTTCCGCCTTTGCGATTTGCACATCCATCGCAAATCGCATCCATCGCAAATCCCATTCATTCCACTTTCCGCCATCGCACTTTCCACCTTTGTGATTTGCGCATCCATTGCACTCTCTGCCTTTGCGATTTGTGCATCCATCATAGTTTCCGCCTTTGCGATTTGCGCATCCATCGCAAATCGCATGTTCTATGGAACGCTCAGATCACCCATCGTAGATATTTGCGATTGCGATATGTACCCCGGTCCCGCCGTTAGCATTCCACGTCATCCCTTTCCCATTATCTTAGTATCACGCCATCTGTCCTCAAGTTGTTCTTTGCGTGCTCTTCACCGCCCAAGACTCATATTTGGTTCATTCCTTCATTTCTTTCGCATTTTCAAGCATTCCACTAGCTTTCTTCATGGCCATCCCACACTGTTACGCTGTATTTTCTACCACCGCCTTACTTTTTACCCCGGTCCATCATGCAGTGTTGTCATTCCTCATTATCCCCCACCACTTCCACCTCTCCGTGCACGGTTTTCTTAACAAGTTTGCGGATTTTGCAGGGTTTTAGCAATGGAAAAATTATCATAATATACAGCCTGGACTACAGTAGCAGAACACATCGAAGGGCTACTCTACAGAAGCTGCAATTATGAAGAAAAGTTCCGGGAGCTGTCTCGACATGGCATCCATGGAAGAAATAGGGTTCAAAATCCACCAAACCCTTCAGAATCATTCAAGGAGCAAATTTTTGCAGATGAATACATTAATGACGAAGAAAAGAGTATCAGTCGAAGACCTATGAATTCAATGTCTGGCATGAAATATTTTAAATTCAAATTCAAAATTAGAAAACAGAGAGTACAATGCACAAGAGAACTATGCCCTCCAGGTTTAATTCTAATAGGATTTCTTTTCAGAAAAGGACAGATTATTTAAAGCCTTCGTTTTCATGCTATGTCCCTGAGAATGGTTTCTACCCAATGCTTTTACTTCATAGAGCAGCCGGCAAAAATGCGCTCAGTTCGCCACCTAGATTGCCAGCTCATCAGCGAACATCCCACCATCAACATCAGCAACGGCCTCAACCCTTCCACACCTATGAAATCATGTCAACTCATAATTCGGCCTCAGCGGCCCATTTACTTTTTACTGAATTAGTTACTTTTAAGTTTCGAGTGGGTTGTTTACTCCACTCCAGCATTTTACTGTTACCAGACTTTTGTTTAATTTCCTACTTTAAAAACGGCCAAGGGCCTGACTATCCATGATGGGAGGCCTTATTCCTCATCATAAGTTTTGTTGTTCTGATAAGGACCTTTAACAGATTTTGGTCAGTGTTAAAGATATTTTCAAAAATATCTTTCTTGCCGAGATAGAAGAGGTCTTATAAGAGTATAAGGAAGATCAATGAGACACTGGTTCTAGATTTCCTCAAGAAATGGCGTGTAAAGTTTTTTTAATGCTTGTCAGAATGTCAATGTACACATTGTGAGTCTGTGGGGTTTCGAAAGAAGGAAGTTCTAGTTATGTAAGAGGATTCCACTTTGTCACATAGTTCAGGACTCTTTCTTTGTAATATATTAAAACATTGCCTTTCCCCACCTGTTAACTACTTTTATTTAATGGAATGCGAGTAACTTGCCACCTCGGGTATTAATTTATCGTTGTCTGATACTCATGCTTTACTGGTCTATGTTGCTTTAAATATGGCTCATACACGATATTTCGTTCTGCTTAACAAATCATTCATGTTTCCTCTGTATTAAACATCGTGGAATGTTACTCTCATTGAACTGATTGATATGTATGGATTCTTAGTTCCTAAGCCCATATTATGTTGAAATATGTTTTCTGAGCACCATTTCATTGGTAGTTAGTACTCCCCTTTCACTTTCTGCGCCCCAAATATTTTTTTGTTTAAAATACCTATATGTCTTTGAGAAAATGGCCCTCTCTGATGAAAGTTGTCTCTAAGTTGTCTGAAGTATATATGTATTGAAGATTCCCTTCTTGTCTTTACAGTGTCTTTATAACTTGCTAAATCCGAAGGTAGTTTGGTCCCATCCATATGATGATGCTTTGCACAAGTTGAAAATGTAGAGAGTCCTAAGCTGATAATAAGCCTGAAATATACTTTATACTCGCTACTGTTTAAGATGTCCTAGGCACTGGTCTTTGGCAACTCAAGGCTGTCTCTAGGAGCTACAACATCTTTCTGGCATCGTTGCTGGGGGCGAAGTCGAAATAAATTAAAATCCCTGGGCCTCGACAAACCTATTCACTCTTCAATTAGGTGAGCATGAAGAGTTGAGAGTTGTACATTCCTCACCTTGGCGACTCCACATTTGTGTTGTAAGTTAATTTGTTTGCAGTCCTGGCTCCTCGTAAGCCGCACCTGAGGTCAGATACATCTCAGCCAAAGACACCTTCTATGTCTGACCCGGAAAGGATCCTACATAGAAGGGGCTGGAGGGAAAGGCAGTCAGTTCATACCGAGATTCCTGAATTCTCCCTAGAAAAATTTCCATATCTTCCGTCCTCTTCCTCTCAAATCGCCCAAATACAAGGCCCTGACTCCATCATAAGAGATACTGGTTACTATTCAGAGAGCCCACCTCGGGGAGGTGTCCATATCAAAGACGAAGCCGAGTCTAGCAATACTTCGCATTACTCTTTCCACCCTACCCCTGAAGTTGAGGAGATTAAGGAAGTTACTGAAGTATCTGTTGTTCACAGCCCGACATTCTCGTCAACCCCTCAAGCCGCTGTTCACTACATCCCCATCATTATCCATACTTCACTTCCACCTTCTCCTCCTCCTCTTACAGCTTAGATTCTTGCACTACCTCCACCCCCTCCAATGGCTAATGTCCCCGGTTTCCTGTTAAATAAATACGCCCCTCTGGCTCTACCTAATGTGCTAAATGACATGCCACAGGACTATTTAAAGATCTTGCCCCGTTTCAATGGGGAAAATGAGATCGAAGCTCAGAAGCATTTGGAGGTCTTTTGTTCTTTCGCAGAGAATTTTAATGTGGAACATCTGGATGTGGTCCTAAGGCTGTTCGTGCAATCTTGAGATGGTGAGGCTAGAAAATGGTTCAAGACACTGGGAAACCATTCTATCACCACCTGGGACGGAATGGAAGAGACTTTCCTCAGAAAATGGGGAGAGAAGAAGGACCATGGACATTGTCTTACTGAGTTTAATACACTCAAGAAAAGACATGATGAAGGGGTGGCTGAATTTATTAAGAGATTTAACAAATTGTACCTTAGCCTCCCTGCAGAGATGAAGCCTCATCAGACCACTGCCAAGGTTGTGTTCGTAGCAGCTTTTGACTCATAGTTCAGCTTCTCTCTGAGAGAAAGAAATCCAGCCACCCTGGATGATGCTCAGACAGATGCACTGGAGCTCGACGCAAACTTTTCCTCCACTGGTAAGTCTAGGGGAAAATCTGAGCAAGATACAAGAAGAAGGGGAAAGGAAGAGGTATCCACCTCAGGCCAAGATAGAGATTCAGCAAACGATAGGATTGAGGATATGAACAAAATGATCAAGAATCTCTCAAGCAAGCTAGTAAAGCTCGAAATGGAGGCAAAGAATTCATCCTCCAAGAATTTCCAAAATGCTCCTAACAGAGGTTTTAACCCTCAATACAGAAAGCCACCCTTGCAGATACTGCAGAGGGGACAAAAGGAGAAGCAAGACCAAGTTCCACACCCCCTCTATTTGGAAGGGCAAGTAGAGGGCTCTACTGAAGATGCGTCTTATGAGCAAGAAGAGGCTTACCTTGCTTTCTCAAACAGTGATGAAGTTGAATGTCCTTTACATGAAAGTAACGAAGTAAAGGTGCAGGCACATACAGAGGGAAAGGCTGACGAAGACACTGAAGATCCTAATGTTGAGGATTACTGCAAACAGTTTTTCGACTTCATGCAAGCTCAGTTCAATAGAAGATATGATCTCAGATCTTCCAGGAAGAGAACTCGCACTCAGGATCAGGAGGAGGACACATCGCAAGAAGAAGCACCTGCTCGAAAGGAGGCAACACCACAAAAGACCCTAGACAAAGGTAAGAGGCCCCTTAAGCCATCTCTGTAGTCTGATAATCAAATGCCTTCATCTTCACAAGTAGCTGCACACCCTAATGATAAGCTTACCGAAAAAGAAGTTAAGCCTCCCCCTCAAAGTGAAGAGTCAAAAGATAAAGAAACAAAGGAAGTGGCAGTAGATAGGTCCTCCTCTTCTTTAAGTTTACAGAAAGAACTTGAGAAAGTGAAAATCCCAGTTCCCCTAACCGAATTGTTAAAGCAACCTGCATATCAGTCCCAGGTCACGTCCTTCATGCTTCCCCCAGAAGTAACACACATCCCTGACAATCTCAACTTACAAGAAGAAATACCTATGGTAGTTTTTGGTCCACATGTCGAAGAATTAGACCCCTCTACACCTCCCTTTTACGTGTCTTTGGTGATCCATGACCTATTGCTCCACAATTGTATGTTAGACTCTGTAGCCTCCCACAATATTATGCCTCTGTCTGTCATGGAAAAATTAGGACTCCAGATCACTCATCCATATCAGGATCTGTACTCATTTGACTCCAAAAGAGTTAAGTGCTTGGGCATGATTAAGGACCTGGTGGTCAACCTAGCCCAAATCCCAGCTAAAAGTGTAGTAATGGACATTGTGGTGGCTGACATTCCAGCCCGTTTTGGTATGCTACTATCAAGGTCCTGGGGAACAAAAATTGGTGGGTCAATCAAACTAGATCTAACATATGCCACCATCCCAATTTTTGGCGGGCAGGAGAGGAGATTATACAGGGAGACCAGATTTGTAAAAACGGTTACCAAAGCTGACAGTTCAGAAAATTCACCGGTCTACAGTAAGGATAGAGATTTTTCGTGCTTGATGTTAGAAGAAGATTACAGTTATGCTCAGGAACCTTCCTTATGTCAGATAAGGACTCAACAATCCTCAGAAGGTCTTGAAACAGGGGTATGGACTCTACATTTCGATGGGGCTAATTCGAAAGAAGGTAATGGTGCTGGAGTTTTATTGATTTCCCCTACAGACAAATGGGTCCCACTGTCCTTCAAATTAGAGTATGAAGCCACCAATAACGTGGCTGAGTATGAAGCACTTTTGTTGGGGCTATAGGCAGCCAAGAATATGAATATACAAACCCTGAAGGTCTTGGGTGATTTAGAATTAGTGGTCTGACAGATCAGAAATCAATGTCAAGCTAAACATCCTCGTTTAAGAGCTTATAGGAATGAAGTATGGGACATGGTGGAGAAATTTTTCTCAGCTTTTAATATTCAGTTCATGCCCCGGGAGCAGAACAAGATGGCAGATTCACTTGCAGTAGCTGCTAGCACCTTCCGGCCACCCCAAAATCCCCTCCTGAGGTATGAGATAGAAGTAAGGTACCGACCTTCAATTCCAGACAATGTCAAACACTGGCAAGTGTTTGAGGACGATGAACAAGTGAAAAGGTTTCTAGAGACAGTTGGGGAGTTCTCTAATATGGAAATCGACTATTGTGAGGGGGATGATGTTGAGAACCAATTAGAAAACAAGTGGGAAGAAAAAATGGCCGGGAGAAAAGTGTTACAGCTGAAGGGAAATGTCATCCCTAGAGGCCTGGTGCCCCTAGAAAGGTTGTTTGACAAAAATTATGTCCCCAGGCAGCCCAGCAAAACGACAGACGAAAACCAGGTAGAAGACCTAAATCTGGGTACTGAGGCTGAACCCAAAATTGTGAAATTATCCAGGAAGGTCCCAGACGACTATAAGGAGAAGTACCTACAATTATTTCAGTCTTATAGGGATGTATTTGCATGGTCCTATCAAGACCTAAAGACGTTTGATATCAGCATTTTGCAGCATGAAATTCCCCTGAAGGCAGATGCAAGGCCTCACAAGCAGAAGCTCAGACAAATAAACCCTCTACTACTCCCCTCCATTGAGAAAGAAATCAAGAAGTTGTTAAAGGCTAAAATAATTGTGCCATTGAAGTACTCTGAATGGGTGGCAAATCTAGTCCCTGTCCGAAAGAAAAATGGAGAAATAAGGTTGTGCGTGGATTTCGGAAATTTGAATAGAGCCTCCCTGAAAGACAATTACCCATTACCAAAGATGGACCACATTCTGCAGAAAGTGGTGGGGGCCTCTAGGATGTCTATGATGGATGGTTTTTCGGGTTATAACCAGGTGGCTGTACTCCCAGAAGACCAGAAGAAGACTGCTTTCACCACGCCCTTGGGTACATTCATGTACGCTAGGATGCCTTTTGGGCTGATAACGCAGGAGCCACATTTCAGAGGGCTATGGACATAGCTTTTTTTGGGGAACAAGATAAATTTCTGGTGGTCTATCTGGACGATATTACAATATTTTCGAAAGATGACGCCGAGCACATTCAACATTTACAGAGAACTTTTGAGAAATGCAGAAGGTATGGTCTTTCCCTAAATCCTCAGAAATCTTTGTTTGCATTAGAAGAGGGTAAGCTCCTAGGACACATTGTAACTAAGGATGGGGTCAAGATTGATCCTAAAAGAGTGAAGGTTATAAATGGCATCTCCCTCCCCAGGAATAAGAAAGAAGTCCAGGTGTTCTTAGGGCGTATCAATTTTCTGAGAAGATTTATCCCTAACTATGCTGAGATAGTTAGGCATATAACAGATATGTTAAAAAAGAATAATGAGGTGAAATGGTCACCAGAATCGAGGTAGGCCTTTGCCAGGATAAAGAATGCATTTGCTGAGGCTCCTGTGCTGGCAAGGCCAGATTTCACTGAACCATTTATGATTTTCTCTTTCGCATCACCTCATACGGTAGCTGGAGTTCTCCTACAAAAAAACGAGGATGGGTATGAACAACCCATTGCTTTCTTTAGTCAGGTGCTTCACGACGCATAATTGAAATACAATATATTGGAGAAGTAGGCCTATGCCCTGGTAAAGTCCCTCAAGGCATTTCTCATGTATATTCTGCAGTCTCACATTACTGCATTTGTACCCACCGCAGCGGTTAAAGATATCCTCGTTCAGGGTGACAGTGAAGGAAAAAGGGGTAGGTGGATTGCAAAGATACAGGAATATGATCTGGACATCAGACCCACTAAGTTGATTAAAGGGAAGGGGCTAGCAAGAATTTTATCAGAGTCAAATCATCAAGCTTTGGGCATCAATTTATCTATGATTGCAAATGAAGATTCTGAGGAACAGACAGGGCAGCAAGAAGTGGAAATGGCCACTCAGAAAATACTGATGAAGTATCTTACTAGTCCTTGGTACAAATAAATAGTTGAGTATCTCCTGACACTCATTTGTCCACCCAGCTGTGCTAAATCAAAATACAGAGCATTAAGGCTGAAATCAAAAAAGTATACGGTTGCCAATGGTCAGCTATACTAGAAAGATATTTCAGGCATACTGTTATTATGCCTCACAGAAGGCGAAGTGGAGAACATAATGACCGAATTTCATGAGGGAATCTGTGGAGGACATTACAGCTGGAGGAGCACAGCTCAGAAAATTCTGAAGGCTGGTTTCTACTGGCCTAAATTGTTTGGAGACGTCTTTGCTTGGGTTAGAGCATGTGACAAATGTCAGAAATTTGTTGAAAAACAAAAGTTAGCGGCTCTGCCCCTGATTCCTGTACACGTCGATGAACCTTTCAAACAGTGGGGAATTGACTTCATAGGCGAGATCCACCCGCCCTCAAGTGGATAGCACAAATGGATCCTGACTGCCACGGATTATTTCACGAAATGGGTGGAAGCCATACCTGCGTGAAATGCTACAGACACAGTGATAATCAAGTTCATGGAAGAGAACATTATATCCAGGTTTGGATGCCCTGCTAGAATAGTCACTGACAATGCACAAGCCTTCAAATCTACAAAATTTTTGAATTTCTGTCAGCAGTATAATATCTCTGTGGGTCACTCTACAGCTTACTACCCACAGGGAAATGGTTTGGCGGAATCATCAAATAAAACGCTGGTGAGAGCTCTAAAGAAGACAATAAACGAAAACCAGAGGAATTGGGATTCCCAACTGAAGTTCGCTCTGTGGGAAAATAGAATTAACAGTAAAAGAGCAACTGGGAAATCTCCATATGAACTGGTATATGGACGAGCAGCTGTGTTTCCTATACAATTAGCACTACCGGTGGCTCGGTTCATGCAAGAGAGTCAAGAAGAGACTGATAACATGAATAGAAGAATTAACCAGCTGGTGGAACTCGAAGAAATGCGTAGTCAGGTAAATCAGAGGTTAGAGGCATATCAGGAGAAAATGAAAGAGCTATTCGATCAACATGCCAAAGACAGAAAGTTATAGGCAGAAGATCTAGTACTCATATGGGATGTACGCAGGGCCAATAAAGGGAAGCACGGGAAATTTGACCCCCTTTGGTTCGGTCCCTTCAAGATTGCTGAGCAGGGGGGCAATAACACCTTCAAGCTGGAGAATTTACAGGGAGATCTTCTCGACGCCCCTGTAAATGGTCAATTCTTAAAACCCTACTTTCAGCTCTGAGTTGGGCCGAGAGGGCCTGATTGTATCATATTGTATATTAAGTAGCTACTTTCATTTTTTTGAATTGAATAATGTGTTTTGAATTGATGAATCATGGAGAGAAGAGGTAAAATTTGAAGAAGATGAGAAGTGGCGTTCACAAAAGACAAATAGGTGGCCTGCATGGTTCTCGACACATTCAAGGATAAACGTGTCGTCCCCAGGTGGAGCCAATGTTGATCAATATTGACTCATAAGTCATTGATTTATTAAATGTTGATAGGATATGGGTGGAACATTATATCAAAGAGTGAAATATTGGAAGAGATGGTCGAAGCGAAACAAGGTAAAGGAAGTCACATACATAAAAGCCAAAGGCGGAGTTAATACGAAAAGGTTGAAGTATAGAGAAAAAGGGGAATAGTAATTTTAAAAAGGCGCAAGGTTTCTTTTTGGTGCCACTTTCCATCGCAAATCGCATTCATACCACTCTCCGCCATCGCACTTTCCGCCTTTGCGATTTGCGATCATCGCAAATCGCACCCATCGCAAAGCGCATATCGCAATTTCACATGTTTGTGCCCGATCAATCTATCGCAAATATTTGCGATGCGATCCACCCATCGCAGATCCGCCCCATCGCAAAAGCGCAAAGCGCATTTTTCTGTTTTTGCCACTTTCCATTATCGCACTTTCTGCCTTTTCGATTTGCGGTCATCACAAATCGCACCCATCGCAGATCCGCCCCATCGCAAAAGCGCAAAGCGCAGTTTTTTGTTTGTGCCACTTTCCGTCATCGCACTATCCGCCTTTGCGATTTGCGCTTTCCGTATTGGGTCCCACCTCGTACGTTCATTCTCGTACCCCTCATGCACATTTCCGTTGAATTTCATGTGTTTCCTTTGCATTCCCACCAAAGTCTGAAGGTTTCACATTTTACGTTAAAATTTCAATGTTTCATATGTATTCTGCCATGTGCATAAGTTATTCCACGAACCATTCTCCACCATCGATCCCCACCACTAGACCATGATCGAACAGCCCGCGATGCATTTCCCCACCAAACCCTATCATACACCGTACCATTGCCTTTTTCACCGTTTTTACGCAGAAAACACTGTTACGCTGTATTTTCTACCACCGCCTTACTTTTTACCTCGGTCCATCATGCCGTGCCGTCATTCCTCATTATCCCCCACCACTTCCACCTCCCCGTGCATGGTTTTCTTAACAAGTTTGCGGATTTTGCAGGGTTTTAGCGATGGAAAAATTATCATGATATACAGCCTGGACTGCAGTAGCAGAGCACATCGAAGGGCTACTCTACAGAAGCTGCAATTATGAAGAAAAGTCCCGGGAGCTGTCTCGACATGGCATCCATGAAAGAAATAGGGTTCACAATCCACCAAACCCTTCAGAATCATTCAAGGAGCAGATTTTTGTAGATGAAGACATTAATGACGAAGAAAAGAGTATCAGTCGAAGACCTATGAATTCAATGTCTGGCACGAAAGATTTTAAATTCAAATTCAAAATTTGAAAACAGAGAGTACAATGCACAAGAGAACTATACCCTCCAGGTTTAATTCTAATAGGATTTCTTTTTAGAAAAGGACAGATTATTTAAAGCTTTCATTTTCATGCTATGTCCCTGAGAAGGGTTTCTACCCGATGATTTTACTTCATAGAGGAGCATGCATAGGGGCCATGCCAAGCCACACCATCGCCACCCTTACCGTCGAACATCCCACCACTGTAGCACCAGCACCACCACAACTCCCTTACCTACGTGAAATCATGTCAACTCATGATTTGGCCTCACGTGCCCATTTACTTTTTAACTAATTAGTTACTTTTAAGTTTCGAGTGGGCTGTTTACTCCACTCAAAGATTTTACTCATACTGCATTGTTTACCTTCGTTTTAAAAAACGGCCAAGGGCCCCACTATCCATGATGAGAGGCCTTATTCCTCATCATAAGTTTTGTTGTTCTATAAGGACCTTTAACAATATTTTGGTCATGCGAAGAAGATATTTTCTCAAAAAATATCTTCTCACCGAGATAGGAAGAGGTCTACATAAGGAAGATCGAAGAGAAAACTGTTCCGTATTTCCCCCGAAGAAAATGGCAAAGTAAAGTTTTTTTGGGGAGTGCTTTGTCGTGAATTATCAATCTTCATACACAAGAGTCTGTGTTTACATGCATCAATTTCTAGTTATGTATGAGGATTCAGCCTTTAATGCTATATAGTTCGTGACTTTTCTTTGTGATATTGTACCATTGTTCTTCTAATCGTTTTCACTTCTTTATCGTGTCTTGGAATGCTAGTACTACACCGGGTATGAATTTACTTCTTATTCTACCATAAGCATCGGTTCATGAGAATATATTCATGGCTCACATATCGATAGAGTGTCGTTCCGCTAACACATCATTCATATTTCCTCTGTATTAAACATCGTGGAATGTTACTCTCACTGAACCGATTGATATGTATGGATTGTAAGTTCCTAAGCCCATATTATGTTGAAATATGTTTTTTGAGCACCATTTCATTGGTAGTTAGTACTCCCCTTTCACTTTCTGCACCCCAAATATTTTTCTGCTTAAAATACCTATATGTCTTTGAGAAACTAGCCCTCTCTGATGAAAGTTGTCTCTAAGTTGTCTGAAGTATATATGTATTGAATATTCCCTTCTTGTCTTTACAGTGTCTTTATAACTTGCTAAATCCGAAGGTAGTTTGGTCCCATCCATATGATGATGCTTTGCACAAGTTGAAAAGGTAGAGAGTCCTAAGCTGATAATAAGCCTGAAATATACTTTATACTCGCTACTGTTTAAGATGTCCTAGGCAATCGGTTCTCAAAACTCAAGTTGTTCCCAGAGCCACAGTCAGTATGAATCTTCAATTATATCACGAAATAATTCTTGATGACTAAGGTTGGATCTATCTTAATGAGAATTGTAAAAAATATCATGGTCATGATTGTTAATATCCAAGGGATGAAAGGTGTTATCAAGATCGGGAGCGAGAACCTCTTCATAAGAATCTAAGAAGAAAGATTGGTCATGCATTTCAAGAAAGGTATCCTCATCATCAATATTCTACAATTTGAGATCAAAGTCCTCACAGATAACACCAAATTCATGATAAAGGAGTTTGATATTGGCTTGAGGTTTAGATTGGTCATTGTGTTGAGAAATGTAACTAGTATTGGTTTTCATATTTGTACTTGATCATGATGTATTTATCAAAAAGAAAGCAAAAGGAAATATATTGTAAAAGAAAGAAATATATTTAAGCATGGGTTTCATGCTTTTTTTCTAGGTAAAAAACACCCATTGAGTGCTCTAGGGTTTGTGTCTTGAATCAAAATCTAAGTCATGATGTAAGAGACCCTTCTTGGGCTCAGTGTGTTAAAAAGAGAAAATTATTTTATGTAAAATAATCATGCAATTCTCCACCAGCAAGTCGGCCTACCCTATTCTTCATGTCAGCCTAAATAGAGGAGGTTATAAATACTATAAATACACATCTATTTGACCATTTTAGTAGATTAAAGAAAGATCATCTGCAACTAGAAGTGAGATAAAAGGGTACGAAGTGCCTAACAAAAGAATTTTTTGACATTGCATAAATGAAGGAATACAAGCGAGAAATAAAGGGACCAAGAGCATCATCTTACTCTTCCATATGCGTGACTGAAAAATATAATTGTAGAAGGGGCCGAAGCTTTAGGATTGTAGAAGGGGCCTGAACTTTTGTTGGCCTAATTCATTCTTGAAGAATTTAACTGATGTTTGACTTTATTGTATGGGAGGTTTACTTGGTGGTTTGGAGGTAGTATATTTTCAAAGGTCTCGATTGTTTCATTTGACTTGATTTAAAAGAAGAAAAGAATAATTTTTGGGTTTTCCCATAGGAGATGGGTTTGCCCCTAGATGAGTGCCTACATCTGGTGTTCATTGTGTATGATATTTGTAATTTTGGCCTTTACATGATGATAAGAACATAACATAATAAAAAAAAGTAAAATATAATATCATAGGTAAATTTCAAGTAGGATAAATAAAGAATAAGTTAACCTAATATTTCCCTCATGGATTTCTCGACATGGTATCAGAGCTAAAGTTAGCAGCATAAGAGGAAGCTAGAATATCACTAATGGTTGGAAAAAATAAAGTCTCAAGTTTGAGATACCTAAAAGGAGAATCAAATTAAATAAATTCATTTATGAGCATGATTATAAATATTATACTTCAGTAATTAGACTATAGAAGGCCAAAAGGAGTTGTGAAGCATATGTTTGGGATCTAAGAAGAATAAAATTATAAGCCTTAATCAAAGAAAAATATATGATAGTTAGAACGAAGGTTTGTGCATTGATCTCATATATCTTGAATTCAAGCTATCTCAGAGATCTCAATAATCGAATGATACATATCTCTCAGCTATTAGAATTAACCAAGATCTTTTATTTCTACGATATTAGCAGAATTTCATGTGAAAGAGTATGAAAAAACACATGTGCATACTTTAAGGAAACATAAAAGAAACCATCAAATCAAAGAACACACACAACTTTATAACGAAGTTCATCCAATGTGGAATACATCTTTGGGTCCGATGTTAAGAGTGGGGAAGCCACTTCATTAGGTGTTTCAAGAAGATGATGAGTACATGATGCAATATTTGTAAAATGAGGAAGAACTACCTTAGCTAGAGTGGCATGTCTCTCTCTCAAGAGACTTTCTTCTATAAAAATTCTCACTCATAAAATCTCTCCTTCAACATGACAAAACAAAAATCTCTCACATAAAGTGGCATACAAATATCGTCTCACAATGTGCCATACATGGAACTCAGAATCAAAACATCATATTAAAAAAACCAAATAAAGACATGGAAATAATGCACATTATACCTCCAAGTCTGGGGATGGCTTCAAAATCAGCTACTTGGATGAAGAAACTACCTACGCCATTGTGTTCCTCGCAAAAAATTGTGAAATCTTACTGTAAACTCAAACCCTTTTTGACTCGGTCAAATCTGGGTTACTGGGGAATATTTTAGATTCCTCACAAGGTTCTCTTTTGGATATAGTCGAAAAATCTACTGATAAAATGAAGAAATGGACTGCGCCATCAGAATATTGGTGAAAAAATGGTTCAAATAAGTATAAACTCGACATATTTCTGACACCTTCAAAATTCTACTCCTAGAGAATCTTAAATATTCCTAGAATATTCTTGAGATTCATGTCTTCATTGGCCTTCATGTGCCCTCATCTCTCATGCCTTCTCTGTGGTCCCATTTGAACCATTTGAATGAAATTTTATAACAAAGTGTGAGGGTGAATAAGACAATGTGTGTGGTTGGAATAATGGTTAACATAGTCATATTAAGTTACTTGTTGTTACCGAGATTTTGTATTCAAAACCCATGTACTCCCAATTTTGGTTTTAATTTAGTTTTCAAACCATATAATATATGGTAAAAGTATGTCCATATTGCAACGACTCCCAAAACCATGAGAATAAGACAAAATGGAAGTTTCACCATGCCAAGGAAACTTGGGCCTAATTTTAGGTTCCATGTGGCACCATGTGATTGGGCCATGTGGAAGATTCTCATAGGTAAACATCATATCCCACCTACTTGCCATGCGTCGACCTCTGGTGCTGTCACATCACCTTTCTGAGCCTTTTTGGAGCTGCCTGTATTTTCTGAGCCTTTCTAGAGCCACCTAGATCATTTCTCCACACTAAGGATATTTTGGTCCTCCAAAATCATGAAAACAATATGCAATTTGTTGTACTCCTTTTTTTGCACAACAAGTGCCTTAATAGCCCACACTTCCTTCTCCTTCACCTTTTTTAAGCCATAAGTGATGAACTGACACATTTTCACTTTGCAAACATGTAGTACATATTTTCAAAATACATGTTCAATTACATGACCTATCCTGACCCAAGAAAATCCATACTTTCGAAGAGTTTATAACACACTCTTTGGTCAAATTTACATAAAAAACATAACATAAACCAATACCCCAACTATCAACAAAAGGCCAAAAGGATCACTACGTTGCATTCATTAGTGATGGAAAACACATCATCACTTTTACAATCATTTCACAACATGTGATTTACAAAATGTGGCCATGACAAGCTACTATCTCTTATAAAACCACCTCTCACTCATCAAAGTGAATGGATCATCGTTTTGGAGTTTCTTCGATTGTTGAATAAGGTTACCAACTAGTTCGTGCATAGAAGCTTTGTCCCTCTTGAGACACTTATTTGGATGGAGCTCTCAGCATGTGTCTCTCTCATGTCCACCTCTATTGCAATGATTGCAATTTTTCCTCCAAACTTGTTTAACCTTCTTCCTTCCCTAATGTGGAGAAGGCCTTTCATGTGTTGTCCTCTTTCTTGCTTCCATTCTTTTCTGACACTCAACAATAGTATGGTTATATAAGAAAAAAAACTACATTTTTTTTTTTCTATGCAATAAAATTTTCTCATCACTAGACATCTGTTTGTAATCAAAAGGTACATTATAATACTAAGAATTTTTATACCTCACTTGGTTGTCTCTGGTGTAATCTTGTTGATGTAAGCTTTCCTTAGGTCTTCTTTTGAAATGTGCACTGTCATGGGAAGATGGTGATGTTTTTTCAACATCCTCTATCCTTGATGGCTTTGACAATGACTTTTAATCTTCTTCTTCCTTTGAACACTCTCCTTCGGTATATCTCAATCTTGAAATGGGTACCTGAAGGCTTCCAACAGAAATAACATCATGTGAAAATGAAATTGAAGAAATATCAACACTCTTTACCCTAGTTGTTGATTATGATGTAGGTGATGATGGATTTGCTAAGCCTTCATTGCACTTCAACTTTTCCAATGCCTCTTCCATGAATTGCAATTGAAGTTTCAATCTCTACTTCTCCTCTTCTGCTTATGGTAGAATTATTCTCAATTCAACATTCTCTTTTTGAAGGCTCTGATTGATCTCTTCATTTGAATGATGAGACAAAGATGAAGAATAATAATATTCACTCGAAGATGGAGATGGAGCATCATCCTCTTCTCTCTCTTTCTCCTATTCTTATTTTTCCATTTTCTCCTCATAATATGCATACATTATATCTACAATGCTTGCAATTCCATAAAAGGCCTTGTAGATTTCTCTGTGATCCTCTGTTTTCTTTCTTGTTTCACATTCAATCATTCACACTCACAATTCACACCAACAGGAAGACCGCCCTGATACCAAAATTTATCCGGATCTCTTAGCTACTAAAATTAACCAAGATATTTTACTTTTATGATGTTAGCAGAATTTCATGTGATAAAGTGTGAAAAACCACATGTGCATACTTTAAATAAGAGGAATCATAAATACAACAATCAAATCAAAGAACACAAACAACTTGATAACAAAGTTCATCCAATGTGGATTACATCTCCGAGCCAGATGATGATGATGATGAGTCAAGAGTGGGGAGGCCACTTCATTAGGTGTTGCAAGAAGATGATGAGTATATGATGCAATATTTGTCAAAAAAAGGAAGAAATCCCTTAACTAGAGTGGAATTTCTCTCTCCCAAATAAAAACTCTCACTTATAAAATCTCTCCCTCAGCATGAAAAATAATAAATATCTCACATAAAGTGGCATATGAAGATCCTCTCATAACGTGGCATACGTGGATATCAGAATAAAAAAACCATCCCAACAAAATCAAATAAAGAAATGGAAGCAATGCACCTTATACCTCCAAGTCTGGGGATGGTTTGAAAATCAACTACTTGGATGAAGGAACTACTTGTGCCATCATTTTCCTTGCAAAAAACCATGAAATATGACTGTAAAATCAACCCCTTTATGATTCGATCAAATTTGGGCTACTAGTAAATATTTTAGATTCGTTATAAGAGTCTCTTTTGTACACAGTCGAAAAATCTGTTGCCTAGATGAAGAAATAGACTGTGCCATCAAAATATTGGTGAAAAACCAATTCAAATGAGTATAAACTCGACATATTTCTGACACCTTCAAAATTTTTCCCCAAGGAATCTTAAAGGTCCTCAAATATTCTTCATAGAGAATATTATTTGAAATATTCCCTAACATATGCTCTAACAATATTCCTAGATTCTTCTTGATATTCATGTCTTCATTGGCATTCCTATTCCCTCATCTCTCATGTCTTCTCTATGGTTCCCTTTGAACCATTTGAATTACAATTTATAATAAAGTGTGAGGGTGAATAAGACAAAGCGTTTGGTTGGTATAGTCATATTAAGTTACTTGTTGTTAGGGAGGTTTTGTGTTCAAAGCCCATAGAATCCCAATTTTGGTTTTAAAGCCCAATTTTGGTTATTATATAGTTTTCAAACCATATAATATATGGTATATGTATGTCCATATTTTAATGAATCCCAAAACCATGAGAATAAGAAAAAAATGGAGGTTACACCATGCCATGCCACTTGGATCTAGTTTTTGGTTCCATGTGGCACCATGTGGCAACCTCTCATTGGTCCACATCATATGCCACCTACTTTCCATGTGTCAACTTGTGGTGATGCCACATCACCTGCTTGTGGGTCCACCTGGTTTGCTGACTGGGTTGCCAAATTAGCTCTGTTGGTCCCACTACGTCTGTTGACTTTTTTTCCATGTGTCATATTTATGACATTCCACGTGGCAGAAGGTTGAATTTGACTTTGACTTTTTTGTTGTTGTTTGGTACAAATTTCAAACTATAATCACTTTCTCATATGAATTAGGATTGAGGTTTTGTTTGAGCCATTGGAAATATTGTGTCAATCTCTTCAATCTAATCTTGATTTGACTACAATCCAAGGATTTTTATTTTTGAGCCTTTCTAGAGCCACCTCTAATTTTTGAGCCTATCTGGAGTCACCTGGATCATAAAATTATAGTCACTTTATAATATCCAAGACCTATGTGGAATAGGACAATGATATGTGCATACAAATAAGGGAATACCAAGTCTCTAAAATTAATCAAAGGTCACAAACCTATAACAAAATTATTTCATCTTGAAAAGGAATCATAACAACATTCTTTAGATAAGTAATAGAGAATATTTTGTGAACAAATAAAATGGCCAAAGATATCTCAAAGGTAGCAGGAAAATAATTTTATGCAAATCTATTATTCAATACATTGACCATACACCAAGTCCAAAATAAAGAAAAAGGAAGTTGTCTATTAGCTTGAAAAGAATTGACTTAGCACCTTGGAAGATTCTACTACAAATTCTAACATTATGGGACCAATTTGAAGTCCTCATAGAACTCAAGTAAGTATGAGTACTACTCTTTATCTTTTAGTCATCTAACATTATGTTTTCAGTTGGAAAGGAGAGTAACAAGCTCTATGGAACATGAATCCTTCAATTATAAAAATCTAAGGTATGTAATCTTGAGGCATGTGTATTTATTTCTTATGTAATTCTAGGGCTGGTAAGGAATTGGAAACCCTAGATAGTTCATCTTCACCCTATTTAGAAACCCTATCTCATAATGTCTAGGGTCCAAGATATATGGAAAATTTGGAAAGAAATAAATGGATTGATAGTTTTTGACATATTATCATAGGGATATCTAGGTGTTGTACTCAAAACCATAGGAATTCATAAACATGTTAGATCTTAGTATTTGATGATACTTGTCAATAAAATGCTACAGGTACATAAAATGCTAATACTTCAAGAGGGATCCCTTAAAAAATAATCCCTACAAGGTTTGGGAAAGAAGTAGCTTAAGGTATGTATAAAGACTTATAGTAGATATTAATAAGAAGTTTCGACCATTTTATCTTTAATACTTTATAGTACTAACTCTCTCATGTCTAGGGTTTGTTAGAGAATCATTACGATTCTATATTGTTATGGTGATTAATCTCTAGATTCAATTTACCCTTGTCATACTATCCTTGTATATTTGTTCATTTTGGTAAAACCCTCAATCTTTAGGGTTCACTGCAAAAACCTAGCCTTTTGATGCTTAAGGTATGTTGTAATTATTAAAACCCTAGTCTACTTAGGGTTTGTTGATTGAAAACCTAATCTCTTAATATATGAAACCCTAGAATTTTAGAGTTTGTTGTTGATGTACATACTATGAAACCTTATAAATTTAAGGTTTGATGAAATAGGGTTTATGAGAAAACCCTTGCTATAGTCGGTGTAAGATCATAGAAGTAAAACCCTAGGTGTATGTGCTTCTGTATGATTGAAACCCTAGCCTAATCAAAATTGTTATGATATCTAATTTTAAAGTTTGAGACATTAACTTGTCCCTTAATAACTTTTAAATGATTAAAGAAATGATCTTCGGGAATTGGGAGTCAATGATGTCTGCGGGCGCTACGCAACCTAGGAATGACTGGTGACCCTGTGCTGACGCGGTATGATTAATCTCTGCCACAATATTCTGTTCGTCTTCCTCCTCGAAATAGTAGCCCACCGGTATCGTACACACTTCAATGGCTGACCCTCCAGGGGGGGCCGTAAAGCCTTCCCCCTCAGCCGAGCATGATCATCAAGCGCAGAAACTAACAAGGCCTTCCGGTCTAGAACAAGGAAACACGGATACAAGAGACTCCCCAATGCAAGATGCAACAAAAGCACCCACTGATCAGTCAGACAAGTGCAATGAAGTACAAGAGGGCGATATTGGGCAAAAGGAAACGCCCAAGGTTACATCAGCGACATGCAAACCCATAGTAGTTGAACGACCCAAGATAGAACTTCCTAGCCACAAAATCAATGGACAAATCCAGTACATGAGGGACCATGCTCTCATTGGAAAATTTATTGGATACTGGCCAACTGAAAAAGCTCTGCAAGGATGGATCTCGGCCAAATGGAAACCCAAGGGGCATGTAACCCTACAGCTTGGACCCAAGGGGTTTTTCACTGTGATATTCATTTGTATCTAAGATCGAAACAGGGTCATGGGTGAAGGCCCTTATTTCTTCAACTCCGCCGGTCTGTATTTAAGGGAATTGGTTGAGAGATTTAACCCTGATAAGGAGGATTTCAGCTGGGCACCAGTTTGGATCCGGATGTACTCACTCCCACTGGAATACTGGGATGAAGAATCGCTGAGAGACATTGGCAAGGGGCTGGGAGAATTCATAAAAATAGCTGAAGAAACGAAGCTGCGAAGATACACCTCCTATGCTCGTATTTTCATTTTCATGCGCCTGGACAAGCCCCTTCCGGATTCGGTAAGTCTCTACCATGATGACTATAAATGGATTCAACCCTTAGATTTTGAAGATGTTCCCTTTCGTTGTCACAAGTCTCATGCACTTGGTCATATTTTTCGGGACTGCCCTCTAAATGCTAAACCCCAAACCTCTGACCCCTCAGATAAGCCGGCGCAAGATGGCTTCACCAAGGTAGCTAATAAAAAAAAATCACATAAAAAACCTTCCTCCAGAAAAAAACCCCTGCAGGACGGCGCCTCTGTTCCATCCACAAGCAATAGCTTTGAGGTTCTAGCAAAAAATTCGGAAGACCCTCCTCGAACGCCGCCCAATCCCACCGATGACCCATTCTACCTCTCCCCCCCCTCAATCGGGCTCTACTCCCACCCCCTCACCCCTGAATGACAACTCTGGGATTCCTGAGGCGACTCGGAAGTATCCGTATTGGAATCCTAATGGCATGGATGTTGATTGCATCCCCAGTCAGCCATTGCATTCAACATTCACCCCAGCAGAAGGCAGTTAGACGCAACATATGGAAGAAGAACCGGAAAGCATTGATTTGGGAGGTCTTGACATTTTTGAACTGGAACAAGCATGCAGAAGGAAAGACTACGACAAGATTCAATTGCATCAACTCAACACCCTAGAAGTCATCATCTCTAGGGCTTACCAGCAACAAAAACTGGGCATACAACTGGGTAGTCAATGGGATGGCAGCTTTTTTCCTAAAGATTCCAAAAAACAGGGAAGAAAGACAGATCTTCAAAGAACTATCACAATAGGGAAAATCCTGGTGGACTCAGGAAGATATGCTAAGTTGAAAAAGTACTATAAGCCCACCACTAATAGTGAATCATGAAGCTCACTTCATGGAATTTAAGAGGGCTCAACAGCCCCGGGAAACTCAAAATGATAAAAAACATGATAAAGCAGGAGTAGCCCTTGATCTTCTTCATGCAGGAAACGAAATGTACCAGCAACACACTTGGTCAAATCCTCTCTAGAGCATGGCCAGGTTGTCATTCGGTTGTTGTGGACGCTTCAGGTGCCTCTGGGGGACTAGAAATTGCCTGGAACACGCAAGCCATCACGCTCTCAGATTTTCATGCTTCCCATCATATCATACAGGCTACTTTTCATATCATCGGCACCAACATTCATGGACATCTCACCAATGTCTACTTCCCTCAAGAAGCAGGCAAAAAAATTGCTCTTCTTGACACAATAGAAGTGCTCAACCTCAATAGACTCCATCCTCTCTGGATCGTTGGAGGAGACTTCAACATGATTACCAAGCTGGAGGAAAAGCAGGGAGGTCGAGCCAAGTTGGATCAGGAGAATAGCCACTTTAAAGACTTTATCCAAAATAATTTGTTAATTGATATGCAATTCTACAATGGAATGCACACCTGGAGAAATCGCAGGGCAGGACGGCAACAAATCGCTTCCAAAATGGATAGATTCCTCATCTCAGACAATGCATTACATCTCGGAGGCGACATCTCGGCTTCCATTCTTCCATTTTCAGGCTCAGACCATTGGCCGATCTCTCTCCAATGACAAATACCAGGCAACTCCACCAGGCACCCTTTCCGCTTCAAAGCTTTTTGGCTCACCCACCCTGCTTTCAACAACCTCATCAGATCCACCTGGACTAACTCCCCCTCACCAAAGGGATAAAAAATGTATCAGTTTCAACATAAACTCAAATTCCTGAAATCCCAAATCAAGCGCTGGAATCAAGATACTTTTGGAAACATCTTCCAGGCGCAGCAAGATTTAAACAAAGATATGAGAGAACTCCAGCAACAGATAATCGCAGAGGGCCACAAGGAAGGGACTTTGGAAAAGGAAAATCACATTCACAATCAATTGGAGGAGCGAAGAAAGCAGGAAGAAATTCTATGGAAGAAAAAATCCCGAATCAGATGGCTGAAAGAAGGCGAAAGGAATACCAAATTCTTCTACAGAACTACAATCCAGAGAAGAATGCACAAAACCATCTCTTTCATAAAAAGTCGAGAGGGGGAACGAGTGGAAAACCATGCAGAGATCGAATAGGAGTTTATCAATCACTTCAAAGAGGTCCATCAAGAACCCCAAATTGATAGACGGCCTGCAATTGACAAGATCACTCAAAATGTGCCGAAGCTCATCACAGAAGAGCACAACCAACTTCTTCTTCGACCAATATTGCCTCAGGAGGTGGACCTGGCTATGCACCAGCTCAAGGAGGGCAAAGCCCCTGGTCCGAATGGCTTCACCACTACCTTCTTCCACTCTTTTTGGGATCTCATCAAAGAAGAGGTATGGCAAGTAGTGGAGGAATCACGCACTCTTCATTGGCTTCTGCCATCTCTGAACTCAACTTTCATCGCCCTAATCCCTAAGGAAGAGAACACCAGTACTCCGGAC
Source organism: Pinus albicaulis (assembly GCA_034641835.2). NCBI lineage: Eukaryota > Viridiplantae > Streptophyta > Pinopsida > Pinales > Pinaceae > Pinus > Pinus albicaulis. Next base: position 1,368,829,300 of record CM076579.1, on the reverse strand, counting down.
AAATTCCGTCCTATCGCATTGTGAAATGTTATTTATAAGGTGATATCCAAATTCATCGCTAACAGGCTAAAGCCACTGCTGCCCTTGCTCATATCATAGGAACAATCCGGATACGTTGAAGGACGACAGATATTGGACGACATTATACTCTCTCATGAAATCATACACTCTCTCAAGCACTCCAAATAGGCAGGTATGCTTCTCAAGATTGACCTCTCCAAAGCTTTTGATAAGTTAAGCTGGATCTATATTCAAAAAATGCTAACCGCCTTTGGTTTCTCCCCAATGTGGGCTCGATGGATTCTGAACTTAATTTCCTCTACTTTTTTCTCGATCCTCTTAAATGGAATTCCCTCACGACCTTTCAGCCCCTCCAGAGGTATTTGAAAAGGAGATCCTCTCTCCCCATTCCTTCTTGTTCTGATGGCAGAAGGTCTGGGGCGCCATATTAAACATGCCCTCCTCTCCTAGCATCTCAAGGGTTTGTTCATTCACAATTCTCCAGCTATTACTCATCAACAATTTTTCGATGACTACATGTTGTTTGGGTACCCCTCTGTTCAAGAAGCCTCCACCTTCAAATCCATTCTGAATGATTTCTCTAAAGCCTCAGGGATGAGTATAAATACAGCCAAATCGCAGATTTTCTTTTTTCACACCCCATCTGTTACTCAACGTGCCATTGCCCACATCCTGGGCTTCTCCATAGCCTCCTTACCCTCCAAATACCTTGGTGCTCCTTTAATAGACTCTGCCATCAAGCACACCTCTTGGCGTATGCTCCTAGAGAAACTTGAATCTCGTCTCACCCTTTGGACACAGAACACTAAACATAGCTAGCCGATCAGTGCTAATCAAAGCTATGCTTCAGGAAATGCCTCTCTATATTTTCTCTATCTTGGCAGCACCTAAATGGGTCCTGAAAAAATAAAAGCTCTACAACGCAATTTTCTTTGGGGTGCAACAGGCACAAATCGCAAATGGGCATTGGCAAAATGGTCGACAGCATGCCAGCCAAAAGAAAAAGGGGGCATAGGTCTAAGAGATCCTCAGCACAGCAATGCAATAATGGGGGCAAAAATATGGTGGCAATGGCTCTCTTCTCCCAACAAGCCATGGGCAGCCCTCTGGACTGTCAAGTATGCCAATCACAGACCAACAAAAGAGCTAATCAGATTCACTCCCACTGAAAGGGATCACTAATATGGAACACTGCCAAACAACACTACTCGCTCATCCAACAACACAGCTTCTGGGAAATAAGGAACGGCAGCACTGCTAGGTTCTGGACGAATGCCTGGCATCAATTACCAAAGCTCAACAGCATCTATAGTCTGCCTCATAGCCAAGAGTGGGAGGAGCAACAACAAGAATCCGTACAACAACAATGGACTCCAGAAATAGCACAGGGATACAGACAATGAAAGCAAATCGACAGACTGATCAGGAATGCAGACAACCAGGCTAAGGAGGTCATGGAGTGTGAGCTCCAGAATCGACGTATTAGATCTTCTGAAGGCAGGGACATCCTGAGATGGGGATATACCCCAAAAGGATCTTTCTCCACCAATGAGGCTTACAAAATAATATGCAACGATCCAATGCCCCTGGATCCTATTTGGGAGCAGAATCTGGTCACCAGGTACCTGGCCCAAAGTCTCTTTTTTCCTCTGGCTTATGGGGCATCGGAAAATCCTCACTTGGGATAATCTTCGGAAAGGAAACTTTCATGGGCCCTCCATTTGTCCTAACTACAACGCTCAAGAGGATACTCTCCAACACCTCTTGAACTCTTGCCCTCTTGCCAACCAACTGTGGGAGAAGGCCAGCTTCCGTTGTCAAAGGAATTGCAAAGTGTCCGATGATATAATCAACTCCATTCGACACTGGCACTAGAACCCATATAAAAGCGAACTACTCAACCAATTATGGAGATTGATTCCCGATCTTCTCCTCTGGACAATTTGGAAACAAAGGAACAAGCGCATATTCAAAGATCAAAGCACTCCTTTAGACATCATTTGGGGCAACCTTTGTCTTAATCTCAAAGAGACCTTGGCTCTTCAAACTTGGCATCCGGAAGATTCCCCACTCTTGCAAATGAGAAAGCCATCTGGGAGAATTAGAACATACAACTTCCACAAGGTACGCATAAACACAGACCTTCAAAAAGCCATAACATTAGAAAGCTCTCTTGGACCCCCCCTCCAAAGTTCTCTTTCAAACTCAATTTTGATGGAGCCTCAAAGGGCAATCCCGGCAAAGCTGGATTTGGAGGCATATTTAGAGATCATGAGGGTTTGCCTCTCTTATTCTTCTTCGGAAACATTGGATGGGATACAAACAATTCGGCTGAATTGGAGGGTCTCTGGCAAGGTCTAATCCTTTCCCAACGACATGGATTCCAGCCTCTAGAGGTAGAAGGTGATTCCCGAATCCTCATCAACATGGCCAATCAACTCCTCAATGGGACACATGCGCAAAAAATTGCTAACAGTTGGAGACTCAAAGCCAGATTGGAAGCAATTGAACAATGGCTCCATACCAATCGGGCCATCATATTCCAACACGTTAAACAGAAAGGCAACAAGGTCGCTGATCTACTTGCCAATTTGGGGGTGGATAATGGGCACACTCTTCTCACCGGAGCTCTTGACATAATTCAGAACCATGATAAAAAAAAGGAGTGCAACACACTCATCCAAAGGGATGCAACTCTCCTGGATGTGGGTGTATAGACAGACGTTTAACTCGATGGGACAGGGGTGCGGCGAGGTGGGACGACACCTGCCCACCCAGGACATGGCGGATATTTGGCCATGGTGTGACGGATCCTTGCATTTACGCTTCGCAAATCTCAACAGTATTATCTCGAGGGGTTCAAGATTTCATTTCATGCCCACCGAGCTGGTTTTTTCCTTCGCATGCTCCTGTAGGATGGAAACCTCGGCTCTCTTCAATGCCTCAGTTATGATGGGGGATTTTCGATGCGTGAGAGGGAAGGATAAATGGCAGGGTGGCGATGGGCCTTCTGTGGAGTTGCCTCAGTCGCATCGTGCCCGTTTCTATTTGGTCTCTAGACTCAATTCTGCTTTCAATCTGCACTGTGTCGGTTCTACCATTTCTGGTGTCTCGCGCTGCCTGGAGGGGGAAGTTCTTTTGGATCTGGGCTCTGGTCCTATAGCGGCGCCGCCTCCGTTGAACTCTTGGCACCTCACTCGGGCCTCTGGCTTCCTTTCGAATTGTTATTTCCCTGCCATTGCTGTTGTTCGGTCACATTCTATTTCCCCTATGCCTCGTCTGCGCCACAGAATGCGGAGCCGCAGAGGCGGCACCAAGGGTAATCCTTCGAGCGCGCAGTCTAGCCCTTCTTCGGTCTCGCCTTCACTCTCCAGTGGTCTGTTGGCCGAACACTACCCTAGAACCCGCAGTGGGAGAGGGCGTTTTCTTGATTCTCGCCATTACTTGGGCTCCCCTGCTCCCCGCCCTCCGACCACCTCGCCTCCCCCCACTACTGGTTCCGCGCGCTTCACCTTCAACAACGCTCTGATTCGGCCAAGGATTACTGCTCTCTTTACGGTGGTCTTCCATGAGGAAGCCCAGTTGGGGGAGTCAAGCGCTCATTCGGCGGGCCTTGGTGCGGACTTTGCCCAGACTTCGAACATCCAGTTGGGGGTAGACAGCGCGACGATGCAGGCTCCGGATGCTCAAGCTCGTAGCGTTCCTGATGTTGAGATGGCTCCGGCTGATCCCGGTCCCTCAGAATCCGAAGATGCTCTTGCCAGGGATTTGCTTGCTTCAGGTTGGTGTCGTATGGTTGAAGAACTTCCAGATGACTAGTTTGTTTACTGTGTGGTTTTTTTCTTTCCCTGTGGCCCATACAATTGGGCATGTTTCTGTGCAAACGGTTATGTGGAATTTTGGCTTATTTTTGTACACCTTTGGATCCATGCAAACTTTGCAACATCAGGAAGATTACAACTTGCTCCCCTGCGTGGGTTTTGGCAATATTTTTCAGACTGGTTTCCCTGTCGATGGGCAGTCTCCTTATGTGTTTTTCATGATAATTCTGCCTTCCTCTAGGGCAGTAGTTTTGACTACGGTCACGATGTAATTTTACTCCCTTGTTAATAGATTAATCTTATTTAAATAAAAAACCCTAGTGAGAGATTGATATAATTTTATATTAAATAATAATGAAACCTTAGATATGGAATGCTCAAATGCTAACTTAATTGTTGATATCCTTGATTTAGTTTTATTGATTAAATCTAGGGTTTGTGACAAAACCCTAGTAGTTTTTGAAATAAAATTCAAGGGCATAATATTGAAACCCTAGATGTAAAATTCTATGATTGGGTTACTAGCTTGATTTAGCTGCTGATATCTAAGGCTTTAAGTATCAATGAGGAATCTAGGGTTTGTAATGAAAACCTTAGCATAGATTGTTGTAAAAGTTTAATGTATGAAAAGTGTAACCCTTTTTTATTGTAAATATAACTAAGTTTAGGTTTTGATATCTTAAGTTTGATTTATTATGTTCCCATTGTATCAAAATTCTAACCCTATATTGATAAGGTTGAATTGATGCTTTATATTCGTGCTTGGTTGAACTTGTTGTTGAATATTTTCAGGTACATAGTCTTGAAGATGTTGAATATGCTTACCTATAATTAATGATGACTTGATGATAATGTTGAGCATGATGAAATAAGGGAGTTGTAATAATATTGGTAACATTAAAGTATACATTGCTGATGACCTTGTTGCCAAGTGAGGTTCCAGAAGATTGAATTTCTTCAATAATGTGATGACACCATGTGACTAAACTTGATAAATTAGTCCTCTAGAATAAAAGAAGCTTGGATAAAGGTGTGTAACTCCCTAGTTAAGAGGGAGGAAATTATGTGAGAAATATAGAAAATACCTTGAAGAAAGAGAAAATTAGAGACAGGATAAAGCACTAAAAATAATTATTCATGATTAATAAAGTTGTTTTGAACAAAAATGGATGTTTTGGAAAATGACGAGGCTAATTTTGGTGCTGCACGAAAAATTGAAGAAGGAACCTTCCATCAAAATGTGTTTGGATATTTTGATAAAATAAGAAACATCGTAATAGTGTAAGACCCCAGAGATTATGCTAGCATACATATTGGAAGTTTGGATATTGATTGGGGTCGTGAAGCTACAATATGCACCAACATATGAATAAGAAACTGATGTGTTGACAAAATCTCTTCCAACAAGAAGTTAACTTTAGGAGAATTTTTGGATTGGTTGTGTTAATCTCTTCCTAAAAGGTTGGTAAATGTTTCATTTGAAAATTGATTTGATTTGATTTGGTTAAGAGGGAGAGATGAAGTACCAAGAACTATCAGTGATGGTACTTGGTAGGACATCTTGGCCGACCCATTGATGATGTCTCAATCCTAGTGAGGGAGGGTATCAATGGTCTTGTGGAGTTCCGACCTTGGATATGCTACCCAGATCCATGTGGGTTGGTGTTAGGGCTGAATACTCATGGTACTTATAATGGCAGATGCCTAGATAACACCATAGTCCCGATTAGTGTCTTAGATCCTTGGATGAGTGTATGGCACTGAAATCCCTGAGTTGGATTCTTTGTATTCGTGCCATAACACTTGGATATTTGATGTGAGGATACCTTGGTAGTGATGGTATCTCAAGCATTGTGTATGCTTCTAAATTATTCTTTGTATTCTTCTTAAAAAATTTCAAATTAAAGTCAACCTCGTATCATTTGAACAAATATGAATACCTCCCTAGTTAAAAGGCTGTGTTGAGAAATGTAACTAGTATCAATCTTCATAATTGTACTTGAGTCATGATGCATTTATCAAAAAGAAAGAAAAATGAAATATATTATAGAAACAATTTTTATTTATTTATTTAGGAATGGGTTTCATGCTTTGTTTCTAGGTAAAAAGCACCCATTGATTGCTCTAGGGTTTGTGTCTTGAGTCAAAATATAATTCACGATGTAACAGGCCCTTCTTGGGTTCATTGTGTTAAAAAGAAAAAATTATTTTATTTAAAATAGCCATGCAATTCTCCAACACCATGTTCATTTTCCCTATTCTTCATGTCGACCTAAATAGAGGAGGTTCAAAATACTATATATACCCACGTATTTGGCTATTTTAGGAGTAGAATCAAGAAATATTTGATCTAAAACTAGAAGTAAGATAAAAGGGTACAGAGAGCCTAACAAAATGAGTTTTTGAAATTGCATAATGGAAGGAATATAATCAAGAAAGAAAGGAATTGAGAGCATAATATTACTCTGCCATATGTGTGACTAAATAATATAATTTCAGAAGGGGCCAAAAATTTAGGATTGCAGAATGATTCGAAAATTTAGGATTGCAGAAGGGGCCAAAGCTTCAAGATTGCAGAATGGGTCGAAAATTTTGTTGAAGGGCTAATACATTATTGAATAATTTGACCGATGTTTGACTTGCTTGTATGGTAGGCTGACTTGGTGGTTTGGAGGTATTATATGTTAAAAGTTCTTGGTTGTCTCATTTGACTTGATTCTAAAAGAAGAGAAGAAGAATTTATGGGTTTTCCCCTAGGAGAGGGTTTTTTCCCTGGCTAGGTTCCTACATGTGGTGTTTATTGTATTTGATATTCATAATTTTTGAATTCATTTGATGATAAGAACAATAACATAATAATCAAAAAGTGAAATATATAATCACAGGTAAATGTCAAGTAAGAGAAATCAAGAATAAGTTAACCTAATGTTTCCCTCATGGATTTCTCAACACATTGTATGCATGATATTTGAGATATTCTTGGCATAAAGAGTGATCAAATGGGAAGATATCAAATGGAGATCTTGAATAAACCAGGAAGGGATCAGAAGCAAATTCTTTATAAATAGTAGGGTACATCGATTCAATATCTGCAAACTAGAAACCATAGGAAAATCATTCAGAGTCTTCATATTGGAATCTGTAAGAACATGAGGCTTCAAAATATGCATACTAAAATCAATAAGAAGCAATATGATTGTCTCTTTTTATTTTGTATTTCCTTCTAGATTCAATGCAAATTTAGAAATTTGAAGGACCATGGGAATTCTCACAGGTATTACATCAGAACTGAGGTTGGGGAGGCTCAAGGGAAGGGATAAAATCACAGATAAATCTTCCAAAGTAGGTTGGCCTGAAAACATCAGGGTGCTAATATTTCACCTTTTCGAGAATAGTGAGAGTAAACAAGAGGGAAGAAATATGAAGGTGATTAACCCCTACAAAATGGAAAAGAAATTAAGAACTTTATGACATGATCATGAGAGGATTCATTAGGAGAACCAACGAAGGTTGGGAAAAGATTCCCAGGAAAACTCTTAACTAGAAGCCAAAAGGAAGCATGCATGCTTAACAAAAAGAAAAACCAAGGAGTGAAATTAATTTCTCCCTAGCATGGTCTCCAAAATGTGTTAGTTTTGTTTAATTTAGACAAAATAAACTATACAACTCCTTGAATCTTGTTATCACACCAAGATAATAAGGCAATTTGCTCAGTATAACAATGTAACATGGAAATGTTTTGATATTTTATTTTATGGATATATTTACATTGAAAAAACAGAAAAATAAAACTAATATATACATATGTATCATGATATCACAATGAAATGAATGATTAACATGTATTAAAGAAAAGATAAATAAATCTTGAAATAACAATGAGCTAGTGAGGATTCAAGGCTGAAACCTTGAAATCCTGTAGAGCATAAGATGTGAAAAAAATGAATCAATTTAACAAAATACAAGAGGAATATAATAAAAATATTGTATAGAAGAACAGTATGATTTTATTAAAATAATAGCCAAATCTTAACAACGGGTCTCTGTAAAGACCATTGACCAGTTCTAAGACTCAAACTACTGCAATGCACAAAATCATATACAACAATAAAGGAATTCCAATGAAAATGACAACATATCGATAAAATAAAAATTATACATTCCGAACAACAAGTGAATGATCATAAAGAACACAAGATACCTTCGCAAATCCCTGAATAATTGGGGGAAATCACCTTAATTGGTTTTTCCTTAAGAGATATAAATTTTTTCACCATTAAGATCAACTCTATAGTATATAGAGAATAAAAATAAAAGAAATAAATAACAACCTAGTTTTGCTATAACATACCTCTCTTCACAACTTTCTCTCCCCTTTGCCTTCATAGATCTCTCCTCTTTTTAAAGAGGCATCAAGTAGTTTTGACAATTTTCAAATCAGATTAGTTATTTCCTAATCAATATGATTAAGGTAAAGAGGGGAGGCTTTTAAAGGCCAACTTAAAAGTTTTAAGGATTAGACACAAATAGGTGGGACCCTCATTACCATTCCACTAGGCATCATTATTTTCATGCATTAGATTTAAACTATCAATTTATTTATCTCAAAAATGTTATGTTCAAAAATTGAGGGGAAACTTAATAGATGATTTCTCTTACTCTGATAACTTCTTTTGATGTACTTTTACTTAACTTTATTATCGTCTTCTTTCTATTGATTATTGTTTTTTTTCTTATCATCAAACAAATACCAATCTATGATGATCAATAAAACAAGATGTTGGAAACCTTTGAGCACTACTAAGAGGAGGGGGGGGGGGGTGAATAATTAGTGTGTCTTACTATCAATTTTTACCACTTTAAACTTATCTACTAAAACATTCACCATCAACTAGAAACATATCATATCATCACATGAATATAAAAAATATAAGTAGCTAAATAAAAAAATATGAGAGAAAAAATACACAACAAACCATCAAACAAAACCACAAAAACCATCAACATAAGAGACACAATATATTTGGTGTAAAACCCTTCACTAGGAAAAAAACCACCCTTGTTGTTGTTGCCCTGCTATGAATATTCTATTAATCAAAACATGTCTTTTACATAGATTTTCTAAATCCCATCAGCATGGAGACTCAAACCCATATAAAATCAACTGAATCCCATCATCCTGGAGACTCGATTCTACTAATTAGCTCAGAAGAATATTTTCTCACACAAATATATGGACTACCATCTTCTGAAATACACCACGATCAATCGATACTCGCCCATATCCGTTTGGAGTATCCAACTACCATTGGGTTGAGAAACTATTATTTTCGCTGAAAATTAATAATCGCTGCTCCACATCCATGAAGTCACTGCTCCTCTAATCTATGTGTACCTCAATTCATACAATTTCAAACTGGATCCCAAGAGTTTCTACTCAAACTGATTCAACTCTGTAATACGATCTCTAGTAGCAAGATTCCATCAATAAATCGAATAGAATCACCATAATGATATGCTCTCCACACCAAAAAAATAGTGTCCACAATCCATCCAACAACAACTGAATAATAATATCACCAGCAACAAAAACATGGCTCACATTCAACCATATATTAGACCCTCATTGCAAAATATAATTAATGCATAATACAATTAGTAGCATACAATATAATGGATATTTTCCAAATGCACTAGAAACACCCAAAAAAAGAGAGAGTTTTAAATATGGAGCTATACCAAGTTCTCCATCTATACAAATATCTATGCTCTTTGATCTGCAATCTGAATTTCTGATTCAAAACACTGCTTCAACAAATAGATCTTCTCATTCTGCTGCCATTAGAACACATACATTGAAGAATTTATTCCCAACACTATATCTAAAGCATATTCACTCTATGCAACCTTCTCTAACTCACTCTCATACTCAACTAAACATAAACCATCTCCAAAATGTAGAATAAAAAACATGTAGGATGAAATGCACTTTTGGAATAGGATCAAAGGTGCACAAAGTTTTCAAAATCAAGTCACTATCACCACTACTTGTGTACTAAAGGTGTTCACATCATTAGAGGTTTTTTCATTTTTTATTTTTTTATCACATAAGTAAAAGCGAAAGCATCCTAAAACATTCTCCAAGTGAATACCACAGGAACATACCATGGTTATGCCAATAAACAGGACAATCGTACCATGGTAATATCCAAATCAATACTAGGGGAAAATACCTTGGTTATGTCAATACCAAGGACACCTGTACCATGTTAATATCCAAACTAATACCATGAGAAAATAACATGGTTATGTCAATAACAAGGACACATGTACCATGGTAATATCCAAACCAATACGATGGGAAAATACCATGTTTGTGTCAATACCAAGGACTCTTGTACCATGGTAATCTCTAAAAAATACCACGGGAAAATACCATGGTTATGTCAATACCAAGACTATTTTCACTAAGGTAATATCATGTGTAAACCTATTCCACATCTTAGAGTTCTGCAATTTATAGTATCACAAGATGACTGAATATTTTTTTCCTTGCAGATTTTCATATATATATATATATATATATATATATATATATATATATATATATATATATTTCAATATTCAAAGCATTTCCGAAGAATAGAAAAAGAAACAAAAAGAAAGGAAAAGAGGGTGTAAAAAAGGGAAAAGAAAGCCCCACAAAAAGGAATATTTATGAAAGTGTTGCAAATCAAAATGGCACTACTATTTAGAAAAAGTTTGTTCAATCATACAGTTTAAGCATGATTGCACAATTTCGAATTTTTCGTTGATAGGTTAGAAAATGAAGATTTTCCAAACCGTTTAATCTTGGCTTATCAGTAGATAGGTAAAAAATGACATTGGTTCAACAGCTTAATCTGAACCAATAGGAGAATAAGGGATAGGTGGTAGGTTAGAAATCCAAAATAAAAATGATTTCAGGGTCTGCGAGTCTAAATGCACCCTAAAAAGAAGAATTTTTTTTAGATTTGTAGTTTGGGTAGGTAGATACATTGAAAAAGAATAATAAAAGAAAAATGTAAAGATTATTTTACAAAGTACAACATCAAAATTCCACTTTTCCTATGATGGAAGAAGAAGGACCAAAACAAAAGGTGCTTGCACTCAAAAAATTGAAAAAACAGGGTTATATGTCGAAGTTTAGGGACTCAAATATATTTCCATAGTTATTTGGGCATATTTTATGTTTTCAACCATTTTTCCCTAAGCTCCGAAATATTATTTTCCCCTTATCCTACTCCGCTCATATTTTCCTTAACCTAAAGTTCTACACTAGCCCTCGAATTTCATATCCTGACCCCACCATCCCATCACACATCACATCACACCTCACATTACTCGTCCCATCCCTGCTAACCAGCTCACAACTCCCCATCATCCCTGCTCGTCGCCACACATCCGATGGCCCACAATATGTTCCGCCCCCCCTCACCCTCTGAACATTAACAATGGGGCGGGGGGTCCGAAATAGGCGGTACCCAATACCAGAAAACCTACTACATGTCGCGCCCACGACTATTTGCACACCCTCCCCGCCCCCCCCCCCCCACACTCACCCCCCAAACGGTACCAGAGACTGCCACAACCCCCCTCTGAAAGTGGTTTTCGCTGCCAAATAAACTATTGCACCCACCGACCGTTGGAATAGTCGTTGCCCGCTGCCTCTATGCCACGTCCCCGCTTACCTGTCCCTCCCGTCCAATCACTTTCACTCCTGCCAAGAATTTTTTGCACCGTAAATGTTTGGGTCATTGTCCAATGGATCCACGCCACCTCAACTGTCCACCAATAAAAAATTAAAGTCCAAACTCATGCTTGATATAGAGTTTACTATGCTCATTTTGTTGAAGATTGTAGATATCGTATTTACAGATATTTACAGAGAAATCACATGTTAAACATTATTGTAGAATAACCTTTTTTCAACAAAATAATTGACAACTCTCGGAAAATCGTATTATAGTTTCCCCTTTAAACTGTTCTATTTTGATCGTGGTCCCTTCTATTATCTCCCTTCCCCAGTACTAATCGATATCTCTTTCCCTTCTCTACTCCCTTTTTCTTACATCACATTATTCCTTGCAAGTTGAGAATAAGCTACAAAAGCCAAATCATGCCTCCTAAGAAGGACCAGGAGCCTTTCAACCCCATGGGTTACCCTCAAGTGGATTTAGATGATACACCCCTGGCAGAATAAGATTACAAAATTCACGAGATAGAGTCAGAATTCGACTTGTTTAATGTCTAATGCTGGCTCAAGGGAAAATTTCTCGATGAATCTGATGACATTGACCTGTGGGAAACCCAACTACCTCTTTACATATTTCCAAAAACCCATAGTTGCCCAGAATTCATCAGAAAATGCCAGGCTTGCTATGACATTAATAAAAGAACCATAAACACCCCAATAGGAGAAATATTGTTCACCATTAATGCCCAATCCATTTAGAAAATGATCCAAGCCCCCACTCTTGAACAAATAGTCCCCTTCTCTTATGAAGCCCTTAGGGAACTTGATTAGAAAATTGATTTTCTTAGCACAACAAAAAATTTGCAAATTTTCATGGCAACTGATGCACCAATGCCTATTAAAAATCCACCCTACCCTTCATCTATATTTCCCGATAGGACCAAGAACATTCACTGTTCTATCTTATTTATTGGGGTATCACACTGATCAGTGGGTAGATGAAGCTGTGATAGGATTTTTTTCCATTCTATCCTCAAAAGATAAACCCACAATCATGTTTAATTATGCCCAGTTTCTTGCAGATGACATACATGAACAATTTTTAAAGTTTAATATAGAGGAGGTTTTCAAATACACCTATGTATTAGTGTATATGTTTTTTTTTTCAATCCAGCAGGTTTCGATTTCAGATCATCAAGGTAAATGAAAATGCTAAGCCTCAGTATGTCATCTTCTGGGCCACCCTGCTAGTAAAGGAACAGAAGAACTATACATACAAGGATTTTTTGGATTTGTTTGTGCATCCAACCATCAACACAATCAGTAGTGCAATAGAGCCCAGGATAAGTGAAGAAATTGGGAAAAAAATGCAGCTGACAGAGCAAGTGAAGACAATAGATTGGTACTTGTACCAAAATTACACGGAGATTCGAGCTTATGGAAGTGAGCTAGCCCCTTACAAATTTCCAAAGTTCCTCTCCATGAGGGTCTTTGCACTAGAATACATAAGGAAAATGATACACGTAGATGAGCTCCACTTTTTTTTTGCAAAGAAGAAGGTCCTTTCATCTGCAACAATAGAGTAGCAGGGGAGGAGGCAGATAAGATACTGAAGGGGATGGGTTTCAGTCATAGTGTCACTTGGTCTTATGACCCTGTAGGGATTATCTCCAAGAAAAGGGTGGAAAACATATCCACACCCTATGTTAACACACAAAGACCTACAATTGAGCAGTATGACAATCAAACAGAATGGGTAACCAACACCCTCCAAGAGGATGAAGAATAGGTGATCTCCACTTCAGGCATCCAGACTCCAACACCACAAGAAAGGAGGAGTGTAGAAGAAAAATAAGACAAGGGGAAAGAGTAGGAGAAAGAGATAGGGAGCAAGAGGCCTAGAGAGGATCAATCACCTTTAGTGACTAATACCTCTAGCGAAGAATTCAAACTAAAATATAGGAAAAGGGCCCAAATTCACATGTATATTGATCAAGGAGGTGAATCAGAGTAGCAGATAATGATTCACATCATGGAAACCTCTAAGTCATCACCAGCAGAAGGAGAAAAAATGGCCTCCCCTACATCATCAGCCACATTTTCTATTCAACAACAAGATCTATAAGCATCTGCTTCTAGACCTGCCATAGAAGGCCAAGAGAAGTCTATTTTTGAGATATTCAAAGAGATAAAGCTGAGGAATGAGGTGTTGAAGACTAACACATACAATCAATTATGGAAGCAGACCTCAAGTTCATAAAGCATGCTATTGTCTTCCTTTGACACTGAAAAAGGGAGGATGCAAATGGCATTTCTAGAAGCCTTGGTCCCATGGCCTCAAGTATCATGGGATGATAAGAAATCATCATTTGAGTTCAGCACCGAGGACATCCATCCTATTGACCAAATGGAATTACACAAGCAGATCAGGGAGATGGTAGCCTCAACCTTGAAAAGTACTGCTATGAGCTTGTCAAAACTGTAGGTGTCTTTATCTAATTCCCAATCATAACTCAAGATGGAGAAGATATCTACCATGGCTAAAGACTCAAGGATCAAGTCTTTAGAAGATTTAATAGTGAAGCTTGGGTATGACCCAACCAATTTTCAAGCCGTGGAGGAGGTCTTAAAGAAAAAGAATGTTGGTATAGCAGCCCTCAGGAAACAACTCAAGATGCTAGTGACAAAAGACCCCTTAGCTAAGCACATTGGGAAAGATGAGTCACAGAAGGTAGATTTAATAAAGTTATTTATTGAAAAGTCTACCCAAATAAAAAAAATGGAGACCGAGATGGAGAAACTACTGAAGGAAAAAGAAGCTACTCGAGGGGAACTCATCCCATTATAAGATGTCCCTATTTCATCAATTCCATCAGATTTTCCAACAACTGCTGGAGCATATAGTGAGACAGATCAACTGTATAAGGCTATGGAAAGAATGACCCTACAATCAAAAGAAATCAAGGAATTGGAGACATAGATTGGCATCCTGAGGGATCAAAAGGAAAGATCAGAAACTTCCCATGAGATAGTCAAGAATCAGATTAAGAGGTTGGAGAAGGAAGAAAAGGAATTTTTGGCCAGCAGCATTTTGGTCCAAATGAAGTTGATAATTGTGGCAGTATCATAGAGTTAGTGGATGAAATCAGGCATTCCATCCACATTATTTTTGAAAAGGAGTTAATTCAAAAATGCACAGTGGCTATTGAGAAAGAAAATTAGGAGTTGGGAAATATGCCAATAACAGCCCCCAAGATCATAAAATTCTTGAATTCGAAAAGCAGTTTTGAGTTGGAAGAGCTAGATGTACAGGAAAAAACAACCATACTAGAGGTAAAAAGTGTCCTCACAAAGAGGAATTTAGTGAGGCAACTACAGGAGAAGTGTCATGAATTGGACATGGCTATCAAAATATTTTTAAACAAGATTGAGCCCTTGAGGGCAAAGGGAATTCCCTCACTATATGTAATTAATAACAAGCTGGTCCAAAAGGGAGATTATATGACCAAGCTCAAGGAAGCGGCTAAGGATACCACCAAATTTTCCAACATCAAAGGGAATGTGACCGGGAAGGTTGTCTTGGATCTCCTGAGCAATGATATCTTTATTCAACATGAGTTGAAGTATGTTTTTCTCACCAAGCCTAATTTCAGGAAATACACATAGGTGGATGAATTGTATCGACATGTCATAGGTACAAGAATTCTAGGCAAGAAGGAGTGGGAAAAATTGTGCAATTACCAAGAATGAAAAGGCATGATGGATGCGTCAGCATAGCCACTAATTGATTAGAAGTGCCATCATCGCATCATCTTTAATGATCTAGCAAGAGGTATACCACAAGTAAAGCCGAATGTCAGAGCTGCCTATCTTCACCCCTTCGTGACCACCTCAACCTCTTTCATCCTACTTTTTGATTTATGCAGAGTTGCCGAAGTTAATTCGACAGTCGGTATTTTTCTAGAGATTTTTTGTTCAGGCCTTGCATGGACACACTTGTCTAATTTTAGTTTGATTGTAATTAATGAAATATTTTCCTAAGGCAACCGACATAATTTGCATTTAAATACTACATTTATTTTCATTATCAAGGGTTGGACCTTGTTAGACCCTGCGTTGTAAGAACCATTGTATTGGAGCACTACAGTTTTTTGAGTTGGGCATCAATAATAAGAGACCGTTCATAGGATTCTTGAGCTATATTAATGGTGATGTTTTTCCCGCTGTGTTAATTTTTTCTCTTTCTTTCATGCTGTGCATCAATTTATCTGATTGTAAAACATAAATTTTAGATTAATATTTTCTGAGAGGGCACCTTAATTTTGTCTGTGTTCACTATCTTAATGTTTTCTTCTGAAGTATGGTTAAAGAATTCTTAATTTCCCTTTAGCTATTACTAAACTCATTGCTTTATTTCATTTCATATTCACACTACTAGTAGGATCTAGTTTGCATAGTTAGCTTGCCCTGTGAATTCCCCTAAAAATTTGATGCACCATCCAACCTTTTATGACTCCATAGCCTAATGGATAAAGTTTCACATCTCTATCTATCCAACCACACAATCAATTAAAACAACCAGCCCTCACAATTTCTATAACTAGCCTAATATCAACATTCATAACCATCAAGCTAAATCATAAAAACAAAGAGAGGCCTCTCTGAGTCTAGGAAGGCTAGGTCCTGGATTCCAAAGAATTTTGATGTTGTCCTCTATGGTTTATTCTTTCCAATATTATAAATTATAGGGCCACAAAATAATGGCGACCATACTAGGGACTTATTGAAAAGGCTTAAAATTTCATCAAAACTCAGAAACCCCAGTCAAAACATTGTATGATTCAAGTGTTTTCCAAATATTGGCTTTTCAGCTTTTTGTAAACTATTCAGTCTGTTTGTGCTTTGGGTCTAAATTATGGCTCCCAGAAGAATCTTTACCAAATCCCATTTTGACCCAAATCCTCCTGCAATTGTTGACAATCCAAAGATAATCCTAAGAAAACCCTCAGAGCTGAGAGTCAAACTGTTGATAGATCCCTACATAGAGAAAGTTCCCTCCCTGGAAACTTTTTAACCTTGTAGGACATCCAATTCTATTTACATTTTGAAAAAAGCTTATTCAAGACCAAATCTCAGAATTGGATAGCCCAGACAGTTTTTGACGTAGCTATCCTACAACAAAGTCCAGTTGGGGAGGCCTCCATATTCGACAAAGCTGACCTTCACCTTCTCCAACACTTTGACTCCCTTCAAGATCTGGTAGCAGAAAGTACCTCAACTATTGATGATGCCTACCTTCAGTAATCTGTATAATTATCTACTTTGACTACAACAACTCCCTCTATTATTTCTAGGTTCATTCATCATTAGTCAATCCTTCTAGGTGTATCTACAGCTCCTACAATTTCCTTGAACATTTCCCACCAAAGTGCCCAAACCTCATCTCATACACCCACTGTCCACCTTCCTCCATTTAATCATCCACCTCCCTTTTTCAACCCTCCTCTTATTAATCCCCATTGGGTTCCCCCACCACCAATCATGGCAGCTTGGTATGCTCCATTGGTGCTACCACTACCTGTGGTGCCTATGCTACATGATTATCAGTTCAAAATCCCACATTTTGATGGAACTGGTCCTGAATCTTCTCAACAACATGTGGATAAAATGAATGGTTGTTTTGACTATCAAGAGATAGATGATGAAATTGTCAAGTTGAGGATGTTTGCTCAAAGTTTTGGAGGAGAAGTAAGAAAATGGTTTAAGGGCTTGACTCCAAATAGTGTCCATGACCTGCCTGCCTTGCACTAGCTATTCGTAAATAGATGGGAAGTTAAGAAAAACCCTCTTCAAATTTTGTCAGAATATCAAAACATCAAGAGAAATGTTGGAGAGAGTGTCCAAGACTACTGCGCCAGGTTTAACTGCATATATAATGCACTCCATGCTCATATGAAACCCCTAGGAGGCTTAACCCTGGTTAAGTTCCCAGATGACTTCGATCCAGAGATGGCTTATCATCTTAGAGAAATAGATCCCGCTACATTAGAATAAATGCAGAGGGGTGCAATAAGTGTAGAAGGCAACCTTCTTGCAAAGAGAGCTAGAATGAGAAATGAGAAGAGCGTTACTATTAGGGTAGAGGCTGTAGCCTCCACATTTGATGCTAAGATTGATAACCTGGTTAGAACCATGGAGAGAATGATGGAGAGGATCAACTTGAATGAGAGAGCTATGTCTATGGATAATCAGCCAACTCCTCAAAATAGAAACCAAAACCTTAGAAGAACCCCCCCTCAAATAAGACAGAGAGAACAGAGAGGCCCTGGCCAACAAAATTAGGCCTCCATTCCAAGAGAATTACGCTGATGAAGATGAGTGAATGGTCGAAGAATTAGAAGAAAGTTAGATTAATATGATGGGAATTAATGAAGAGGTTTCTGTTTTCCTTACTGAAGAAGAACAAGGTTTATTTTCTTTGACCCAAACTAAATTAGAATATGAAGAGTCTAAGGATTATAATCAAGGGTTCAAGAATTCCATCATGGAGGTGCATAGAAAATATAACCTAAAATCAAGAAAAATTTTGATAATTCCAAGAAAAAGAGCTCTGAAAATTCTGCTAAAAAAGCCACATAAACTCAGCCCAAGAAAACAACGGAAAATTTAAAGAAAATTGCTAACATCCTAGAAAAGAATGATATAGAAAGAAACATTAGTAAAACAATTATCAGCCCTGGAAAAACTGTTCAAGATGATACCCCTACCATAGGTCAACAATCTAAAGTTACTGCAAAAATAGTGCCTAAGAAGACTGATTGTTCAAAACTGCTAAAAGTATAGACACCTTTCAACATTGAGAATGAAATTGCTAAAATAAAAATCTCAATTCCTCCCACTGAATTGGTAAATAAGGATCTATATTGGTCCCAGGTCCTAAAGGCATTGAACATAGGAGAAATTACTGACACTATCAATCTGAATGATGATAAAATTGAACTTTTCTTTGGGCTAGAAGAAGATGGTAAATCCCAGCAAGGAGGTGTCCTCCCATTTTATATCAGTTTTAATGTTCATGATAAAACCCTCTATAATGCCATGTTAGATTCAGGTGCATCTCATAATCTTATGCCAAAGGCAGCCATGGAGAAACTTGGCCTTGAGATAACTAGATCCTACAAAGAATTGTACTCATTTGACTCTAGCAAAGTCAAATGTCTAGGCCTCATAAAATATCTTTGTATTACTTTAGCTCAAATACTAGCCAAGAGTCTAGTGATGGATATAGTAGTGGCTGAAATCCCTTCTAAATATGGCATTCTTTTATCACGCTCATGGTGAGCCAAGCTTCAAGGGATCCTCCAAATGGATATGACTTATGATACCATACTGGTGTTTGGCCAACAAAGAAGATTGTATAGGGAGACTTTACTGAAATACATGGTGAGCAGTCAATAAAAACCAGATAATTACCTGCTTTACTTTGCTCATTCTAACCTAGACTCATTCATTCTTTACAATGATGAAGACATTAATGAACAAGTAGCTGGAGAATAAAGGGACCAGGATAGAGGATAGGCAGATCAAATTGAAATTGTACAACATAAGTATGAATATGAACCTTTTTGGAACATGAGTTTTGATGGTTCTTGTGGCAAAGAAGGTTCAGGAGCAGGGGTGTGGGTATGCAATACTAGAAATAACCACACAGAGGGTAATTCTTACAAACTAAATTTTCAATGCACCAATAACATAACAGAATATGAGACACTCCTTTTTGGGTTTAAAACTACTGAAGAGATTAGGAGCCAAAATAATTTTTGTTCATGGGGATTACGAGTTGGTTATTAGACAAATCAAGGGAGAATATTTAGCCAAGCATCCTAGATTGAGAGAAAACAAGAATGCTACCCTTGACCTCCTGAAAATTTTTGAAGAGTTTGACCTTGTTGCAGTTCCAAGGAATCAAAATATCCTTGCCAATGGGTTATAATTCTTAGCCAGAACTTGTCAATTACCTCATCCAAACAAACAATATACAGTGAAGATAAAACACCACCCAACAGTCGTCGATAATGAGATATTGGAAAGCATGGAAATGACAAACATAATGAAAATTTACTACAATCTAAAGGTGAGTTTCAGGATTCTAGCTTGGACCTAGATTGTGAAGAATATTGTCCCACTGAAGAACAAATGTGTAAGGATGAACCTCCTCATAATTCATATATTAATATTTGAGCAAAAAAAGATTTACATAGAACAGATTTACATAAAGACCCAAAAAAAGAGGAGTTTGAAGTACTCCTATTCAAAGATAACATCCTACCTAGAGGACTTGTCCCTTTGGAGGAACTATTTGATTTCAATGATGTGGCCAAAAAACCAAATATGGAACCTATAGAATCAAAAATTGAGGAGTGGAATTTAGGCAGTGAGTAGGATCCCAAGATGATAAAGTTATCAAATACACTGCCAACGTCCACAAAACATAAATATATTGCTTTGTTTAAGGAGTTCATTGATGTGTTTGCTTGGAGCTATGAAGACCTAAAATCTTATAATAATAATATTATCCAGCGCAAGATTCCAATCATGGAGAACTAGAATCCTTTCAAACAGAAATTGCGCATGATAAATCCTATCCTAATTCCCTTGGTTGAGAAGGAGATCGAGAAGATGTATGATGCCAAAATAATAGTCCCAATTAGATACTCTGAATGGGTTTCCAATATTGTGCCTGTAAGAAAGAAAACAAGTGAGATTAGACTCTGCATTGACTTTAGAAATCTCAACAAGGTATGATTAAGGACAACTACCCTTTACCAAATATGGACGACATATTGAAAAAGGTAGTGGGCTCTAGAAGGATCTCTTTGCTAGATAAATTTTCTGGGTATAATCAAGTGCTGGTGCATCCGAATGATCAACAAAAAAAAGCATTTACTACTCCTTGGGGAACCTTCATTTATGTAAAAATGCCTTTTGGATTAATAAATGTCAGTTCCACATTCTAGAGAGCATTGGACATTGTTTTTTCAGAAGAAATCAGTCTTTTCATTGTGATCTACCTTGATGATATTACTGTATATTCAAAAACTGATGAAGAACATTTGACCCATTTGAGAAGAGTTTTTGAAAAGTGCATAAGGTTCAGACTATCTCTGAATCCTAAGAAATCATTATTTGGTCTTGAAGAAGGAAAGGTTTTGGGCCATATTATATCTAAATAAGGAATCAAATTGACCCCAGCAAGATTAAGGGCATACTTCAAATCAGTCATCCCATGAACATCAAAGAGCATCAATATTTCATTGGAAAGATAATTTTTTGAGAAGGTTTATACCAAACCTTGTAGAACTGTTGAGAAATATTACTAACATGCTTAAGATAGATTCAAGAGTTAAGTGGTGCATGGAAGCTAAAAAATCCTTTGACATGGTAAAACAAGCACTCACTAAAGCACTAGTTTTGATCAGCCCTGATTTCACCAAGGATTTCATTATTTTTTCCTTTGCATCAGTGCGCACTATTGCTGTTGTATTGTTGCAGAAAAATAGGGAAGGAAAAGAGCATCCCATAGCATTTTTCAACCAAGCTTTGAGAGATGCACCTTTAAAGTACAATATTATGGAAAAGAAGGCTTTTTCTTTGATCAAAGCACTGAAGGATTTCAGAGTTTACATCCTACATTCACATATCATTTCCTTTGTGCCAAATACAATTGTTAAAGACATCCTAACGCAGAATCTTGATGGAAAAAGAGGCAAGTGGATTGTTTTTACCCTAGAGTATGATTTAGAGATAAGACCCACCAAACTAATAAAGGGAAAGGGATTAGCCAAATTGATGGTTGAAACCAATTTTCAAGCACTAGATATCAACATGATCCATTCACTGGATGAACAAGAGGAGTTGGTGACTCCACTTATTGAGGAAGCATTCCTGAATTCTTCCTGGTACACAGATATATTATATTTTCTATTTAATTTAAATGCTCCTCCTAGTTTGTCCAAAACAAAAGATAGATTCTTGAAATTGAAAGCTGTAAAATTTTGCATCCTAGAAAATGTTTTGTACTCGAAAGATTCTTGGGGCATATTTATTAAATGTTTACTTAAGGAAGATGCAGATAGGGTTATGCAAGAATTTCATGAAGGGGATTGTGGAGGCCATCTCCACTGGAAAACCACTTCTAACAAGATCCTTAGGGATGGTTTCTATTGGCATACTCTTTTCTCAGATATCCACAAAATGGTAGCCACCTATCACAAATGTCAAATTTTTGAAGAAAAAAGAAAGTTGCTACCTTTTCCCTTACAACCAATCTCTTTTGAGGCTCCTTTCCAACAATGGGGTTTAGAATTCATTGGAGAAATCCACCCCTCATTCTTGGCCCAACATAAATGGATCCTAACTGCTACAAACTATTTTACCAAATGGATAGAAAACATTCCTTCAAGAACTGCTACTGACTTAGTGATTATCAAATTCCTTGAAGCCAACATCCTGTCTAGATTTGGTTTTTCTAGGAAAATCATTACAAATAACAAAATAAATAATAAGTCTAAGAAAATGGTGGATTTTTTCCACAAATATCATATCTCTTTGGGGAATTTAACAACTTATTACCCTCAAGGTAATGGACTAGCTGAATCCTCCAACAAGAGTTTGGTTAACATCATCAAGAAGTTGTTGGAAGACAATAAGAAATTCTAGCATAACAAATTGGTGCATGCATTGTGGGCTGACAGACTGACAACTAAGAAATCAATTGGCATGTCACCATACCAATTGATCTATGGGATGGATGTAGTTTTCCTAACATCCTTAGGAGTGCTAACCATGAAAATCATTCAAGAGGTACAAGCTGAATATAATGATGTAGAAAGAAGAATAAGCCAGAAAATTTAGCTACAACAGTCCAGAGAAGAGGTTTACAATAGAACTCAGGTGGTGCAAGAAAATATAAATAATATCTTTGACAAAGAACAAGAGAAAATGATTTCAATATTGGAGATAAAGTACTGAGATGGGATTCTAGAAGAGAAGATAAAGGTAAGCATGGAAAGTTTGACAACCTGTGGAAGGGCCCACATATTGTTCATTCTTTCAGGGGAAATAATGTGTTTTTTATACAAGAGATGGATGGAACAGAGCTGCCTGGTCCTGTCAATGGTAGGATGTTGAAGCATTACTTCTCCTAAATACATAGAAATTTCCCACTCCATTGTAAATACCAAAATTTTTGGTTCGGATCCTATTTGAAGGCCACCTTTTTGTGATCGAAAACAACAAGACAGATTCATAAAAAAAAAAACAAGAGAAAATACATGAAAGACATTGCAGAGAAGTGTATAGAAGGCTACTGGTCTTGGTGTTCTTGACACTCCCCTGAGAATAAGTGCCATCCCTAGCTGGAGCCACTGTTAGAGTCCTGTAATTTACAGTATCATAAGGTGACTTCATATTTTTTTCCTTGTAGATTTTCATATTGTATATACATATATATTTAAATATTCAAAGCATTTTTGAAGAATAGAAAAAGAAAAGAAATGAAAAGAAAAGAGGGTGTTAAAAAGAGAAAAGAAAGCCCCACAAAAAAGGAATATTTATGAAAATGTTGTAAATCAAAATCCCACTACTATTTAGAAAAAGTTTGTTCAATCATACAGTTTAAGCATGATTGTACAATTTTGATTTTTTTCTGATAGGTTAGAAAATGAAGATTTTACAAATCGTTTAATCTTGTTTTATCAGTAGATAGGTAAAAATGACATTGGTTCAACAACTTAATCTGAACCAATAGGAGAAATAAGGGATAGGTGGTAGGTTAGAAATACAAAAGAAAAATGATTTCAGGGTCTGCAAGTATAAATGCACCCTAAAAAGAAGAATTTTTTTTAGATTTGTAGTTTGGGTAGGTAGATACATTGAAAAAGAAGAATGAAAGAAAAATGTAAATATTATTTTACAAAGTACAACATCAAAATTCCACTTTTCCTATGATGGAAGAAGAAGGACAAAAACAGAAGGTGCTTGCACTCAAAAGATTGAAAAAACAAGGTTATATGTTGAAGTTTAGGGACTCAAATATATTTCCATAGTTATTTGGGCCTATTTTATGTTTTCATTCATTTTTCCCTAAGCCTCGAAGTATTATTTTCCCCTTATCCCACCCCACTCATATTTTCCTTAACCTAAAGTTATACACTACCCCTCAACTTTCATATCCCGACCCCACCATCCCGTCACATGTCACACCACACCTCACATCACTCATCCAATCCCTGCTAACCACCTCGCATCTCTCCATCATCCTCGCTCAACACCACACATCTGATGGCCCACAATACGTTCCCCCCCCCTCACCCTTCGAACAGTAACAACAAGGGGGGGGGGGTTTGAAATAGACGGTACCCGATAGCCAAACCTGCTATGTGTCACGTCCACAACTGTTCGCACCCTCCCTCCCCTCCCCCGCTGATACCACAGACTGCTACCACCATCCTCTGAAAGTGATTTTTGCTGCCAAAATAAACCATTGCACCCGTCGACCATTGGACTAGTTGTTTCTTGTTGCCTTTGTGCCACGTCCCCGCTTACATGTTCCTCCTGTCCAATCACGTTCACTCCCGCCAAGAAGCCGTTACATCGTAAATGGTCAGGTTGTTGTCCAACAGACCCGTACCACCTCAACGATCCACCAATCAAAAATTAAATTCCAAAATCATGCCCAATACAGAGTTTAATCTACTCATTTTTTTGAATATTGGAAATATCAGATTTACAGAGATTTATAGAGAAATCACATGTTAAACACTGTTGCAGAAGAAAATTTGTTCATCAAAATAATCGATAGCTCTCGACAAATTGGATTACAATTTCCCCTTTAAACTGTTCCATTTTGATCATGGTCCCTTCTATTATCTCCCTACCCTAGTACTAAACAATATCACTTTCCATTCTCTGCTCCATTTTTCATACATCCCATTCTTCATTGTAGATTGAGAATAAGCTACAGAAGAAAAATCATGCCTCCTAAGAAGGAATAGGAGCCTTTCAACCCCATGGTTTACCCTCAAGTGTATTTAGATCATACAACCCTAGCAGATCGAGGTTACAAAATTCACGAGACAGAGTCAAACTTCGACTTGTTCGATGTCTACCACTGGCTCGAAGACAAATTTCTCGATGAATTTGATGGCATTGGCCTGTGGGAAACCCAAATACCTCTTTAAATCTTTCCCAAAAACCATAGTTGCCCAGAATTCATCAAAAAATGCCAGGCCTACTATGACATTAATCAGAAATACATAGTCACCCAAACAGGAGAAATCATGTTCACCATTCATTCCCAATACATTCAACAAATGATGCAGGCCCCCACTCCTAAACAAACAATCCCCTACTCTTATGAAGCCCTCAGGGAACTTTATCAGAAAATTGATTTCGCTAGCAGAGCCAAAACTCTGCAACTTTTCATGGCAATTGATGCACCAATTCCTATAAAAATTCGACACTACCCTTCATCTATCTTTCCCGATAGGACCAAGCACATTATCACTGTTCTATCTTATTTATTGGGGTATCACACTAATCAATGGGTAGATGAAGCTGTGATAGGTTTTTTTTCCATTCTCTCCTCATAAGATAAACCCACAATCATGTTTAATTATGCCTAGTTTCTTGCAGATGCCATTCATGAAGAATTTTTAAAGTTTAATACAGAGGATATTTTCAAATACACCTCTGTAATAGTGTATATTTTTGTTTATTTTAAATCCAACAGGTTTCAATTTTAGATGATCATGGTAAATGAATATGTTAAGCCTCAGTCTATCATCTTCTAGGCCACCCTGCTAGTAAAGGAACAAAAGAACTATACATACAAGGATTTTTTGGATTTGTTTGTGTATCCAGCCATTAGCACACTCAGTAGTGTAGCAGAGCCCAGGATAAGTGAAGAAATCAGGAAAACCATGCAGCTGACAGAGCAAGTGAAGATAGCAGATTGGTAATTGTACCAAAATTACACGGATATTCGAGCTTATGGAAGTGAGCTATCCCCTTAGAAATTTCCAAAGTTCCTCTCCATGAGGGTCTTTTTCACTAGAGTACATAAGGAAAATGACACACGTAGATGAGCTCCACTTTGTTTCTGCAAAGAAGAACGCTCAGTTCAAGATCAAGACAAAAATTGGGCCTTTCATCTGCAATAGTAGAGCAGCAGGGGTGGAGACACATAAGATACTGAAGGGGATGGGTTTTAGTCACAGTTTCACTTGGTCTTATGACCCTGTAGGGATTATTTCCAAGAAAAGGGTGGAAAACAGATCCACACCCTATGTTCACACACATAGAGTTGCAACCGAGCAATATGCCAATCAAATAGAATGGGTGACCAACACCCTCCAAGAGGATGAAGAACATGTGATCTCTACTTCAGGCATCCAGACCCCAACACCACAAGAAAGGAGGAGTGCAAAAGAAAAATAAGACAAGGGGAAAGAGCAAGAGGCCAAGAGAGGATCAATCACCTTCAGTGAATGATACCTCTAGAAAATAATTCAAACTAAAATATACGAAAAGGGCTTGAATTCACACGAAGATTGATCAAGGAGGTGAACCAGAGAAGAAAACAATGATTCACATCATGGAAACCCCTAAGTCATCACCAACAGATGGAGAAACAATGGCCTTCCCTACATCATCAACCACAGTGTCTGGTCAGCAACAAGATCTACAAGCATCTTCTTCCATACTTGCCATAAAAGGCCAAGAGAATTCTGTCTTTGAGATATTCAAAGAGATAAAGTTGAGGAATGAGGTGCTGAAGACTAACACATACAATCAATTCTGGAAGAAGACCTCAAGTTCACAAATCATGATATTGTCGTCCTTTGACACCGAAAATTCACATTCATGGAAGGAAACCTAACACTAAGCCCATAAACTGCGCAATATCTCACTGAGCTAAAAAACTACTCAGTTCACTGAGCCAGAATGTTGCTTAGTGCCCAAAATTGCGCAATCTTTCCTGGCGATGTGCATGACAAGTTTTACCCAAAAAAGCAGAAAATATAGAAAAGGAAAAACATCCATAAAATTTAGGGATCTATTTTTAGTAACCTAAAGGAGGTACACTTGCTATTTTTGGAAACTTTCGTCATGTGTCGTTTTTTTCTTGATTTTTGACATGCACGTCATAAGCCCTAATTTTCTCAAATCTATTTAATTGATGCCCCTATATCACATTTTCACACTCAATATTGGAGCTCTAGAATTCCCTAGGAGATCAAGGAACCTTTGGTGTGATCATCATTGATTTTCTGGGTGAGTTTCACATTTATCGCTTTTTGTCTTTTTTTCTATCATTTTTTTCTGTTTGGCTTGTGTTGGTTCTATTTTTCTTGTTTCTTTCCATGCATGTTTTAATTTCAATTTTGTTTAGTTTGTAGAAGTGTTGTTTCAAGTTAACATTTTCCTTTCACAAGTGTCACATCATTTTAGTCATTTTTGCACTGATGGTCGTCGTTGTAGTGACTCTCCTCATCGATTTGGTTTTCTTCCCATGTATTCAATTGCTGAACTTGAGATGTCTTGTTTCATTCAAACTTAGTCAAATATACACTCAAGCCAACACTATCTCTTATATATACTTGTTTTACCCACTTCCCTTGGGAAAATATGCTTTTCCCTTGGCTGGTTTTCGCTTTGTGCAGTTGGGAACTGCACAATATTAAGGCTCAAGCTAAGAGCTTGACCTATGGAACTCCATAGTCTACAATACAGGTTGGCGTAATTGTGCATTGCAGATTTCCAGGGCTCAGTCTGCATCCATGGCCAGTGAGACTATGCAATGCGCAGTCTCTCCAAGACCACTTCCTAGGTTGAACTGCACATTGTGCAGTATCAGACCTCAAGCTTTGACCCTTACTATTGGGACTACATAATGCACAGTTCCCATAGGGAAGCAACCCTTCTTTCCACTGAAAATTTCGTAATACTTTTGATCATATGCCCGGTTTATTGCTTGAACATGCCTTAAAAGTGTTTTTTCTTAAAACGAATGTTTTCTTGCGATGAGTTTCTTTTCTGTCCCATAGGTACAATAGTTATTGAGCACCTCTCAACTAGTCACTATTACCATGGCACGCGAGAGAGATGCCTCAAAATAAACCACTGAAAGAAGTACTGGGGAAGGAGTTGATAAAGAATCAGTTAAATTTCCAATATATGAAAACACTCAACTGTTTGTATAAAAGGAATCAAAACTGACATGGAAGCAGATTAAATATGTTTTTTCAAAGAACTTTGGGGCATATCTAGAGGACCAGTAGGTTTATCTCAGCATCCGTCAATCAAGAATATACATGATTGCATGCAGGTATCCATCCTTCATGTGTGCAGATGTGATAAGTTTGGGTGTCTCACACACTCACGATAAAGCTATGACATTAAGCAACTCCAACGAACAAAATATTGCTACATTTATGGCAAGAGACTTTCAATGGATGTAGCATCTTCTTGAGCCAGTAAAGATCATGGAATCATTGTTCTATGCCACCTATAGTTATGCAAGCACGAATGACATTTTCAGAATTTGGTAGAAGGAGCCATCGAATTTTAGACATAAACCCACCCACATATACAAGATAAAGTCACTCAGAACAAAGACATTTCCTGAGGGGTGGGATATCTTATTGAACTAAGTGGTGAATGAGGGGAAGCCATCCAATTGGTAAGACCTTTTGGATCATCAGTTGAGAGGCCATGTAACACAATCCTTATATCCTCCCAAGGGTGAGAAATCAAGGTTATATATGTCTGCATACTTATTTGATGTGATCTGTGCACATAATCAATTTCCTGGAATGAAATGGATGTGGACACCGAGAGACAATTCCGTGCATATTTATTGCAAGCTGCTTTTGGATTTAAGTCATAGAGGGGTTATCAAGCACCTAAATGATCACTTGATCATCCCACAGTACATGCTTAGCTTTCAGGAATACCCACCTTGCATGTTATGAGGAGTGATGGAGGTGATATAAAATATTGCAGATTTCTTTGCCTTACTAGATGACACATTGATCAAAGTGTTGGGTGGGTAGAAGCTGCCACATATTTTTCCAAGATATTTCACTACATAGGATGAAGAAAGTGCCATGGTCTATGCTTCATTTGCAAATCGGATTATACGAGATTAAGAGTCTCAAAGTTATAGATACCAAAGCTAAAGCCATAATGAAGTTTGAGTTCGGTACAAGAGGATTCAATTTGTATGATTTGAGGGGAATTTGAAAGGACCATTGTATGAGAATCTAATACAATTGGACCAGCGGGACATTTCATTGGCCGAAGGAGGAACCATGGAAAAATTTCTACAACTCCTTTAGACCCCACGAACCAGTCAATACAATAGGGACATAATAGGATACTCCACATATGAAAACAGTTCTAGAAGAAACAAAAACATAAGATAACAACCTGGTACATGATAAGGGAAAGAGGAAGGTTGTTGACAATGCAAAGGAGGAGAAAATCTAGAAGATACAAGAATATCCTATTTTTTAACAAGCATCTTTGGAGATAGAAACAAAGAGGAGGCTTAGGCTACAAAGAGCAGAGAAAAGGAAGAGAGAGAAGAAAGGCTTGGAGGAAGCAAACATGAGAGCGCAAAAACCATAACAAGAGCTTAGGGAAGAAAGAGAGCTAAGGAGAAGAGAACAGTAGGAGAAGCAAGAGAAAGAAGGAGAAGGAAGGCAAGGTGCCATATCAAAGGAGATGATACCCATATAGGTTGAAGAGTAGGAACATGATCAACCAATAATAGAGGGAGTGAGAGAACAAATGCAGGATCGAGAGTTTGATCAGCCGATTAAGGAGTTGATTGAAGTTGCAGATATGGATTTGGGACCAGAGCCATAAGATGAAGATTTGGAACTGATGCCTCGTGCACCAAAAGCCACCATTCAGACTCCACCACCTCCAGCCACAGAGCCAGACCTGAGCGAGGAAGGGGAGATAGTTCCCCTTGATGATGATTTGGTGATGGATGTGTACAATCTGCCATTTGATGAACTCCAGAAGAATATTGTATAAGCGGGAAGAAAGAACTACCAGGATGATCATGTGTCACCTGCATTTATGAGATAAATAATGATAGTGGCGGACACCAGTAAGAATCCAAGTGCTATTTCTAAAGCCAACTTTGCCTTCGCGGGTGCAGCAAGATTTAACATAGTATTTGTTGTCCGAGAATAAATAGTTGTAACAAAATCTATAGGTTGTACAGAAAAAGAATGAAAAACTGCACGTAATAGCGCAAAATTATCCTTCTGCACAGGTCTACCTGTAGGAGAGTAGAGAATCGATACTTGTTGAAGTATCCACACTTGGAGACACTATGAAATACCTTTATGAGGAGCTTGTGACCATACATGAAGCAAATTTCTGCTTACATGACTTGCAACGATAGAGTAGAGAGTTTGTCAAGGTCCTTAGGAATGTACAAGATGATATTACCACTGTGCATGATTAGAAAATGCAATATAAGGGGGCACCGCTTACCTTGGTGAAGAAGATGAAGTTGCATGTAGAGCTAGAGAAATCGAGAGTTCAGATGTTGATTCGGAACAAAAAGAAACTTGCCTCGTTCATCGGAAACATTCAGGCCTCATATGTATGGATATAAATCAGTTTTTATTTCATGGTGAGAACCCACGGGATCCCATCAATTGTCACACTCACCTAGAATAAATGAAAATGGAAAGTTAAGCAGGATATAGATCAATACTTGGAGCAGCTAAAGCAGATGGCCACCTAAGAGGACTTAGAGTTGAAAATGAAGAACATGCAAAATTACATCGATGGTCCCGTTCAGATCAAAACAATGTTGCTCCTGATTGAGAAAGAGGTTCAGACCGGTTCCAAGACATTGTACCGTGATGCTATGGAGGCAAGAGTTCACTTCCAGCCTGACACTATCACACAGTTTGGGGATACCACTAAAAAATATCGTGCTTGGAATCAATATGTGATCGAGAAGCATCAAGTCGAAGTTTCCAAGTTTGAGTTCACCCAAACTCTAACATCATAGTGTTTTGTCTTGTTAGGCTGTCAAGTTGTATCTACCCTATTTTGTCTTATATGGGCATGAGTTGAAAATGTAATATTATTTGTAATTATTGTAAAAGTGAAATTCCAAGTGTCCTTGTTGGAATGTGAAGAATCATATGTAATGTAACGATTTATTTTGTAAGAAGTTGAAGAGTCATGAGGGGAGTCTAATAGTCACAAAGGGGGCATGCCAAGAGTCACCCCCCTTTGTTATAAATATATTGTCATAACTGTTGAGGCATAAAAGGTATCTTTTTAACACCTATTTATCCTACATTAATTATCAATCTGGGAACGACTTTTTATTTCAAGAGTGTACTCAGTCTGAGGCGGCAATTTATCCAAGAGCAATGCTATGTGAGATGTAGTACAATATTCTAAATACAAAAGTAAAAAAATGCTTCGAAGAGAAATCTAATTACAATAACATAAATTCAAATGCTCTGAAACTTAACTATTCACTTAGCAAACATCAATCGAGGATACAGTAGCAATAACTCATTCCTCTAGAAATTGATGCAATTGAAATCAAACTGGAACAAGACAATCAATCTGGGAACAAGGAAGCAATAACCAATGTTCTCTACAGTTGACAGTCCTGATTTAAAGCAATCAAAGGGAGATCGAAATTGAACTAACTGCTATTGAAAGTAAACAAAGAAGAACTATTATTAAAATAAAGAATTAGAAATGAAAATAAATCTATAATTGAATGGCTATGTGCATAAACAACAAACTGTAACAATGTAAATAAACAATTTTTCTGCAATCTGAAGCTAATGAATCGGAAGTGATCAACAGCAAAATTAACACAACAATTCTATTAAACACCAAGCCCACAACAAACGTTGTTAAATAGTAATCGACATGAACAGCAAGCAAACGGAGTTAAATATTGAACATCAAAGCTTTAGTAAACAATAACAAGATGAATAATACGAGAATCAAGATCCTTGTTGAAATGGAACATCGATGCAATTCATTAATGTAACACACCAAGATCCATAGGCAATTAGAAAACAAACCGATTAACTTGCAAACTGTAATAAAAGAAAATATGAACTACCTCACAACAATAATGAAAAGATAGAGATACAAACAACGGATCGATCCACCAGGACCGGACCCTCAACCACCGGTGAAACGCCATTGGGATTTACTTCGGAGCTTGAGAAATGGAACGAGAACGTGTCTTGTACTAATCAAACATGAATAGATTTTACATCAGTTGCTCTTTGATCACGAGAGTCAAGGAATTACAATGTTACAAAAGGAATTCAATAATCATTCCTTGTTCTCCAATACATAATACATGCTCTCATTTTATAATCAGAAAGAGGAGAAATTAAATAGCAAACATGACCTCTCATAACAATATTGGATTTTTCCCAACAACTTGATCAACCAGAAAATATATTTCCATCCATCTTTCAACAAGAGCAAGGTGAATTTGGCTTTGCAGCTGAGATTTGGAGGACGGCCACAACAACAAATCTATGAAAATCGTGCTCCAATAACCCTGTGTTTCTCTCAATACAAGCCGAATTTGGGCAAACCATTCTTCAATAAAGGTAATTTGGTCTGTTTTGGACAAAACCCATGTTCCGGATTTTCTAGATTCTTCTTCATTTTCCCAGAATCTCAACTGCAAAACTGTCACTTCTTATTCTAGTGAATTTCTGAGTTGGAATATTTGATGATGTGCTGGAGATCAAATCTGCAATCTAGCAAATATCTTGGAAGCTAAAATGGTGAGTGTTGTTACAAAATATATTAATAAACCATCATTGATAAAATTATGCATAGTAATCATCCATTTATTAAAAATAAAGGAGAAGAAATAATATTCATCCATAAGAGCATAAATCATTATAAAATGGATTTATATAATAAATTATAATAAATGATATGATAAAGAAGAGTAAAAATGGATGAAATAAGTGTTAAAAAGTGGTCGTATTCACGGCCCAACATACCCCCAAACTGAATATATTGCATGTCCTCATGCAACCCAGAATTGAATATATTGCATGTCCTCATACAACCCAAAGACAAAACCCATGTGTTAACCAAGCAAAGAAAATTGTTCATCCCAACTCATGAAATGGATGGAACAAATGAATTTTTCCTCAAATAATACGTATTCAATTTTAGCAATCTTGATAAAGGCATAACAATTTTTACAGTTGATGTTCAACTATATGTATATGAAGTTGCAGAAAAGTGTGACATAAGTAACAACAAACTTCATTAACCATTTTCTCAAAAATTAGATCGTTTTGATGCATGGATCATGAGATATAAACAAAATGGTTGTAAGTGATAGTGCATAATTTTTGAAATTTTATGAACTAATTTAGCTTGAAATTATTTGGGTTTGTGTATTTTAATGATACCTCTTTGTTATCCAGAAAGCACAAGAATTCAGTTCATAGTTTTAAAGATATATGCAAATCAATTTCTGCACTGTATACAAATGAAATTGTATGCCTTAAATGAGAAATAAAGTAGAAAACATCCATCATGTGTAGCAATTCCCCCCCGAAACTAAATAATTAGCATGTCCTCATGCGATGCTAGAAAACAAAGAGAGGTGGTTGCTACAATCTGTTGAAATCGATGCTTGGTATAAAACAACATGGAATAAGGGAGGTGTTGAGAATGAATAAGAATATCAATGGATGATAAAGAATATTACAGACATGGCCACAAGAAAGAAATGAAGGAAATCAACACTCCCCAAAACTGAAAAATGAGACGTGTCTAAAAAAATGGGAAGTGGTAAAGATGTGGAATGAATGATGATAAATAATGCTCAATGGATTTTCATGAAATTCTCCTAAATTCATAATAAATCAGAAAATTATGTTATGTTACCTCAAGTGTTACCTTCGAAAAAATGTGGAATGACATGTAGGGACTAGCCTTTGTTGAAGCTGATGTAGGCTGAGCAAATATTGAAAGTGATGCAAAAGGTGGAAGCCATGCAAGCACATCATGTCTGAAGAATTGTGCGCATTCGTGAGCCTTTGCTGTTAGTTGTAATAGTGTGGTCGTGCTGCGAATATAATTTCCCCCCATATTTGTTGTTCTCCTATAAGCAAATCACAATTCCGTATGCAATTTTCTTGAATTCACAGTTTTAGTTTTGGATGGAAACAGATAAAATGCGTGCAAAAAGTTCAATTGGCAAAAATTCTGTAGAAATGCAGTATGAATATTGTGGCAAAATGGCAGCGTACTGCACAACAATTATACAGCATGGAAAGACATACATATACTTATGATATGATCAAAAAATTATCACATTATTGAAATCAATGCATATTTTGAAATCGTGAGTAGATATGGAAATGTTTATGTAATGATTCGAAAATAAGGGAAAAGGATAGCTGATGAAAAAAAAATACCTATGCGGTCATTATCCACATAAACCATTATGATCGATTTATAAATAAATTTCATGCATAAGAGGTTCCGAACAAAGGGTTTAAAGGCATACTCTCATTTGATATTAGATAAAGATACAAAAAAAACGTTTATCATTACTATTGATTTGTGAAAAATATGACTCCAATACCATAAGCAGAGCTCTATTGCCCACAGGTGTCTATAACCTTGACAAAGTTGTTTTCTCACCCTTGGAACCATTATCCTTTATTTATGCCTAGGGAAGTGCTGTGTGATGTCATGATGGAGGCCACTGTGCTGGCTTGGGAACTAGATGAATCACAATGCCATTCACTAGGAAGGAGTGAAAGGTGGGCAGGTCGGCTCGTGATGAGACCTCTTGTTCCAAGGAATTTTTATTTTTCTGAGTTGTCCATTGGATCATATCCCTGGTGTGGTGGCTATAATGGGAATGCCACTTCACTTCTCCCTTATGATCATGGTAGGCTGGCTCTTGATGAGACCCCATATCCTTTATCTGCCATATCATAGAATTGTTAGTAATCATATAGAGATTTTTTTTTCTTTTTTCTTTACATATAGCACTTCCCTATTTATAGATAAAGGGTGGCTCAACACTCCCTAAGAGTAGGGATGGTGGAAGAAGTCTGAACATCTCAATAGAGAAAGTATGCTCTTATTCTTATTTAATAAGTAAAAATCAAAGAGAGTTATGAAGATTTAGGGAAGAACCAACATGATAAAGATAATCGATCATATTAATTTTAATGAAAATAAAGACAACAAAGGGATATAGATGGTTGTGTCATTTCTTTTTTCTTATCACTACAACATTTTTTTTCTTAAAAATGACAATTTCTCTTGATTAGATGATTCCAGTAATCTTTAATTTGTGTATCCTTGCATGAATTGTATGTTTGCCTTTCAAAGATTCATGAAAAACTCACAAAAAGTCCTAGAAATTTTGTTTAAAAAAGAAGAAAAATGCATTTAAAAAGTGTTGTTCCTTTGGAAAGGAACAGAAAAAACAATCTACGAAAATTCTGTTCCTTTTCAAAGGAACAACAAAAAAAATTCTGCGAAAATGTTGTTCCTTTGGAAAGGAACAACAAAAATAGTCAGTGCTGTTCCTTTTGAAAGGAACAAAAAAACTACTGTTCTTTCTAAAAGGAACAGAAAAAATGAGCGGTGTTGTTCCTTTTGAAAGACACAGCAAAAAATGCAGCAAAAATGCTGTTATTTTTGAAAGGAACAACAAAAATAATCAGCGAGAATATTGTTCCTTTTGGAAGGAACAACAAAAATAAACACACAAACACACTGTTTCTTAAGAGGAATGACTGCTGTTCCTTAAGAGGAACAACAAACAGATATAAACACACAAAGATGCTGTAGGGAACAACAAAGGAAAAAAATAGAGGAAAGAACAAAGCTAATGTGCAATCCATTGTCAAGCAAATCCAATCAGATAGAAAGGAAAATCTATGTACAGGTTTCAAGAAAAAGTAATTTTTTACAGAATTGGTGCTACCAAAGAATTGCCTTCTGCAATTGAAACTTGCATGGTGGGGTCCTTATTGTTTAATTGCCACTGGTGTGGAAATAATTTGAAGAGATTAACACCTGAAACACAAAAACATAAAAGAAATCAGAAAATAAACAACACTTTATTAAGTTACAACAGCTATGATGTTATTTCCTAAGGGAATATCAATCTGTTAATGGGAAAAAAATGATCTTTTTGAAAAATGTTTTGGCAGCACTGACATGAATATTGAAATGGAAACCAATTATTCATTTCTTCTTGTAATGAATCTGTTACGTAATGAACTGGATGAAATTCCCTTGTTTTACTAAAATTTCTCTCAAGAATCGCTCGTCCATAAATTGACTTTCTTTGTTCTCCTAAGACCTGTAAGAAACGAGTGTTTACCTACAATAGAACATTAAATCATGGAGAAAGAAAGGTGTACAGGCTCTTTTAATCCAATAATTATGCAAAAAAATAACAAGTAGTTACTTTGTAGAACAAATCCATAGAAAAATAAAACAAATTTTATTTGTCACCTGCGGGAGAGTAGTGGTTGACTATACTAACCAGCAATGTTTTAATCATACCTTCTTTGTTTTTCGTCCGATTTGAGTGATTCCAAAGCCAAATGAAATCTAATTAAAATTTTTATCTCCAATAGATACAGGTTTTAAAAATTCCATGTAATTGTATGTTAAATTTTCTTGGAACAACCTGCATAATAGAGTCATTTTCGATTTTCTAGCTCAGACCAATAGTTGATATTTCAAGCATAAGTTTTTCGTTTGATGGTGGATTGAACCGATTAAAATTGGAGGTTAAATTAGATTAATTTATTGATCTGCAATAGAAATAGGTTTTGAAGACAAGAAAAATTTATGGGTCAAATATGCTAGTGAACAGCCGAGAAAACAAAGTTTCAAGAGTGCTGATTTATGATAGGCAGTCAGTATTTTGGTCATAAATTCCTCATATGATATCGAAATTGAGTGATTCAAATTGTGTTGTAAACTATATTTGTAGAGAAATCTACCATAGAAACAGGTTTTAAAAATATAGTCATTTTGGCCTCCAAAAACTGACTATCCCAACTCTCTTGTTGAGCTACCTACTAGACACCCTGTTAATGTTTTGGTTCTAACTTTTTCATTTCAAATCCAAATTGAGTGATTAAAATTGGGTTGGAAAGTAGACATCAATAGATACTTAGGATAGAAATAGGTTTTAAAAATATTCACTTTTGGTCCCCCAAAACATGACTGACCCAACTGTGTTTTCAGAAATTTCATCAAGCCCGCAAGCCAAAAAATATGATATTCAATAAATTTTCCATATTGGTGATAAAAATGGATATGAGTGTTTGTAGAATTGTTATTTTCAATATAATTCATCTACAGACAAAAATAGATTAAAATATTTTTCACTGATGTTGATTTCCACAGCGTGTTGCAACAAAAACAACTATTTTTACAAAAATACAATAATAAAAAAATGTGTTTATTTCCTTATTTATTTTATTTTCTCCACTAAGATACTCTTCTTTGAATATCAAATATGCTTATGTATAAGATTATTCCCAGTGGAGCCATTTCCAAAATAAGGCCTCTAGTATGTACATATCTAAATTTGAAAAATGCATGTTGATAAATAGTAGAGTATGAAAAGCCAACTTCCCTTGTAAAAAAAAAAATTGGGTGAGAATTCTCAATTTCTTGGGAATCTTGCTCAATCTCTTCTGTTTGGCTATGTACCTCAGCAAAGGCTACAGATGGTGATTCTATGGCCTGAAGGGAACTAGTAGGTTGTCTAGAAATAATTTTCCTAGGTCCTACTGATGGCTGAGATTCAGTTTTCTTAAGAATTTCGTCAATAAAGGTCATTATCCCAAGGGTCACCGGTCCCTTTGGTTTTTCAAGTTTGGGAGGAATTTTGTCTTGTTTAGCTTTTCTATTCATTAAAAACAAAAACAAGCTTTCATTCCTACCTAAAGAAAGAAATTTACCCAATTCTGCTGTGAAGCGGGCGGTGAGCAAGTATGTTCCTTGCTTGGTGTGCAGGTTCTTACCTTCCATCTTTAAAACCCAATTCTTCCCAAGCAGAAAAAAAGGTCAAATGTGCATCACTCCTTCTAAATGACATACACTCTCCCCGGCAACGGTGCCAAAATATTGAGGCATAAAAGGCATCTTTTTAACACCTATTTATCCTACATTAATTATCAATTCGGGAACGACTTTTTATTTCAAGAGTGTACTCAGTCTGAGGTAGTAATTTATCCAAGAGCAATGCTGTGTGAAATGTAGTACAATATTCTAAATACCAAAGTAAACAAATGCTTGGAAGAGAAATCTAATTACAATAACATAAATTCAAATGATCTGAAACTTAACTATTCACTTAGCAAACATCAATCGATGATATAGTAGCAGTAACTCATTCTTCTAGAAATTGATGCAATTGAAATCAAACTGGAACAAGACCATCAATCTGGGAACGAGGAAGCAATAACCAATGTTCTCTACAGTTGACATTCCTGCTTTAAAGCAATCAAAGGGAAATCGAAATTGAACTAACTGCTATTGAAAGTAAAAAAAGAAGAACTCTTATTAAAAGCAAGAATTAGAAATGAAAAGCAATCTGTAATTGAATGGCTATGTGCATAAACAACAAACTGTAACAATGTAAATAAACAATCTTTCTGCAATTTGAAGCTAATGAATCAGAAGTGATCAGCAGCAAACTTAACACAACAATTCTATTAAACACCAAGCCCACAACAAACGTTGTTAAACAGTAATCGACATGAACATCAAGCAAATGGAGTTAAATATTGAACAACAAATCTTTAGTAAACAATAAAAAGATGAATAATACAAGAATTAAGATCCTTGTTGAAATGGAACAGCGATGCAATTCATTAATGTAACACACCAAGATCCATAAGCAATTAGACAACAAACCAATTAACTTGCAAACTGAAATAAAAACAAATATGAACTATCTCACAACAATAATGAAAAGATAGAGATACAAATAGTGGATCGATCTACCAGGGCTGGACCCTCAACCACTGGTGAAACACCATTGGGATTTACTTCAGAGATTGAGAAATGGAACGAGAATGCGTCTTGTATTAATCAAACATGAATAGCTTTTATATCAGTTGCTCTTTGATCACGAGAGTCAAGGAATTACAGTGTTACAAAAGGAATTCAATAATCATCCCTTGTTCTCTAATACATAATACATGCTCTGCTTTTATAATCAGAAAGAGGAGAAATTAAATAGCAAACACGATCTCTCATAACAATATTGGATTGTTCCAAACAACTTGATCAACCAGAAAATATATTTCCATCCATCTTTCAACAAGAGCAAGGCGAATTTGGCTTTGCAGCTGAGATTTGGGGGACGTCTACAACAAAAAATCTGAGAAAATTGTGCTCAAATAACCCTGTGTTTCTCTCAATACAAGCCAAATTTGGGCAAACCATTAAATACTAAAATTAATTTGGTCCATTCTGGACAAAACCCATGTTTCGGATTTTCCAGATTTTTCTTCATTTTCCCAGAATCTCAACCGCAAAACTGTCACTTCTTATTCCAACGAATTTCTGAGTTGGAATATTTGATGATGTGCTGGAGATCAAATCCGCAATCTAGCAAATATCTTGGAAGCTAAAATGGTGAGTGATGTTAAAAAATATATTAATAAACCATCATTGATAAAATCATGCATAATAATCATCCATTTATTAAAAATAAAGGAGAAGAAATAATATTCATCCATAATAGCGTAAATCATTATAAAATGGATTTATATAATAAATTATAATAAATGATATGATAAAGAAGAGTAAAAATGGATGAAATAAGTGTTAAAAAGTGGTCGTATTCATGGCCCAACAATAACTCATGTAAGGGATTGTGGGAGCCAATATTTTGGATAGGCTTAATATTAGGAAGAAATTAAGAGTTTTGTGTGAGCCTTGGCTTCTCCGTAGCATAGAGGGAGTATTATTTTTTGGAGGAGCAGGTGTTGTAGACTTCACGTTCCACTATTGGGGGAAAGTGGCTTTTCAAATGTTGTAAGTATGATATGAACTATCACTTTTAATAAAAATCAAAGTTGACACACTTTCATGCATATATTGTGAATATAGTAGGACTACTCTTGTTGTATTTGTGATGTATGTTATTTAACTTGTGCATATGCTTATGAACTATTTTTTTTACTTTTTTATGTATCTTGTTGGATGTGTGTTGATGTGTTATTACATCACCTTAGGTCATGGAATATTCCTCTTATTAGTTCGTGTGATGTCATTTTTCTCGTGTGTTCCTTCTAAGCTGCATACTATTATAGGCTTCCAAAGGGCACACTTTCTGTTACCTTCGTGTGTTCGAACTGTCATACATTTCACTTGGATCTCCACAATTTCACACACTTGTTATCACGAAAGACACTGTGCACCAATCTATGCATTTTGAAAACCAAGGTAGATCATTAACACCCCAATACTGGGAATCCTACTCCAAACAATGTGAGGTCTAGTTGGGAATTCATATCGGGGAGATGCCCAGAATGTTGGCGGGTCTAGCACCATCAACATTTATGGTGCTAGAAGGAGGGCTAGATGACAA
This sequence comes from Pinus albicaulis, assembly GCA_034641835.2. Taxonomy (NCBI): domain Eukaryota; kingdom Viridiplantae; phylum Streptophyta; class Pinopsida; order Pinales; family Pinaceae; genus Pinus; species Pinus albicaulis. The sequence continues at coordinate 1,368,789,012 of CM076579.1, read as the reverse complement.
GGTGATCCCTTGAAATCTGTTTTGAATTTCTACACTCATTTAATGACTTCTTCCATAATAAAACTCCCGAGATGTTTTTCTAGAGGCGTAAAATCACAAGTGCCAACGAATATAATTGATGACTTGTGAACACTTAAATTTGATTCTGAGTGTGAAACAACCATACTTGGGCATATTGAATGTTTTCTTCAATTTTTCACAGAGTGCAACATCCCCATTGAGGACGTTGGTTGTTGGTTGTTCATTCTCACATTTGAAGGGCACATAAGGAAATGGTTTCACACATAGACCAAGGAATCCATTCACTCTTTTGAACATATTGTCATAAAATTGTTTTGCGCTTTTGATAGTACGATCATAAACATCTATGTAAGAAAATTTTAGAATTGCGATAATCACTTGATGAATCACTACATTATTTTTACAATCGTTTTTTGCATTTCTGTTTTCAATTGCCAAAAGATGAAATTGATTTGGATTTCATGTCCAAAATATTTCTATATCTTGTTCGTATTTCACTAATTCCACACGAGTTGGAATATTTAAATCACTCCCAAAGAGTGATTGTCCACCTAATTCTCATCAAAGAGTTCTAGTTCTATAGGTTGAGGTGGGAGAGATTTAGAATTCATCCATTAATCTACCAATGTCTTCTCCCACCCCACATGCTCATTATTTTAGCATAGGTTTGGACTGTGAGTCTGATGGTTGTGATAAAGTGTTATCTCCTCATTCTCCATCCTTTTGTCCCTCTGATCCTCTAGATTGTGAGTTTTTGCATTCACCTATTTAAAGTATTTCTTTTGATGTTCCTGAGGATCGAGTGTTGGATGGAGTTTGTGTTGAGAAGCCAACTTGTGATATAATTTATGATGAGTATGTCTAGGAACCCATAGTTGAACAAGAATTTTCAATAAAGGATGATTCTCTTCCTTCCACACCTCTCCCTCATCATCTTGAAATTTTCCACGATTCTGTCACTTCTATCGAGTCTTGTGAAAATTTGGTTTCTGATGATGTTGCTACTTCCAATAATTCATAGAACACAAGGGATGTCAGTTTTTCATCCATATGTGGAGAGCATGAATATTCTACTCTTGATCATATTCCCCTCTATATGATTCATCTGACCATAATGATGCCTCTATTGGTAATCTTGAAATTTTTGATCGTGCCTGTCGTGACCTTTCATTGGTTCAACTGGTCACAATTCTGATTTTCCTGTTATTGATTATTCGAAGCCACTGATCTTTTATGATCTACCTTCCGATGAGTTGGAACTTCCTCAAGTTGTCGAGGCACTTCAACCCGAGATGATCGTTATGTTAGGTTCTCGTAGCCTTGATGTTAGTTCCACTTCTGATTAGAAGAGTGTTGAATCTTTTGAGGCTCCTCACCACTCTAATGCACATTTCAAAGATCAATCAATTTTATAATTTTCACATCCTCCTATGTTACACGATGCTATCGCTAAGTTATTGGAGGAGTCATATGTAGCGAGCACTATGAAAAAACAAATATTTTCTTATTTATTTATTTTTTATCACCTTCATTATTAAAATGTTTGTGTTTGTAAGTCTTTGACTCGCAGTGTGACAAAACAACATGTTATAGCAAAAAAATGTTTTCGTGCTCTTTGTCTTTACTTTTCTGTGTGTTGATTCAACTTCGAATGTTATGGTTTTAATTGTTCTATAATTTTTGTTTATTGTTATGGTTGTATATCTTTATTAGCATGCATTCTCTCTCCCACATAGGCCGACCAATGCGCCAGTGGCTACATTAGAACAATCACTTCACGCGCGTTTGGCCTTTCCTCTGTTTATGGTAGGAGAAGGAGTAGCCTTTTGCTTTTCTTTGATTTTATTTACGTTCAATTGTTTTTGTTTCACTTCTTTCCTTTTCTTTTGTTTCAACTATAGGTTAGTTTCCGCATGAGACCGTGTTTGGATTTTGAAGAATCATGGTGAAATCCAAGAGGATGTTGTTCTACTATCAACGCTTATTTTTCTATTTATTCCCTCTCTTTGCATGAATCTTTCATTATTTTAAGTTGATAGTATTTTGATGGAAAATAAGTTCATTTTAGGAGAAAATCACATTGAAATCATGATGTTTGGATTTTAACTAGTAGTACCTACTCTTATCAATTTTATCTTTTCGGTTAATCCTTGTAAACCTATTCGAGTAGAGTAAGGAGGGGATGAAAACCGTAACATGCATGTCAGAGGTGTATATAAATATCCCTATATGAAGGAATAACCTCTTATGCGTTAAATAAGTTGGGAGCCCTCTTTTTCCCCATGAAACAAATAAGTTCATATGCACTTTTCTTTGAGAAAAAAATGAAAAAATATTAAAGGGTGAAAGAAGAGATAGGCTTCCTGCTCAAATAGGTGAAGCGAGAAACTCCGTCGGGGTATTGTTCAAGATCCCTGAGAGTGAAACAATGTTTGTGTTCCTTAAGTGACTCCATCAGGGCTCTATCTAGGCCTGCTGGTAGCGGAGCAACACCAGAGATGAAAATAAGACTCTGAAAATTTCCTTTACTTGTGCACTTATATACTCCTCGTCCCATATCGAAACAACTAAGTTTAACTTGACTTGGTTAGTGTGCCATCGATGAAGAAGATGGATGGGACCATGTACTTAAATCAGAATAAGTGAGGAATTTGTGTTAATAAATGGATTGAACAATACTTCTGGAAGGGTGAGACCAGTTTTTCATGAGACAAGATGAATTCAGAGAGTTGGAGTTCTACCAATGTGTCACTAGTGTTGTAGTGGTGATCAGGTGCTCATTATTTAGCTCAAAAATTGTAGTTTTCATAATTTCTCTAAACTAGAACGAAATCATAGAGATCGTCATTGGGATTCCAACGCAACTCGTTTCATCAAAATCGGAGTTTGTATGAGTAAGTTATGGTTTGGTGTTCGTTTTCTCAAACAACTAAAAAAAATTGTAGAGCCATGACAGGATGCTGACATGGTAGCCCAATGAGCAAAAAAGAATCTTCTGGGAATATTATTTAGGTTTATGCTAATGAGGTTGTGACAAGTGGCACTTTCGAATTCACCATTTTGGTCTATGTGGGTGAAATTCTCCTAGTGATTCTAAGGTGGAAATTGTGTTTTCTATTTTATTTAATTATGATTTAATATATATATATATATATATATATATGTTTAGACATATTATATAATATATATTATATATATGTTATATTCATTATTATATTATATATATGTTATATTCATTATTATATTATTATATGCGCAAAATCTTTGTCTAAAGGGGAGAGGGGTTGGGTTTGAACCCGAACCTTCGCCCCAACAAGCGTGTGCCCTACCTATGGGCCATGGGAAAAATTCATTAAAACATCCGCATCAACCTATATTTAATGCTTATACGGAGGGATCGGCGGAGTGCGGAGTGGGCCAACCCCTCCTGCCATGCGACCTTCACAATATGAAAAATGCCGGAGTTAAGGCACTAAGTGCGATTAGTGCATATTAACTGTGCTTATCCAAAATTAATCATGTACTTATCACTAATTAAATACGGATTAACATGACGGTAGTTTTTGCATAGTGCGCCAAATCAAATGGACCCCCAGTTTTGGTGGGGTTAGTTGGAGTTCCTCTAGAATTAGCAGAGAATTTACAGGAATTTTGTTTTTGCCATCATGGAGGAAATATTCGACCAATTTTGGAAAATGAATAGTCAATCTTAGATGATTTTTGCATTCAAGAGACAACGGTATAGGTTTCAGAGTCTGAAAACTACTTGGAACGTGCCAAATTTTATCTAATACAAGAGGCGCAAGATATGGAAGTTAGACCTAGGAGATGTAGCCCAGGAGGGGTGAAATCCTTCATCAGAAACTTGTATTGATGAATTTGTTTATGGTTTGATGTACATGTTTATTTTGTTGTTCAGTTCTTACTTATGTTTTTTATTTGTCTTTAATTTCAACATAAAACACAAGACAATTTCATGCTTTGACACTCACCTGCACCATGGAAACTAAAGCACCAAAAAAAACAAGAAGTAGATAAAATATAATTCTGAACTTGTAATTAGCACAAAAAAACTAACATACAGGTTCAAATCAAGTGGCTACAACCACCCTCCAAAATTTTCCTTTTGCTTAGATTTTGGAGCCTAACCTTCTTTACACAAGAGGTTATCTTGCACTAATATCTTATAAGCATGCTTTGATTCATGTTTATCATTTAACTATTCTTGTGTTCACCTATTTTTCACTTAGTTAATCTTTCTAAGTCACCAGATAACCTCCTCCCTTAGTCTTGCACAACAGTTCTAGGTTTTCCTCCAAAAATTGCATAATCCATGAGGGAAAGCAACCTTGATGACTAGAATTTCGTAGTAAGGTGGGATCCTGGGGAAATCTCCAAGCACCTGGTCATTGTTTGAAGTGTCAGTAATTCATTGAAGGTTCGAGGATTCTTAAATTTCCTGGTGCGGTGGTACTCTTCCTATACCTTATGGCTACCATATTTATATCTAATGTGGTTGTCTGATTTGGTTATGCACCCATCACATATGATTCTGGTTGATATCATTTTAACTAGGATACATTCCCATCTGTTATGTCCCTTCCTGGCATTCTTTGTCCTTAATTGGCTAATGAATTTGAATTTATCTTGGGAGTGACATTTTTCACTTTGATATCGTGAGGTGGCCATCTTTGGGGACACTTTTGACGGGTGATGGATTTCGTACTCGAACATCTGGGTGGAATGACGAATGTTGGTTACTCGCCTGATGATGTGCTAATCAAGGAAACCATTCGGGATGAATAGCAGGTATTGACAAAAAAACCGGATCAGGAACCACTTGTGAAATTCTACTCTGATGACCCATATGTGGATGTTGCTACTCTGGTTCAGCACTCTGGTCATAAAAGTTGGCACAAAACTAAACTCAAGCCTTTGGATGCTCTTATGGGTCAGCCACCACTCACTTTGGGTACAAAATCATATTGGGAATGCTTAGAAAGATTGTGAGATAAGGCATCGGTGGTACGCTGGCACCACTTGAAGTTGATTGGCAATCAATTGAAGGCATGGGTGGCTGACAGATGGGTTCAAATTTTGAATTATCGACTGAAGGTTAGTATTTTAACAAATGGGTGGTATTTCTTCCATTTCCTAAGTTTGGAGGATGCATATAGAATTTTGCGGGATGCTTGGGTACAAGGTCGCGGGTTTCCACTACTGTAGGAAGGTCGGTTTCAACCTGCTTGTTGAAATTCCTCGATGCTATATTGTCTGGGAGAAGATTTTGGGTTTATCATTGGAGATTTGGAATCCCATTTTTGTGGCGTTGATTGAAAAAAAAATTGGTCATTTTTTCTTTTTGGATAATAGTTGCACAAGCATCATGCTTGGGTCCTTGTCAAAGTGGATTTGGGGCGTGTATTTCTCCTCAGATGGAGTTGTAGTGGGGAAGTTTCATCTCAAAATTGGAAGTGGATTATTGAGCACTCCCGTTACAATGTCTCCATTGTCATTCAATGGGCCATATTATGGCTGCTTGCTCGAGTCATTGGCTTTCCACTTCCAGACATGACACTCATGGAAATCGAGATCCTAGTTTTCATGAGTTTTCCTTTGGGGTGGCTTCGGGCAACTACTCTTTCGTTGAGTGTGATATATGTAAGTCTAGAACTTTGTACGATATCTTATCTGTGCACACATGTTACCATTGAATTGTTTTCACTTTGTTGTGGGGTCCCCCCTTTGTCCCGTGTTCATGAATATTTTGTCTCTACACTTACCATTAATAAGATACCTATGGAACCTGTTGAGTCTCCTTCTGCCATCATCTCGACTGTGGGGTTAGATAACTCTTCTTCCTTTATTGATCCTGGTGATTCTCTCATCCCAGGTGTTTCTCCTACAACTTCCTCACAATTTCCAAACTCTATCGAGGGGTCCTTGTCATCCTTGTCTCCTAATAGATAAATTCCTGGAGTGTTAGATTCGGTTGGGGAATTGAACCCTTAATTATTAAGTGCTCCTTTTTTTCGGCCCCTGATATCTCTGGGTCAAAGTAATCTTGTCCGAATGTATTGCAAAAGAAAACAAGACCTCCTAAATTTAATAAAGTCACAGATTGCATTGGGACGCCCCCTTCCTCTATGTATGTGATTGATCGAGTTGATTCTCCACTCTCCATTGACCTTGGTTTAATTTTTTCTTCGAGGTCCATTTCTGTCAGTGATGTTTCACGAGCCCTTAGAGGGGAGCCCGCTATTGATCTGTCCTCATGAAAATTATTTCCCTGAAAATTTGTGGGTTGGGGTATGACCTTAAAAATATCTATATTAGGGGATTGATTCACCAATACCAGGCATCGATGATTCTTTTTCAGGAAATGATGGTGCAAGAGGATAAATATTGGTTGTTATGCATAAAATTTGTCCAGATTGGGATGTCTGTGTGGCTAAGAAACTAGATTTGACCATATGGGGCCACGTGTCCCGAATCCGTCATGTCTGACATGACACATACATATTTGAATCCAATTTTCTGGATTCAATTGTGTCCGTACAGGACACGTTGAATCTTGATCGTGCCCTGTATGGACACAATCGAATATGATTCTGCTGGACACAAAAACCGAGAAATTGCGTTCAGAAAGTTATAAAAGTGTGGTTTGGCTCATTATTTCTCACCATTATTTATATGTGATTTTATCATAGAAGAAGGATTAGCAAGGAGAAAGGGAGTGTTTTCAAAGATATTCAAGCATCCGGTAAGTGCATTGTCTCTCTATGTTTTTGCATTTAGTTTGTTGTTAGTGTTTGCATGTGCATATGTTTTATATATTTGGTCATTTTTGTTTATTTTTTACAGTATTCATGGCTCAATCAAGGGCAGCAAGGCAGGGGCAGAGAAATGGGAAGAATGTCCCCATTGGAGATGCCCCTCCCGTCCCTATTTCATCAGGGTCTGCAAGTATTCCATCTATTGGAAATGGGGTTGCAACAACAACATAAAATGTTCACGAAAAACAAACTCAAGACCTCAAATACCCATCGTGGAAATATGTGACAAGAGAGGTAGGGCCAAGCAGCAAGGCAAAGGGAGGAGGCAATGTTGCATGGAAATGCAGTTTTTGCCACAAACATTTAATGAGCACATATTATCATGTGAAAGCTCATTTGTTGGCTTTTCCAAGTTGTGTCATTGCAGCTTATACAAAAATTGAATCGCCACAGAGGAAGGAATTGGAGAAAGAGGAATTTTTGCATTAGGGGAATTTTGAGGTCTAAAATGGGCCTCTTAAGAAAAATGTACAACAAAAATAACATTTTTAAGAACCAATAGGATTCAAGATGATGGTGTCAACCATGAGGGGTGATTCACCATTTTTTAAGTAAAAGGGTAAAAATATTAAAAAATAATAAAATAATAAAACTACTTTGTCAACTCATATTTTCAACTTATCTCCCAAATTTTTTACTCAAATTTCGAGCGAAAGTACTCGTTGGATGAAAAATTTAATTCCTCATCCAAGGAGTACTCATGTTGCATACTTTCGATGGACACTACTACACAGAAAATTAGAAATACATAAAAAAATTTGATTGCAATCCCGTTTTTCATGTATTTTTCATTTTTCGTGTAGCAGGATCCATCAAAAGTATGCAACATGGGTACTCCTTGGATGATGAACTAAATTTTGCATCCAACGAGTACTCTCGCTCGAAATTTGAGTAAAAAATTTGGGAGATAAGTTGAAAATATGAGTTGAAAAAATAGTTTTTTCTTTTTTCCCTCTAAAATTTGTTGATGTAATCAAATATTATTTTATTATTTCCACTATTATTTTATAATTTCCTTATGAGGCCCATTTTATACCTCAAAATTCCCCTAATGGGGTGCAACAAGTGTGGCATGAAAATCAAAACAAAACAAGAATGATGACCCCCTTCCATTTTTACGGAAAAGCAACAACAAGTTCCCTTTTGAGAGTTTTAGTGGGGGAAAATTAGCAAAAAGAAAGGAAACTAAACTTGGTCCAATGGTCAAGATTTTCTAAAAAGAGAAGAGGGAAGAGCTTAATCTCACCATTGCATTATTTTTTCTATCAAAACTTCATATCCTAAAATGTTGTGCGATCACCTCTATTTATTGATATGTGTCGAGCTCTCAGTCACGGGGCTCCATCAGGGTATGTGCTTCCTGGGTTAGAGAAGCTTAGAACCACATTGCTAACAAAGGAAAAGAAAGAGGTGCACAAAATGCTTGAGCCTATTAAATCAACATGGCCAACATCTGGGGTTAGCATTGTTTCTGATGGATGGACAGATCCAACACACCACCCACTCATCAACTTCATGGTGTCATCCTTGAATGGTCCAGTTTTCTTGAAATTAGTGGATGCACTTAGACAGTACAAGGATGCACAATATATGGGTGAGTTATTTATTAAAATTATTGAATATATAGGTGTCTATTCTTGTGTGTAAATCATTATAGATAATGCACCTGTTTGCAATGCTGCTGGCATGATTTTTGAAGAAAAATATCCACAAATATTTTGGACACCTTGCATTGTCCATTCATTGAAATTAGCATTGAAATATATTGCCTCTGATGTGCTTTTGAATGGAGGCATTATTGAGGATGCACGACATATCCACAACTTTGTACAAAACCATACAAATTCCCTCACTATCTACAAGGAGTACACCAATCTATCATTGTTGAAGATTGTGGATATACAGTTTGCCTCTTCATTCATCATGTTGAAGAGGTTGAGGGATGTCAAGACCACTATTGGGGCCATGGTTATTTTAGAGTTTGGGTATTTTTGGAGAAAGATGGATCAAAAAACCTCAAATAATGTGAAGGAAATAGTTTTGGATGATGTCTGGTGGGTGAAGGTAGATCTACTTATTTAGATCATGGACCCTATCATTTCCTTGCTTCGATTTGTAGATACAGACCAACCCATCCTAGGAGAGGTTTATGAGGGATGGGATTCCATGATTGAGTCTGTGAGGACCATTCTTTTACAGAGTTAGTACCCATAGTATGAGACATCACCGGAGGTCTTCTTCACCAACATACAAGATATCCGTGTCAGCAGATGGGACAATAATTGCATACCTTTACATTGTTTGGTTCACTCTTTGAACCCAAAATAATATATCCATGAGTGGCTAAATGGTGGAGTTTCGTGCAGATTCCTTCCTCACATGGATGGTGAAATCTCATAAGGGAAGAAAGATGCATTCAGGAGGATTTTTCAGGATAGGGCATCCCTTGATGAGGTTGTGGATGCCTTTGCAGAGTTTTCCACTGGCACTAGGTGATTTGTAGGCTATGATGTGATTCGAGATAGGGGGGCTAAGAAGCCCTATTCTTGGTGGGCAACCCATGGGGCAACAAGCCCTCCTCTATAGAAGTTAGCCATGAGGCTCCTCTCTCAGGTGACTTCATCCTCTTGTTGTGAGAGGAATTGGAGCACATATGGAAATTTGTATAGTGTGAAGAAGAGAAGGCTTCAGAAATCCAGGGTAGAGACAATGGTGTATGTGCACACCAACCTTCGTCTCATCTACAGACAGAGGGAGGATTGGTTGAAGGGAAGTACAAAAATGTGGGATGTCTTTCCTAATGATATGGGCCTGGACATCAGGGTTGAGTTGACATTCGCCAACTTGGATCTCAATGAGCCAGTGTTAGGTCCCTATATTACTAATTTATTCCTTTATTATTATTAGTGTAGCCCCCTTATTGTTATTTTTGTACCCCTGTAACCCCAATATTGTTATTATTGTGCCCTTACATTGTTATTTTTAGGTCGGCTAGGATTATATTGTGGGCCCGTGGACTCCTATATATAGAAGGAGGTTTTGGTCATTTGTATCATCCAAGAATTGTTTACTTATGTAATGTATTGGAGGTTTCCCCCTCGAAGTGGCTGATTTCTAAGGCGTTGATCTCTCTTTTCTTCTATTTTTGGAGCTAATTTCATAACATTTGGTATCAAAGCTTTGGATTCTAGGGTTTTGCTACTCCCAATAGGTCATAGTGGAATTATCGTAATAAATTTTTTTCTAGGAAGGTTCAAAAGCTAAAATTTTTACAGCGCGAAGCTGAACTCCTGAGGAACCTCCTGTAAAACTTTCAAATCTTGGTTTGAAATATTTTTGGATATATGATATGGGGAAGTTAGGGTTTTTTCAGGCTCCCGAATTTCAACTAAAATAGGTCATCATGGAATTTTCACTATAACTTTGTGTATACGAAGTTTCAGAAGCTGAAATTTTTATAGTGTGAAGCCGAACTTTTGAGGAACTTCCTGTAAAAATTTCAGATTTTTTTTTGCAAAATTTTTTGAGATATGATCTATGGAAATTAGGATTGTTTTAGGCTCCTGAATTTCATCTCAAAGAGGTTACCATGGGAAAAATGTCATAATTCTCTCTTTGAGCATCGGATTAGGATTCTATAAAAAGTGGCCACAAGTACACTGACTCTAGTTTTTGGTATATCAATTTTAGAGCTGAAGGAGGAAAATATGACATGTGGAAATTCGTACAAGTTCACTCTACTGAACCAGTCCATAATGAGGTCATCATGGGATATTGGGCATAACTTTGTCTTGAAGAATCCAAATCAGGTCATACTTGTGGCATTCGAAAGAAGTTTAGAGTTCTACTTCAGGGCCGAATTTCATATATTTCATATCCAAAATCAAAGAGATAATTTAGTTTCAATATGGAGCTCCTCAAAATCAAGAAAAAGGTGTGTATTTTTTTTCGAATTACATAATTCCCGTTTGAAAAAAAATAGTTTGAATTTATTCCAAGGGCATATTGAATAAAAATTATTAGTAGTGGGTTCTAAAATGCCCCCTAAAAAGAATTCAACACCCATTAAGCCTTCAGAAGGCTCTACTATGACTCATGAAGTCGAAGAAACACAACTTGAGATATCAAAATTACAAGAGCAAGTGCACCAAATTTCGCTATCGCAAAGAGCAAAAAAAAAAATGAAATGGAAGTTTTGAAGAAAGGTGTGGAAATGAAGATGGATGGTTTGAAGAAAGGTGTGGAAGCTAAGATGAATGGTTTGGAAGCTAATATGGATGGCATGGAAGTGGGCATGGAAGTGGGCATGGAAGTGGGCATGGAAGCTAAGATTGATGAAAAAATGAAGGACAACATGGAAAACATGAAGAATGATCTAAAAGTAGACATCAAAGGTTTGGCAAAGTTGATACAAGAAACGTTTCCTAATGGAGAAAATAAAGTAGAGGAAACTCATGATGAGAAAAAAATAAATGTTAATCGTGATTTCATAAACTCTAATGTTGGAAGGAAGAACTACCATATTCCAAAGATGGATATGAGGAAGTTTGATGGCAAGGATCTCGTAACATGGATACTACATATGGAGCAATATTTTGATCTCAATAATGTGCAAAACACACAAAAGGTACGCATTGCAACTTTACATTTAGAACAAAATACATTTGTATGGTATCGATGGCTTTGCTTCCATAAAAAAATTGTCACTTGGTCAATTTTTACGGAGGAAATGATAGCATATTATGAGGATACAAAAAGCAACACCTTCTTTAGCCAATTGATAAATCTCAAACAAAAAGGTTCAGTGGTGGATCACATTAAGGACTTCCAAAAAATGAATATAAGTGTTGTGGCCCTTGTTTTGAAACTTAACAGATTTTGAGTTGCGGCTAGTACGTGGTGGAACACAACCACGGTGGGCAGAAGGATGTCAAGATTGCGAAGGAGTAAAGGACAGGTGTCGCGGATGTTGCGGGAGCAAGCAAAGATGGTGGAAAAGCGCGGAAGGAAATGAGTAGTGGAACTCTCGATGAACAGAAACAAACAGAAGACAACTGAGCGAGAAGGAAGGAGGAACCATCAGTCGCACTGGCAGCAGAACAAATAGGCAGCCAGCCAGTGGATAAGAAGGTTGGTGTAGACAGGAATAGGTAACAGGGAGCCATAGGAGAGCTCCATCTGGGTTGTAATATTCTCCATTCCTCTTAATTTCTATATTTTCTCTCTGTCCAATAGGACTTCTTGTATTCTGCTCTGTTCATGCTCACGCAGTTGAGCCTTGTAATAGTTTGCCACTGATAGCCGATGCTTAATACAATCATAAGTGTTGTTTTAAGTATCTGTTATGGGTTTGAATGAAAGGTTTTGCAAGCACCTTTTAAAATTTTATTTACTGCAAGTCTGAACACATTTCGGAGAGATATATGTTATGGAATGTTGTGTTATGGCTGTTTAGACTTTTAACTTAACTTTGATTCAGCTGTATCGATGTTTTTTGGGATGATACTGATTGAATCCTTATCATAGTAAGGTCGCGGCATGCCTCAGGTGAGACTCTCAGCTCTTTGGAGTAGGGTGCAAATGCTGGCATGAAGCTAGACTATGGCGAAAAACCTTGTTGGCCCTTAACCCGAACCCGGGTCTTCTCTGTGAGACCTATTCTCTCGCCAACAAATGGTTTCATTTCCGGGACCCGAAAATTAATTTGGGAGCTAGATCATGGTATCTCGGATATTCTAAAGAGAAATAAGAAGCTGGTTGGATAACCACCTAAATCATTTCATTTCTCAGCAAGCTGCGCTAAGACGACAGAAGGAGAAAACAATTAAAAACCTGGTTCTATTCTTCGACTCTACTAGTGACAACTACGAAGTATTTTGGGGAAAGTTCCTAGAATAAATCTATAACTGGTTGCGGAGGCTTCAAACCAAGGCTGTCAAAGAGAAGTCGCAGAAGATCAATTGCAAGTGGGCGCATGAGGATCTGGTGGCCCTTCATAGGTTAAATACCAATTTAACCCGAGCTATAGATTTTTGGGTGGAATCTACCTTGGACGGATATATAGTAGAGTTTGCAGCCGAGTGCTACCAGTATTTCTCAAGAGCATAAGATACCTTCAGATCCGAGTTAAGGGGGAAGCTGCCAAAGGAGATTCCTTTATGGATTAAGGCATTGATGGTAGATGAAGGACTGATGGGATTCCAAAAGCAGAGATGGAAGCGTAAAACCTCTGGTGCCATGGGAAGGGATTAAGGGAGAGATGTTACAAGAATCGTGAGAAGGGGGAGTAGGAGTATGGATGTCGAGACCGCCAACAGGCTCAAGGAGCGACGAGCACATAGGAGGGCGCAAATTGTAGAAAGGTGGCGAGAGAGGGTGATGAAGGAGTTGAAAAGACAGGAAAGTGATCAAAAGAACAAAGAGGAGGCACCTTAGATGACAAAGGGAATGGAAGGTCAGATGGGTCCCCATGATATAGGAGGGGCCATGAGAGAAGTGTGGCAGCTGTATAGGAGTCCAGCCCAGATGGAGAAAGGAAAGAAGTCTGACGGAGAAGGTACAGACGCGTGCCCGGAGGAGGTGTCCGATGTGGAGATGCACGTTGCAATGGAGCAACTATTTCAAGAAAGGCCGGTGTCCATATCTCAAGGTATTCCTCGTCCCCACAGCTCAAGTAGCTCTAGTACCAACCTTCCCCTAGTGCTATATAAGCCCATAAGTGAAATTTTTGTTAAGTTGAGTGAATTAAGTAAGTTGCATAGTATTCAGTCTCCAACAGTAACACATACAAGTAGTAGGATTGCTAGTGGCACAATCTCACAACCAAGATCCAACGACTTCAATTTAGTAGCGCCTATTCAAGTGAACATGGCGGGATCACTTACCCAATATCCAAAATTCTCTGGGAGGGGTAACGATGACATCGAACAACACTGGTACCTCTGCGAGGCCATATGGAGGGCATGGTAGACACCAGATGTTGGGAAGTTGATAGAATTTTATACCACCCTTAGGGAGAGAGCCCTACCTTGGTTTATGATATGGTCGAAAGCTCACCCAAATCTAGAAATGGTAGATGTAAAGAGGGATTTCATTAAGGAATTCAAAATGCCCCAAACAGACCAACAAGGCCTGTCAGAGATGTGGGAAATCAAGCAGCGAGAAGGAGAAACTGCTTGGGATTTGATGCGGAGATTCAAGGACACAATTGGAAAACTCAGCTATATAATTGATCCATACCATCAGAGGGACTGGTTCATTAAAGCTCTACTACCTTTGACCTGAAATCCATTGACTCAACAAAGGATCGAGACATTGTAGGATGCAATAGAGCAGGCAATGAAGATAGAAGCCATGGCGAGTTACCCGCAAGATTTTAAGGGAGGAGTAGCGGTACACGACCCGTCTATAATGGGTCTACAAGATCAAATATCCAGTCTAACAAAAAAACTCAAGGAAATGCAACCAATGCGACTGACGAGACCGAATGTATGGTGCACGCATTATCTCATGGAGGGACATGTGGCATCTGAATGTCCCCGGTTGAGGGGCCAAAATGTGGGGACATCGGCTGCAGGGGCATAGGGGGATCCACCACTAGGAGGGGTTGCGCAAATAAACACCCAGGGGATATATCCATTGCAACAGAAATACACAGGGTTCCCTGTACAACAAAGTCTAGCCACCAATGAGTACTGTGAAATATGAAAAATATGGGCCATCAACCTCACCTCTGTTCGATCTTACAGAAATTTTCCAATGTTCCAAATACTATATACTGTGATTTCTATGCCTCAACCACCCACAACACAGAGCAGTGCCAAGCACTGGATGCACTGGCAGAGCGGTTGGATCGACTTTCATACAGAGTAAACGAAGCTCCCCGAGGAAGAGGAGGAGGCATGAGGGGAGGCCGAGCAGGAAGTAGAGGTCCAATAAGATGCTACAACTGTGACCAGGAAGGACATGTAGCTAGATAATGTCCACTCCCTAGAAGACCCTGGTGTTCTCAGTGCCGGGTTAACACACATGCAGCAAAAGATTGCCTAGAGCTTATCAAAGGATGGGAGGAAAGAACTAGATAGAGGGGGGAAAATTTAGTAAATGTAGAACCCAGTTTAATGGGAACTCGGAAAATGAAAAACATGGCCATAGTGACATGAGGAGGCAAAAGAATGGGGGAAGATGCGCGTACTATAGACCCAATAAAATTGATCAGGACAACATCCCCAAAGCTCCTGATCAAACCAGAACGACAAAAACAATTTTTTCAGGAAGCAGCAGAAATGTTTGCCCAATTGGGAGGAAACAAAGGAATTGAGTTACAGAAAACTCAGGAAGACAATGAAACCCAAAGTAATTTTGAAGCTTTGATCCAGGAGTGGTTCCATCTATTCCTGAAAATTTTGAACAACGCACCAATGCTAGAACGGCTAAAGCAGAACCTGGAAGGGGTGCTGAAGAAGAACACAGGAGAAAGATAATCAGCAGAGGTAGACTATAAGTATGTACAGAGAATAAAGAAAAATAAACGAAGGACGGGAAAACAATTCCAAGTGAACACACAAGTTGTGGGGTTCCAGATTAAAGACACCATGCTTGATTTTGGATCTGATGTCAACATCCTACCAAGAAAAACTTGGGAGGAATTAGGGAAGCCAAGATTTACATATTCCCCAATTCAACTTCGGATGGCAAACAAGTATTGCATTGTTCCCATCGGCCGACTAGAGGAGGTTGAAGTTGACATTGCGGGAGTAAAGACATTTACATACTTTGAAGTCATCAACATCATGGGAGATAAATATTCATACCCTGCACTATTAGGAATTGATTGGGCCTTTGAAAATTATGCAATATTCAATCTGAATAAAGAATTGATGATCTTCAAGGATGGGGAGATCAAAGTCACTCAGCCACTTGACCCATACCAAGGACCGAGATATACAGAGACTGTGGATAACAGAGAAGATGCTCAGCATCTAGACCATCTCTATCAAATGACAGTAGGAAGAAGAGAAGATCACATTAACCCAACAGCAGAAGGCTCGGTAAGCTGAAGAAGCATCCAAAGCTCAGAGTTGGGATCAAAAATAGCTTGGGATGATTGGCATCAAAGAGGGTATGAAACAAATACAAGGAGATGCACTAATATTGGAAGAGTTAATTGGATCGGGGCCAAGATTCAGGAACACCCAATCTTATCTGGTATGAAGGCTGTAAGCCTTTTCATAGCCAAGATAGAAACTACGGTACCAGAAAGTCACAAAGTACCATTGATGGACATGGCATTACAATCCACATCCGCAAGATGGTGGAGTAATCATCACAACTCATTGACGCAATGGGACGAAGTTGCGACAACATTGAAAGCCAGATTTAAGGAGGAGGAAGGACCCAGAAGTAAGGACAAGAACCAAGGGGAATCAGACCCCAGAAACCATCTGGAGAAATGTGAAGCCCAATGGAGAACTGATGGATATCTAGAAGAACTGTGGGTCCACCGGTTTATCCACTCTCTGGAGGTAATTCCAAAGGCCTGGTACCTGATGGAGGAAAAAAGGAGAGGGACCCACAAATGGCAGGAAGTTGCGGACAACTTCGCATAGTGTTTCTTGTTTGAAGGAAAGACCGAGCCGATTACACAAGCATTGCAGGCTATCAAGAAGGTACTATTCTTCCCAGATATTCAACAGATGGACGAGAAATCGTGTCAATACCAGGGTATCCAACAAAAGGTGGCATGTCAAAAAACTAATAGTGAGATGGATGATGACAATTTGGAGGATCTCAAGCACCTATATTTTGAAGAAACAGAAGGGGAGAGGGAAATCAAAGAAGAACTGACGATAGAAGGGATCCATATGTTACCTCTCAGAACCAAGAAAGTAAATATTGGAATAGAAGACAAACCTAAATTGGCGACAATTGGAGACTACTGAGATGAAAAAAAAACTAAGGAAATATTCAGTCTACTCAAGGAATACGAGGACTTGTTTCCTTCATCAGTAGCAGATCTAAAGGGCATAAAAGGGGAGATGGGGGAAATGCGGATAATACTAAAGCCCGATGCAAGGCTTGTGAAACATAGACCATATCGTCTAAACCCAAGAGTAAAGGAAAAGGTGAAAGCAGAGATCGACAAAATGTTGAAAGGCAGATTAATATTCCTAGTAGAAGAGGTAGAATGGGTAAGTCCCATAGTTATACATAACAAAAAAGAGAAACTACACAAAAATAGAGTGGGAGTCATTAGCAATGGTGTACTCTCTTCACAAATTCTGCCACTACCTGTTAGGAGGTAAGTTCAATTTTTTCACAGATCACTCAACATTGAAATACTTAGTAAACAAGCCAGTCTTAGAAGGGAGAATCTGCAGATGGCTCCTACTTTTCCAAGAGTTCACTTTTGAAGTAATTGTAAAGCCTGAAAGAATTAACGTAGGGCTTGATCACCTATCCCGACTAGAGAATGGAGAAAATGGAGGATCTCTAGATGATCAGTTGCGAGATGCTAATCTTTTCAGAGTAGAAGCCATCCCAGACTACCTGAACAAGATAGCAGCCTACCTCACGACAGGGAAGAGTCCGCAAGAGTATACTTCAGCACAGAAGAGGCACTTGGTAGTTTGAGCTGCGAAATATAAGCTGATAGCGGGACATCTATACAAGATGGGGCTAGACCATGTTCTTCGAAGATGTGTCCTGGACCACGAAAGGGAAGCTTTACTATGGGAAAGCCACAGTGGCGTTGCGGGAGGGCACGTGAGAGATAAACTGATGGCACGCAAGGTACTAAAAGCAGGCTTATGGTGGCCAAAATTACATAAGGACAGTAAAGCATTTGTTCAGAAATGCGATGTTTGTCAACGGACAAGACGACCATCTCACAGAAATGAGCTTCTGCTTCATCCGATAAAAGTACCACAGCCATTCGAAAAGTGGGCAGTCGATTTTTTAGGACCAATTACACTGGCTGCAAGATACTCAAAGGCAAGGTACATAATAATGGCGACCGACTACTTGAAGTGCTGGGCAGAAGCAGCGCTAGTGAAGAACTGCAGGGCAGAGACTGCTACTAGGTTCATATTTGAAAATATAATCAGCCAATTTGGATGTCCAAAAAGCTTGACCAGCGACCAGGGTACCCACTTCATCAATGAAACCATTAAGTCCCTCCTAGAGAGCTTCATGATACAACACCATAAAATCAGTCCGTATCATTTGCAAGCAAACAATACAGTGGAAGTATTCAAAAAGATACTAGAGAAGGGCCTGACGAATATATGCAATCCGCAGCGTGATGACTAGGATGAACAGATACTAGCAACACTATGGGCATACCGAACAATGGTAAAACGACTAAACAACCAAACTCCATTCCAGCTAGTTTACGGAAGAGAAGCGGTAGTCCCAGCAAAATTCATCATACCAAGCCTTCTAATCGCAACAACCCTACAATTATCTGAAGAAGAATCCCTAAAGGAGCGATTGCATGAGCTGCAAGAACTTGAAGAAGGATGATTTCTTGCGGAATTTCACCAGATGGTACAAAAGGAGAGGTAGAAATCTTGGCATGACCGGCATATTAAGCACAAGACTTTTTAGATCAGGGAGAAAGTTCTACTCTATGACAGTAAATACCAAAAGTTCCCAAGGAAACTGCAGATGCATTGGCTAGAACCATTTCATGTCATAGAAATCAAACATTCAGGAGCAGTTCGGTTGGCACAACTGAACAGCCAAGTTCTACAGGGATGGGTCAACGGCGCACGCCTGAAGCTCTACAAGGAGTAAGTTAACCATTTCATTTTTAATAACTCTAGCAACCGAGAGGAGTCAGTATGGTAGAATAGGGTCAATAAATCTCTCACACCCGAGATGAGCATAGATAGGATTCAACATAATAAAATAAATTACAGTTGTGTTGCGGAGACTGCAACGCAACCAATAGTGGTCGAGGAGGGGTAGTGTCCAGCGTGTCATCCATGTCAGACAAAAAAGCGTGTCGAACATCAGCCAATCATCATTAAGCATAGTACCAGTGTTAGGTCGTAGGATTACCAAGATTTGGAAATAATTTCCATAATTGGAATCACCCATACTGTAATAAATTTTCCATAATTAGACATAACCACCAGCCATCACATTTGCCCAAATCCAAAAACCACAGTCATCAATGTCAGAACCCACCTCAGCAGCTAACTAATCACACGATTGTAGCTGTTGGAGAATCCAGGGAAAAATTAATTAGTTATGGGGTTTCATCAACCTCACCTGTGTGTTGGCCGGATAAATCGATCTTGCGGACAAGATCAATCTCCCTAGTGTCATAAGACAATCTAGCAACAAACGAACAAATAAGTTTGTCTTTCTATAAATATATTCATTTCACAAATAAATGCTATGAAGGTGTCGATCTTACCTTAGATCCAAATTCTTATTTGCGGTCGTAGTGCTTCCGTCGCATCAATAATCCTTTTGTCGCAACAAGATTTCTTTCATCGCAACAATAATACTTTCCGTCGCAACAATAGTTCTTCCATTGCAACACGAGTTCTCTTTTGTTGACCTACAATCACAAACAAGCAAATATTAAATAGCACCTGTATAAAAAATAATTATAAAACATACCTATCATAGTGATCAAGGAATCTATGAAATAAACGATCAAATGACAGCTTATTGAAATAAACAATCGAACGACAATTTATTGAGAAAAACAAAACTTGATTGTATTAATCTTAAAATAATAGAAGAACCTTACAACCTTAGCCTTGATGTTTGAAAAGGCCTTCCCGGGGTCCGAAGCAGGAGTCTCCTCTACTTTGATAAGTCTTGCACTCTTCCTCTAGGAGCACAAAGAGGTATGTGATCTTTCCTCTCAAAATCTCAGCAGAAAGAAGACTAAATCTCAACAACACTTCAACTCAATCACACATAAAGCTTGAACTCCAATTCTCAATCTCCAAAATCTAACCATTTGAGGCTACCCAATGCCTCCTTTTATAGAGTAGATGAGGAGGTTAGGATTCCACCTTTGAAGGGATAGAATCCTCCTTCAAAGGGATAGACTCCTCACATCAAGGGATTATTTCCTTAAGGTGAGGGATACATGCACCTTATCAAAGCGTACTCATCCCCAAAAATTCTCATCTAGAACCTTCTAGAATTGACCTCAAACCAACTTTTTAACTTTACTTTCTCGCCTTTTTGAGTTTGGAGGGGGTACGCAGGCATTCTTAAGGAAAACTGCGTTCTAGAATGCAGGTAAGCCATGCATTACCTACGTACCCAAGCCAGGAACGCAGGCAGGCTTCATGTTACATGCGTACCCATTCTTTCAGAGGTTTTTAGGGTTTTTCTTCTTGTTTCAGTGCTTGACATGAGGAGTAAAGGTTGTAAGACTTGCAGAGGAGGTATGTATGAGTGTTAATGAGCTCATACAGTTAGCAGAATGTCAAGGTGACAGTTTTTAGTGTAACAGATTGCCCCCTAAAGTGCGAAGTCTGAAATAGATGAAGATGAAGTCTGTCATATATGAAGAGTGAAGTACTTTATCATTTCAAGGATCATCCCGTGGACACCCCAGTCGGAACCTGTAAAAACATTCAATGCAAAATATATATATGTAATCATATCATCACTGAGGTAGGCATTCCCATACTCAGATCAAAAACTAACTAAACTTGTTCTGATACAGAAATGATTTTAATATTACATCAATAGTGTAGACACAACATGGGCACAACCATTTGTAATGAATAGTCTACTGTATAATAATAAAACTCCTCGCAACCTAGATGTTGGAAACAAGATCCAGGGTCTTGATTTCTACTTCCTGAACTAGTACGATTCTATCCATGCAATTAAGTGTGTTGAAGTCGAACATGGTAGAAACCACTTGATTACCAGTCAATAATGTAAAATGTTAACAAGTGTGAGAGTAACCACCAGTAATGTCAATGGCTCTCAAAGTACTTAGTACAATCCATGAAATGTGAATGAATGAGCTGAAGTCGAACATGTCACGGAATCATTTGATCGAAGGTCAATGATGCAACCTGTCGTCGAAGGCGAGAAACCTGCCATTGAGGCATGCAGATTTCAAGGTACTGACGATTTCTGGATCAACTTCCTAGATAATGAGCTGTCGTCGATAGAAAGTGATCCGTCATAGGCAAGCCCACAACATGAAATCATAGATCAAGTTTTGAAGAAATATATTGGCAAGGACTGACTCAGGGATGGTCAAAATGGAAGACAAATATTTTGCAGATGAATGGTTTGTTTGAACTGTCCTCTTGAACACATAACGACACTGCAAATGGCTTGGTGACAATTGACCCAAAGCTAATACCCAGAAACTGGCTGAAGACTTTCAAAATGGTTTGATTAACTGTTAGGAAAAGGATTTTCCCAACCCAGGTGAACAAAAGTGTCGTGGTCAAGAGTGTTTAACGGTTTTCTAAATAATCAAAATGTAACAAATAGGTTCGTTTTTCTCTCTTTTCCCCCACCATTTCTGGCAAGTACCTCTTTATTTTTGACAAGCTTGAGGAGGATAACATTTTCTTGTTTATAAGCTCATTCTTCAGATGAGTCCAACTTAGTTTAAGATTCGAACCCTAAGAAGGAGTGGTTCATTCCTATTTAAAAATTGAACAGGTCCTTTACTATTAAATTTTAACGAGTCCAGTATCGGAGAAACTCGGTGTTTTTCAATTTTAGGGAGTCAGAAGAAAAACTTAAGAAAATTCCATGGTTGCAATTTTTTGTAAATTTTGTATCTCGCGCCCGAAAAAGGATAAAATAATGTGGGAGAGAACTCTATTGACCGTAATTAGTCAACATATACCTTTTTCGTAAATAGTCCATTTCAGTCCATAAAAGGGGTAAACTTATACTGAAAGGACGATCATTCATTTACTTTAATGAGTTCGAATAATCAAGTGCTCGGTAATCTTTTCATTTTTAGAGTCTGAAAAGGGCTTAAAAGAGGACCCAAGATTTCACTTTTTCGTAAGTTTTAACGAGTTCGAAAAAGTGATAAAAATGTACTCATGGTTTTCACTTTTTCGTAAGTTTTAACGAGTTCGAAAAAGGGATAAAAATATACTCCTGTGGCCAACTTTCAATTTAATTTACGAGTAGGAAAAGACGGAAAGAACTCGACATTTTCATGTGTTTTACGATAATGAAAGATAGCAAAATTATC
Source organism: Pinus albicaulis (assembly GCA_034641835.2). Classification (NCBI taxonomy): domain Eukaryota; kingdom Viridiplantae; phylum Streptophyta; class Pinopsida; order Pinales; family Pinaceae; genus Pinus; species Pinus albicaulis. The sequence goes on along the minus strand of CM076579.1, from coordinate 1,368,766,938 downwards.
TTGGGATTTTCATGAGTTTAACGAGTCTTGAAAATAATCGAATTGACTCAAGATAGGTTTCATTTTTACAAAAGCTTGGAACAGAGAAAAACTATGCTTGATGCGCCCTAAGCATAACTGCTAGAGCGCATGTCCCCCCAGCTTCATTTCATTCAACTAAGTACACTGCTGGTAATTGATAGCTGGCTGGAATGAAGGTTCATTTATGAGATCATATGAAAGACCCGACCTAAAATTTTAAGAAAATTATGCAAAAAATGAAATAACTAACCTAAATATACGACTTAACATTTACGAGATCTAGTCAAAGACTCGACTCAATTAAGGGAGGATTTGTTTCATTTTTTAACAAGCTTGACACAGGAAAAGAACTATGCTCATGGCAACGTGTTTCATTTTTTAATGAGGTTGACACAGTAAAAGGAACTATCCTCGTATCTACTTTCCACAATCTACCTATATAACCTACTAATTTATTTTTTAATGAGGTTGGCACAGAAAAAGAACTGTCCTCATACCTAATTCATTTTTTAACGAGGTTGACTCAGTAATAGGAACTATCCTCTGAGAAAATGATTCATTTTTTAATGAGGTTTACACAGGGAAAGAACTGTCCTCATACCTGATTCATTTTTTAACGAGGTTGACTTAGTAACAGGAACTATCCTCAGAAACTACTTATTTTTAATCTATTAATCTACTCTCTACAATCTACCTACTGATTCAATTTTTAATGAGGTTGACACAGGAAAAGAACTATCCTCATGGAAGCTTCTTTAATTTTTTAAATGAGCTTGACACAAGAAAAGGAACTATACTCTTGACTAACTGATTCATTTTTTAATGAGTTTGACACAGTAAAAGGAACTGTCCTCGCACCTGATTCATTTTTAACGAGGTTGACTTAGTAACAGGAACTATCCTCGGACTCACTGATTCATTTTTTAATGAGGTTGACATAGTAAAAGGAACTATCCTTGGACTCACTGATTCATTTTTTAATGAGGTTGACACAGTAAAAGGAACTATCCTCAGAAACTTGATCATGGCTTCCAACTAGAAGAAACACATGTCAATGGACATACCTTGATCATGGCTTCCAAGAGGTCTTCATCAGAAGGAAGAATAGTTCTATAGAAGGAACACATGTCAAGGGACTCAAAAGGGATAAGAACATCACGTTCAAATAATCCCATAGATTTTTCCATGTCAATTACCGGATCTAAGTCATAAGAAGTCAAGCAAACAGTGAGAGGCTCGCTTACATCGGTAACTGAAAACATGGGACTAGTTGCCACATAATTAACCCATGGTGGAGTAGATACCACTTTATAATCAGGAACATTTAGGGATGTCATATTATTGGTAGTCGAATCAAGACTAGGGAACGAAAGCTGATCTACAGTCACAATATTTCCATTGTGAGGGAAAGACATCACGCGAAAGAGTGTCAATACTACAACTTTCATTACATAGACATAGTCTCGCACAAGGAGTAAATTGAAATCCAAAGGGCCTCGAATTACCATAAGATAAATACATATAGTTTTAACTTCCAAAGTAATAGAAAACTTAGGAAGGATACCTAAAGGTTCACTAATGGTTCTGTTAAAAGCTTTCAGATTCTGCGTAATAGGCACAAGCTGAGGGGAACCCAAAGCTTTCCAAGAAGTTGAGGATAAAATACTAACAGAAGCACCTTCATCTACCTGTGTGCGGTGTATGTCCCTACCACCAAACTTCACAATGATTTGGAAAGGGATGGAGGAAGGAAGACGAGGTTCTATCAGTCTATTCCAATCAAAGGAAAAGACCTCAGTACTTGGAGGGGGTTCTGTAGAAACAGGTGAAATGCCCCCTAGCGTAGAAGAATCTGATGTAACAAGAAGAACCTGAGTGGTATGAAGTTCACTCTCTACAGGGAGAATGGGATCGACCGAATGTGAAATTGAATCGACCACTTGATCAACTAATGGATCATCAACCTGAGTGATATGAGTTTCACTCTCCAATGGAAGAGTGGGATCAACTGTACTTGAAATTAGATCAATCACTCCGTCAGTTGACGGTAGGTTGGGAGAAATTTTATGGTAACCAATTGGAAATTCTTGCTGTGGAACAGTAAGGTTTTCCAATAATTTTGAGGCTTCATCCATGTGAGGGAAAATATGAGTTTGATGACTCCCTTTGCATAACTTACAAGGAAACCTAACTTTACCCTTTTTCCCAGGAACCTGACTATCACTGGTTGATGGATCAACGGAAAGTTGATGAGATTTTTCTGACCACACTTCCAAGACCTTCGGAATACCAGGACAATTGATAAGGAAGTGGTCACCCTTACAAAGCCCGCAAGGGTATTTGGGTTTACGATGCATGTTGGAGGTTTCCTCAACACAACTAACACTTACAGCCATGGTTGGTTGGTTGACTTCTTTCTTATCTTGCTTCTTCTTCTTCTTCTTCTTCCCTTTCTTCTTCTTCTTAGTCACCTGGTTACTAGCATCAAGACTTTTACCAAGCGAAGAGGAAGAAATGGAGGAAGAAATATTAGGCGAAGAAGGTAAAGGGTCAACAGAAGGTTGGTGATGTTGAGATGGTGAACTCTGTTGAGGTGAAGCATCCGGTTGAGGTGTAACAATTGGAGTATTCGGGGCCAATGAAGTTGAAAATAACCATATCGGTAAACCTATTGTAAATCCAGGTAATGACAATGTAGCCATATAAGGAGGACCAACATTTCCAAAGCAAGGAAAAGTACTAGGATTCTCGTTAAGAGGGGTTCCTTGGTTGGTAAATTTCGGAACAGTTGCCATTATATTCAACTTCAGTGAATTTTATTAACAATTTAAAACTAAAATTAACAATTCACAATTCACACCTAACAATTAAAATTCACAATTCACACCTATGGTCTCTAAAAGTAAAAAAAAACAAATTAACACGCACTATCAAATCTAGGAGTCAAACCACACACAAACAGTAACTTCCCGTACTAAAAACACTAGTTGGTGATGAAATCCAACATCGTAGAATTTAATACAGAAAGGGCGGTTGGAACAGTTACCCCGACAACCTGCTTAATGAAACAGACTGGCACAAGTTTCTTCACAAAACCATCTCGAGTGAAGAGAACCCCCCATAGAGTCCAAGTGAGTCTAGTCGACGTCTGCTCCAGGTACAGTGAGATCTTTCCTTCACTGTCACCTTAGGAAATAATCTTAAGCTTATGGACACTAAGGTTACCAACAGTAACAAATACAACTGGGGGAACATTCTACGATCCAGTTCCATGCGCAAGGGCAGAGTAACAAAGCTCAATCCCCTTGAAGGCTCCTCGACATGGTCAATCCGAGGTTTACCAACAAGTGACCCCAGGCTCCTCGACAATGGTTAATCCGAGGTTTACCGTTTGTAATGCACGCAGATCTTCTATCTTTCCCAATGAAACATAATTGATTGTCTCAAAGGTTCGGACATGATCTCGTGATTAACTCCTTTAAGAGAAGCTTCCCAGATTGTACCAATTACAATTGGATTTATTTCCTACCACAAGATTTATCTACTTGTTTGTTTTAGTTGCTTTGGAAAGTTAACTACAACCTATTCCAAAGCACTAATCCTGAGCTAGATTGGTGGAAAGAGCCCTAAAAATGTAAAAATTACTAGATGAATTTTAATTAAGTGTTGTGTTATTTAGGTTGTTATTACTCAAAAGGGTAAATGGATATGAAACCAATGGTGTTATGACCCGAACCAAAAATAAATGCAATCGAATATGATAATGTAATATTTTCAATTCGATGAATCCTAACTAAATTAAGGAGAGAGTTTCCATTCACTTCCAACAATGCAAAAAATTGATCACTAAGAGAAAATATAACAAATTCTCTAATGCACTAATTTCATCAAAAACTAATGCAAATCAATTCCAAAACAGTTTTTTATTTTTGTGTTTTTAAAAAAGGCATAAAAACTTCTAAATTAATCAAATAAAACTAATCTGAATCTACGATTGATTTTTCAGAATGTAAACTATGCAGTGGTAATCTATGCACAATTCACATGAAAAGTATGCAAATGTAATCTATGCACATTTTTCATATTCTGAAAATGAGAATTATAATTATGCAAATATGATCTATGCAAGAGAATTATAAAACACAAGATGATTCTAATGTAATCTAAGAACCAATCAAGTGCAATTCAAGAAAATCGAGTGAGAGTTCCAAAGATCAAAAAACACTCAAAGGCGATTAACACTCATACACAATTTAGCCCCCCCAGGCGAATGAGGGGGAATTTTTTTTTGCAAAAACAAAAGAAAAAAGATTCAAAATTGTAAAAATACTGAGACAAACCTCCAAGTAATGACCAAAGGAAATCAAATTAATAATTTCTCAAAAAGAAATTCAAAACACCCAATTAACTTAATGGAGATTGATGAGATGAAAAATTTGCTGAAAGAAACTCATAAACAAGAGATTTTTGAGAGAAAACATACAGATTTGGATAGATACTAAGAATCCTAAATCAAATCTAAACTAAATTGAAAGAAGAAATCTAAGTTTTTCAAGAATTTTAATAGGGTCTGCAACAATGTGCGGTCCCCAGAAAATTTCAAGAAAAACAAAAAAAACTTCAAAACTTTTCAAAGCAAAGTAAATCTAAGTTACCCAAGGCCGTACAAATCAATCAAAAATCAGAAAAAAGCATTTTATAAAACCAAAACAAAGGAAAATCAAATTCTTTCCCTAGTGGAGTTGCCAATTTGTTGGCCGGATAAATCGATCTTGCAGACAAGATCGATCTCCCTAGTGTCAGAAGACAATCTAGCAAAAAACGAACAACTAAGTTTGTCTTTCTCTAAATATATTCATTTTACAAATAAATGCTATGAAGGTGTCAATCTTACCTTAGATCCAAATGCTTATTTGCGGTCATAGTGCTTCCATTGCATCATTAATCCTTTCGTTGCAACAAGAGTTCTTTCGTCGCAACAATAATTCTTTCCGTCGCAACAATAGTTCTTCCATTGCAACAAGAGTTCTCTTTTGTTGACCTGCAATCACAAACAAGAAAATATTAAATAGCACCTGTATAACAAATAATTATAAAACATACCTATCATAGTGATCAAGGAATCTATGAAATAAACAATCAAACAACAACTTATTGAAATAAACAAACGAACGACAATTTATTGAGAAAAACAAAACTTGATTGTATTAATCTTAAAATAGCAGAAGAACCTTACAACCTTAGCCTTGATATTTGAAAAGGCCTTCCCGAGGTCCGAAGCAGGAGTCTCCTCTACTTTGATAAGTCTTGCACTCTTCCTTCACGAGCACATAGAGGTATGTGATCTTTCCTCTCAAAAGCTTAACAGAAAGAAGTCTAAATCTCAATAGCACTTCAACTCAATCATCCATAAAGCTTGAACTCCAATTCTCAATCTCCAAAATCTAACCCTTTGAGGCTACCCAATGCCTCCTTTTATAGAGCAGATGAGGAGGTTAGGATTCCACCTTTGAAGGGATAGAATCCTCCTTCGAAGGGATAGACTCCTCACATCAAGGGATTAGTTCCTTAAGGTGAGGGATACATGCACCTTGTCAAAGCATACTCATCTCCAAAAATTCTCATCTAGAACCTTCTAGAATTGACCTCAAACCAAATTTTTAGCTTTACTTTCTCACTTTTTTGAGTTTGGAGGGGGTACGCAGGCATTCCTAAGGAAAAATCTGTTCTAGAACGCAGGTAAGCCATGCATTACCTGCGTACCTAAGCCAGGAATGCAGGCAGGCTTCATGTTACCCGCATACCCATTCTTTCAGAGGTTTTTAGGGTTTTTCTTCTTGTTTCAGGGCTTGACATGAGGAGTAAAGGTTGTAAGACTTGTAGAGGATGTATGTATGAGTGTTAATGAGCTCATACAGTTAGAAGACTTTCAAGGTGAAAATTTTTAGTGTATCACTGTGTTGGCTACTTACATAACCCACATGCAGAGAAGTGTGAGAATGCTAGAAAAATCTGAGTTAGAGTTAGAAACCTCCAAAAGAACACGAGAAGCTAAACAAGAGCCAGAACAGAGAATGTATCTAGAAGAAGGAATTCAAGAGAAAAGAGGGAGAACTATTCTATAGGTATACCAGCGATGAGCCAGAATGACAAGAGTAAGCCCAGCGGTTGTGGAACAAGAGATGGAAAACATAATTCAAAAAATGGAGTCCCTTGTGGAAAAATATGATAGTGCGACCCTAATCGACACAGACCTTACGGATTTTTTTGGGTTTCTTGCACTAAAAAGGCAGGTTTACATCGAGAATTATGCAACAGAAGCAGGGCAGGCAGCGGCGAGAGTCCTGCCAGAGTTCAGGGGTATCCAACAGTCCACAATAATGAATTTAAGGAACTTACTAGTGTTCGGGATTACAGGCACTGCGATGCAGTGCACAAAATTTCTGTTAAGCAGGATTTAGAATGGCTCTCTATGGCTGGGAAAGGAAATCCCAATTCATGCTGAAGACATCCATAGATTAACTGGACTGTCGCGGGAGGGAAGGGAATCATCATCAGTGTTCCAAACTATATCTAAGAGGGCGAAGAAGTCTGGAGACACAGACTACTATGCCAAATATGGCACTTGAAGAGGAGGGAAGGGAGCAAAGATTGAGTTGATTAATAGACCGTAGGTCAAGTTCGCTTGCTACCTAATTGCTAGCAAGATAATGAGGCACTATACAAAAGGGGAGTTCACATTAGATACAATTTTGGTTGCGGAGCATTGTGTCAAAGGGACAAGGTTGAATGGGTGCTCTTTCCTACTAAAAGAATTGTTTTAAGCTTGCGAGGACAATTACAAGAGAGCAACCGGGTTTATCTATGGATATTTGATCATGGCATTGGCCATGTGGAAATGGACCTTCCCTAGCATCAGGATTCCAGTAGAGATAGTAGAGGACCAACCTGTGGCAATGAAGTTTGTGCCGTGGAAGGTGTTTGGAGACCCTAGCACAAAGGAAGTGAATGCAGAAGCCTTCAGATTTTGGTATGGCCAGATGGTTTACGTCATAATGAGTCAACAAAGGATTCCAAGAAATCTACTAGATGGATATAGTGAGTAGGTCTGGTTCAGAATCACACATAAGCATACTTTTCTCAGGCCTACATGTGTACCAGAAACAATGTTCCAAATGAGGCCTTTGAAGTTCCAGATTGACGAAGTAGCCTTCCACACGGAGGTCTGTTCATGGCCAGGAGTGGCGATGGAGATCAGGGATGGAGTGTACACATATTTCTTTGAAGGAATGCTGCCAAACCTGTTATCGGGAGAAACTTCGGAGGAAGCAACGACCAGGATGTAAAACCTACAACTCTTCCCGATTATTTAGCAGCTGAACACCAAGGTAAAAAGCTTTAATAAAGTAGTTCAAGTACTAACAAGTGATGCCACTCCATTTCCAACATTTTCATAATTTCAGGCATCCCAGTCTAATCCATCTTTCAGCACGGCCTCTGTATTTGCGCCAATACCCAATGTTTTATTTAATTCCCCTCCCCCGGTGACTACAACGCTAGTTGAAAAGAGTAAAGCTGTGAAACCAGTAGCAGAATCGAAGGAAAAAAGGGCTAAGGTTACAGAATCTAGCTCGGTGGTCAACCTCACAGGGGAGGATCCACCTCGACAGTTGAGTGTAGGGGTATCAGTCCAAGAAGAGCTGACTGTTGAGCCCGAAGAGGCCAGAATATTACCACCCTAGAATCCCATATCCCCCCTTGATTTCTTAAACATCCGCACATCGCCACCTTGCACCCACCAACTACCACCCACCACCTCATCCATCTTCCGGGAACCCCACAACTCTGTACCATCCACTTCATCAGCCATTATTTTCAATACAGTCGTCAGAAGAATAAACAATGGGGACCATAGAATGGAGGTTAACTCGGGTATAGAAGTGGTACCCCCAGTTAACCCAACCATGATCCCGCAAACTACTTTTACCGACCTCATTAATCAGTTAGAGCAGTCGATGGAAGAAACGGCTGGGTCACTCCCCGAGCAGACTCCACTCCACCCAACTGACCTAGTAGGTTGATAAGGGCAACAAGATCTATAGATGGCAGACTCCAGCAACCGACTACAACACCAAACACCGGCACAATCACCGCAGGACTAGTCAGCGAGATCTGTCGCCAGCGGACAACCACTCTGTGCATGAATGCCAGATCAGGGTACCTTCGATACCGAAAGCATGGAAACTTGGGGGGCAACCCAACTGTACCATTTCATTCAAAGAGTGGCCCAACAAGCCAAGAGACTCCACTTGGAGCTCCAGCAAAAATGCAAGATGCAGGAACAACAGATAAGCATGCTTACTGAATAGCGTGAACAGTTGACGACGGAAAAGGAGCAGTTACGGGAACAACTGGGGCCAGTAACCAAAGTATTCAGGGAAGTGTGGCCTACAGTAACGGCCAACAACAGCCAAATACCAAAAGAAATGCAAGAGACTGATGTAGTCGGGTGGGCAGTCCACCTTAGGGTGGCATATTCAAATCTCCAGTGGGAAAATGTGGAACTCAAGGCGGCATTGGTAGCCCGACCTGCATTACCAGATCCAACGGTTGTGTACTCGACACAAATATCAGAAAGATAGGGCCAAGTAACAAAAATGCAAGAAGTTCTGAGTACTACAACAAGAGAAGCATATGACCTACTGAAGGGTATACAGGAATGCTCGATAGCCCTTAATCTGAAGGCACAACTGGTCTCACTACAACTTCAACAGATATCAAGAGAAATCTAGGAAGCCACAGACCAGACTGGACTAGACCAACTCTATGCCCAGGAAGATGTGTTAGATGTCCAGATATAGCAAATAGAGGCGACCTCAACAGCGGCCAAGCAAGCCATCCGGGAGCTTCGGTAGCCCTTAAAACTCAGTGCACAGACAATGCAGCAATTGGCCTCTGTGGCCTACACTCAGATCAGCACCGTGTTTGGTGCCCTGCTGCCGAATGTAGGGGAAGAAGTTGTCACAAAAATCACGGCCGAAACTGAAGAGCTAATGCAAGGGTGGCAGCAGGCCATGGCAACCTTCCAAGAACTCAAGGAATTAGATATAAACAAGGTCTTAGAGTTGGGGCCCTTATTTGGACAACCAGGAGAAGGGAGGCAGGAAGAACAGGGCGTAGGGCCAAGCGGACCCATGGAAGTAGAGACAGTGCAAGAAAATTGACTTGGGGCGAGTCAATAGGATGTGGTCGGGGCTTGTTGGGGCCCTTGTTTTGAAACTTAACATATTTTGAGTTGCGGCTAGTACATGGCGGAACGCAACCACGGTGGGTAGAAGGATGTCAAGATTGCGAAGGAGTAAAGGACAAGTGTCGCGGATGTTGTGGGAGCAAGCACATATGGCAAAAGAGCGCAGAAGGAAATGAGTAGTGGAACTCCCGATGAACAGAAAGAAACAGAAGACAGGCGAGCGAGAAGGAAGGAGGAACTGTCAGTCGCGCTGGTAGTAGAACAAATAGGCAGCCAACCAGTGGATAGGAAGGTTGGTGTAGATGGGAATATGCTACAGGGAGGCACAGGAAAGCTCTGTCTGGGTTGTACAGTTCTCCATTCCCTTGTGTTTCTATATTTTCTCTCTGTCCAATACGACTTATTGTATTATGCTCTATTCATGCTCACGCAGTTGAGACTTGTAATAGTTTGTCACTGATAGCCGATGCTTAATATAATCAAAAGTGTTGTTTCGAGTATCTATTATTGGTTTGAATGAATGGTTTTGCAAGCACCTTTTAAAATTTTATTTACTGCAAGTCTGAATGCATTTAAGAGAGATATATGTTATATAACCTTCTGTTATGGCTGTTTAGACTTTTAAATTAAATTTGATTCAACTTTATCGATGTTGTTGGGATGATACCGATCGACTCCCTATCATAGTAAGGTCACAGAACGCCTCGAGTGAGACTCTTAGCTCTTCGAAGCAGGGTGAAAATGCCGGCGTGAAGCTAGACTACGGAGGAAAACCTTGTTGGCCCTTAACCCAAACCCGGGTCTTCTCTGCGAGACTTGTTCTCTTGCCAACAATAAGGGTAACTGATATTCCATAGGAACACAGGATTGACGTCTTCATAGGGACTTTAAAGGATAACATCCAACATGAAGTTTTCATTTGTGAATCTGATTCATTAGAAAAGGCATTCAGGTTGGCAAGAAAAATTGAATGTTAAATTATGGCGACAAGGAACCCTACCACTCACATATATAAGGATGGAAGTGTTGCTACTCCTAGACTTCCACAACCTACAAGGTTGAGACCACAACAATTGGAAGAAAAATGAGCAAAAGGGCTTCGCTACAGTTGCGATAGCAAATACACTAAAGGTCATAAGTGTGTTGAGAAGAAATTATTTTACATAGATTGTGAAGAGAAAGAATAAAATGAACAAGGATCTTCAAAAGAAGAGGATATACACCAAGAACCAACCCTAGAAGAGGAAGAAATGAGTTCGACCATATCGTGTAATGCATCGGCAAAAATTACCACTCATCAAACTCTCAAGATAAAAGGACATATCAAGAAGAAAAAGGTAATAGTGTTGATTGATTCGAGTAGTACCCATATTTTATTCATTGTAAGGTAGCCAAGGAATTAAATTGTTTCCTAGACCCAACACCAGAATTTCAAGTGATGGTTGCAAATGGAGGAACTATAAATTGCTCTAGAAAATGCCATAATATCAAGCTAACCATGGGGGAATATGTATTGAATAGTCCAATTCTTTCCATTCCGATGGGAGGTGCTGATGTTGTACTAGCAGTACAATGGTTACAATCTTTAGGGATGGTAGCTTTTAATTGTTACAATCTTTAGGGATGGTAGCTTTTAATTTTCAAGAACTTTTCTTGAAATTGTTTTTAGAAGGAAAGGAAGTCGAATTACAGGGTATTGCAGGGAAGCCAGGAAAGATAATAAGCTCTAATTTCATGACAAAGCTTTTGAAGAAATAACAACGAGGCGTAATTGCATAATTATGCCCACTAGAAGTTCCAACATCAAAATCATCTATTTCTGCAGATCTCCATAAAGTCTTGGACAATCATTCCAAGGTGTTTGAAACTCTCAAAGGACTCCCACCTATTTGTGATCATGATCATGCTATTCATTTTATTCTGGGAAGTGTTCCTCCAAACATCAGGCCTTATAGATATCCTTATGTCCAAAAGAGTGAAATTGAACGTATGATTGCAGAAATGTTAGAGGCTGGTATAATTCAACCTAGTCAAATTTATTTCTCTACTCCAGTAGTATTGGTGCACAAGAAGGATGGATCATGCTGCATGTGTCCAAATTATAGGGAACTCAATAATATCACAATTAAAGATAAATTTCCCATTCTTGTGATTGATGACTTAGTAGATGAATTACATGGAGCAATTTATTTTACCAGAATGGATCTTCATTCAGGATATCATCAAATTAGAATGAAGACTGAAGATATTATGAAAACAACATTTCGAACTCATGAGGGTCATTATGAATTTTTGGTCATGCCTTTTGGCCTTACCAATGCACCTTCTACATTTCAAGGGTTGATGAATTGAATTTTCAAACCCTTCCTTAGAAAAATTGTGCTAGTATTTTTTGATGATATACTAATATACAGTAGGTCTTGGAAGGATCATGTTCAACATGTTGACAGGGTGCTCAAACTATTGCAGGAGAAACAATTATATGCAAAAACATCCAAATATTTCTTTGGAGTACAAGAGGTGAAATATCTGGGTCATATTGTATCTCACGATGGTGTTAAGGTAGACCCTAACAAAATTAAAGCCATTAAGGAATGGAAAGTCCCCACAACCATAAAGTAGTTGAGAGGATTTCTCGGGTTAACAGGGTATTATCATAGGTTTGTTAAGAATTATGGGAGAATAGCAACACCTCTAACAACATTGAATAAAGATGCATTTTCATGGACTCCTGAAGCAACTAAGGCCTTTGAAGATCTTAAAGAGGAAATGTGCCTAGTACTAGTATTAGCTACGCCAGACTTCACAAAAACCTTTATTGTGGAATGTGATGCCTCAGGAAATGGAATTTATGTTGTTTTAATGCAAGAAGGAGGACCCATTGCTTTTGAAAATTTTCCAATCAAAGGAAAGTATTTACAAAAAGCTATTTATGAGAAGGAAATGTTAGCAATAATACATGCACTAAAGAAATGGCAACCTTACCTAATGGGAAGACGCTTTAAGGTAAAAAATGATCATGATAGTCTTAAACACTTTTTGGAACAATGACTATCTTCAAAAGAGTAGCAAAAATGTGTCACAAATATGTTGGGTTATGACTTTTAAATAATCTACAAAACAGGGAAGCTAAATGTTGTTGCAGATGCACTCTCAAGAAAGAATGAAGAGGTGGAAGCATTGCTTTGTGCCATTTCTATTATCCAACCAAATTGGATAACCAAAGCAAGGGATGAATGGAAGAAGGATGAAGAAGTGTGGAAACTCATTCAAAAGTTGCAGCAAGATCCTAGTACATTTGATACATTTAGTTGGAAAAACGATTCCTTATGGTACAAAGATCGGTTTTATATTTGTAAGAATTCCCAACTAAAACAAAATATTCTTTTGGAATTGCACACTTCTCCTTTAGGAGGACACTCAGGATTTTTAAAAACTTACCACAGGGCAAAGAAAGAATTTTTTTGGGATGGCCTTAAATCTAATATTCAAAATTTTGTGGTGGAATGTTTGGTTTGCCAGCAAAAGAAAGTTGGGACAATTAATACCTCGGGTCTTCTACAAACTTTATCCATTCCAAGTCAATGTTGGGAGGAGATTTCAATGGATTTTATCATAGGTTTACCTAATTTTGCAGGAAAGAGTGTCATAATGGTGGTAGTTGATAGACATACCAATTATGGACACTTTTGTGCATTAGCTCATCCATTTAAAGCAAGTACAATTGATACTACATTTATGGATAGAATTCAGAAGCTACATGGAAACCCAAAGGTTATTGTGAGTGACAGAGATCCCATTTTTACTAGAAATTTTTGGACGGAGTTATTTTCTTGTTTGGGTACTCAATTAGCTCATAGCTCATTTTATCATCCTCAATCCGATGGTCAAACTGAGATAGTGAATAAATGTTTGGAAGGATATCTTCATTGTTTTGTATTTGATAAACAAAGACAATGGGTCAAGTGGTTACCTCTTGCTGAATGGTGGTATAACACTTCCTTCCATACTCTAGCAAAAATTACCCCATTTATGGAACTTTATGGATATCATCCACCGTCCATCACATCATATTTTAGAGAAAATTCTAAGGTTAAAGCGGTGGAAGATCACATCAAACATCGACAAGAAGATCTCCAACTCTTAAAGGATAACCTAAATTTGGCACAAAATCGAATGAAACAACAAGCAGATCAACATCGCAGCGAGAGAAATTTTGATGTAGGAGACTGGGTATTTTTACGGCTACAACCATACGAAAAAATTTCCCTCAAGAAAGCTAAAAAGGATAATAAATTATTGCCAAAGTACTATGGTCCTTACAAGGTGTTGCAAAAGATTGGTACTATGGCATACAAATTGAAGCTTCCTGCTTTTTCGTGAGTGCATCTAGTTTTCCATGTTTGATGTTTAAAGAAGGTTATAGGTGAAAATATTCTAGTTCAAACAATATTGCCAGAACTTGATGAGGAAGGAAAAATCATATTGGTTCCTGAAGCGGTCACGGAAACAAGAACTCGACAACTACGAAATCGATCAATTTCAGACTATCTCATCAAGTGGAAGAACTTACCCACAGAAGATTCTACATGGGAGGATGATCATTTTAAATAGAAGCACCTAGAGCTACTCAAGCGTTGAGGACAATTTTTTTTTGAAGTAGAGGGGCATGTTAGGTCCCTATATTACTAGTTTAGTCCCTTATTGTTATTAGTGTAGCCCCCTTATTCTTATTGTTGTACCCCTGTAACCCCAATATTGTTATTATTGTGCCCTTGCATTGTTATTGTTAGGTCGGATAGGATTATATTGTGGGCCCATGCTCTCCTATTTATAGAAGGAGGTTTTGATCATTTGTATCATCAAAGAATTTTTCACTTATGTAATTTATTGGAGGTTTCCCCCTCGAAGTGGACGATTTCTAAGGCGTTGATCTCTCCTTCTATTTTTGGAGCTGGTTTCATAACATCTAGTGCTAGAGTGTGTCGCATTTGATGATGGAGATACAGTAGAGTCGTCATCCTCCACACTATCAAATGCAAAGATGACAGAGGAGGAGGATGCAACACAGGAGAGCAGTGGTGAGCATGATGATCAGGATGAGGATAGTGATGCTGATTATGATGATAAGGATTGATGACACATTGAGGCTTGTAGGCTTGTAGACTTGTAGATTGTAGTTGTTTTGTATTTTCTATTTCTATTTACCATTGGTAGTGTACTACCTAGAGCTTAGAGGCTGGTACTTATGTAACACATTTTGATTTTAATGAATTAATGAGAAAACTACAGTATTTTGTCTTTCTCCTATTGGATCATTGATGAATATGTCTATTGGTAATAATTTATAATATATGTGATTGTATGGTGTATCAATGTATCAATGTATCGTGTATCTTAAATCTTTTTAAAACTTACATCTAGATGAAGATCTATGTTTGAATCACTGAATTTGTATGAATTTGTGTAATAAATATCTAATTTTTAGTATATATATATATATAAAACATGTCTGAACATGTCCTGTTCCGGGGGTCACTGCGTCCCGAATCCGAGTGTCCATCATGTCCCATGTCCCTGTGTCAAGTGACTTAGCTGTGTGGATAATGCGACTAGATTGTCAGGGGGCTTGGGTTTATGTGGAATCCTATATGTTTTGATGTGAATGCATTCAAAACGTGTGCAAGCATACTTTTAATAGGTTATGTGAAAGGTTCGAGTGATCAGATCTATATCTTGAACACTTATGCACATTATTATGGGTGCAGACTATTATGGAATAGAATGGTGAATTGTGGGTTGTTACATCTTAGTGCGCTCATTTTAGCTGGGGATTTGAACTTCAATCTTTCACCTTCAGAGACCTAGGGTTCGAAGGCTAGGGTGGACCCACTATCTGGTTTTTTTAAAGACATTTTGGAGTCCAATGCATTATCTGATATACTTCCTCATCATATGGCTCCCACGTCATGGAATGGGAGAACAAATGTGTATGGTATCTCTAACTGGATTTATTGATTTCTAGTCAATCAAACATTACTCCATAAATTGATGGATGTGGTGTCTTACATTATTCCATTGTGTATTTCTAATCACATGGTGATTGCATTGGGTTGGAGTGGGTTGAAGGTGCATTGATCATATCCCTTTAAATTTAATCCCATATGGCTTAGGGATGTCACCTTTAATGATTTGGTGCCTCAGGTTTGAGGACCTCCAATTCCTTCAACTACACTCTCGCCTATGGTGGACATATGTCATAAGTTGGGATCACTGAAAGCCATATCGTGGTTGTAGATTTATGATAAAAGGAGGGCAAAAAAAGCATATTTAGTGAAGATAGTAGAGGAACTTCGAACACTATGTAATACTTTGGATCCGCTCTATTTCTTGTCGGATAAAATTTTCGCTTTGGAAGGTCGCAAGAACATCATTTTACATGCTCAGGAGGAGGACCTTAGATTGAAAAGTCGGGCCATTTGGATTGAATTTGGGGATAAAAACACGAAATATTTTCATAATCATTTCTTCTTGAGGAAACACAAGAATTCCATCAAAAGGATCTACGATTTGGGTGGGAATGTATTTAATACAAAACATTCATTGGAAATGACTGCTATTGATCACTTCTCTGAACATTTTAAAGACATTAATCATTGTTTTGGAGCTCAACGATAGTTCATTGATATGCTTCCTACATTGGTCTCCCTGAAATGTGCGAAGGATAAAATCCTGGGGCCTGATGGGTGGGGGGTGGAGCTCTTTACACATTTCAATGAGTTAATGCTTCCAGATTTGTTGGTTGTTTTAGAGGAAGTTCAGAGGAAAGGTCACATCTCTGGGGAAATCAATGCCACTTTTCTTTCCTTAATCTTGAAAAAGCGCAATCCAACTAATTTTGGGGATTTTAGACCTATCTCTCTTTGTAATTTGATTTACAAAATGATATCTAAATTTTTGGCTTCTAGACTCAAACCTATTTTAATGAAATTTGTTTCTCCTCAGCATTTCAGATTTGTGGAGGGTAGATAGATTCATGACGCGGTTGGTATTGCCTAAAAAATGTTACACTTTTCCAAGACATCGGTATCCAGTTATTCTCTTCTAAAGGTTGCTCTTATTAAAGCATATGATTGTATAGATTGGGAATTTCTGACACTAATTCTTCTCAAAATGGCAATAATTTGATTAATGTTTGCTGGATCATGGCATGCATCAGAACCACAAAATTTTCGATGTTAGTGAATGACTACCCATGTCCCTTATTCTCGTCCCATAGGGGTCTGCGATAGAGGTGTGCCCTGTCCACTTTATTGTTTGTACTGATTGTGGACACAACGAGCAGGAGAATACATGAAGCTTCAGATCGAGGCATAATTTCCGGTATCCAAGTAGTGAGATAGAATCTGGTGTAATCATGAATGAGACCAGATCAATTTTGATAGATAATAGAGGGGAGGATTCTGTGGTTAAGGAGATATGAAACTTTCTTGGGGTGTCTACTAGTTTGGTCGATGAAGGCATCACTTACATAGGTTTCAAGCTCACGCCGAAGGGATATAGAATCAATGACTGGGAGTGGCTGATTTCTAAAGTTAAATGTAAGTTGGATAGTTGGAAGCATAAATATATGTCGTTGGGTGGTAGGCTAGTGATGCTCAAATTTGCCATCCATAATCTTTCCATATACTAGACGCATCTATTCCTGCTTCCAAGAGAAATCATAAAAAATATACAGTCTACTATGTGAAGTTTCATTTGGTTTGGAGTCCATAGTGAGGGTCCAAAGGAAAAATCCATCTGGTAAGATGGTCTCACATTTTCAGGCCGATAGAAGAGGGAGTATGGGGAGTCCTGGATCCGAGTATTTTTAATAGGGCTCTGGTTATCAAAAATCTTTGGAGAGCGGTGGATGGTGATGCAATATGGTCAAAGACTATCAAAGGGAAATATTTAAGTGGTCAAAGTTTTTCCACTTGGATCTTATCTAAAAGTGGAATCCACAAGGAAAATGGTAAGTTTTTCTACTCAGTCTTGTTGGAAATTCTGAATGCAATCACAGGAGAGGAACGAACTTCTGTTTCTATTTCATCACTCTCTCTCTTAAAACAAATCAAATTACATTAGTTGTACAAAACGGCCGAAGCCTGTAAAACCTAATCTAATCAATGCAATTCAATTGCCAAACGGACGTTCAACAACCAATTGTCCTTGGGCCATCAAAAAATCCATTTCTGCATTTAATCATCATGCAGACCATGTTTTTGCTTATACACAAAAAACACGTGAAGACGCATTCAAACACTCAAACTGGTGGATCTTAAAATTTAAGTATTTCGACTTTGAGTCCTCATCGCATCTGGCTCCTCATTGCAGATCGCAGATCGGCGATCTTAAACTTTAACTGGAGCGAAGATGGGTAAGCATAAAAGGTTGTGGGCACGATGTGCAATGACACGATCACGTCGCAAAACAAATAACATATGCTGCGGCACTTTATGGGAAAACATAAACAATTGCGAATGCAATGTGCGATATCACAATCGCATTGCTTGTCAAATAACTTGTCTTGCGGCTGTGGAAAGGTAAGTGGTAAACAATGCAAAATGCACTCTGCGAGTGGCTTAAATGGTGGGAGGTGCGAAAAGCAAAATACAAAGAAACGAACGCAAAAAAAAAGTTTGGTTCATGTGGTAAGGTATGAGGTAGGTCTCGCCAAATATTGCATCGGCAGTAAAACAACATATGGTGAGTGACTTAAATGGTAAAACAAAAGACTTGCGATTTGCATGCTATGGGAAAAAGGTAAGTCAATGCAGTGGATGGAATTAAACACAGAGTTTAAGGCTCGGGTACTTTGTTTGGATATTTGAGTGGATTCGTGAAAACACCTCTAGTTCTCGAATCTGTTGCTGTCCTTCTCTGCACAAAATTGATGAGATTGTGGACTGCTTCCGCTTCTCATTCATGGCGGTGGTTGGGAGTAAAATTCCAACAAGTCTTTGAACATGACTGCATGATGCATAAACTACTCTTAAGGAAAAATATCAAAATTTCATATGGAGTATCTCAATTATGCAGCAACTGTTTGTTCCAGAAAAGCAGACCTAGGATTATTTCGATATTTTGTGCTTTCACTTATTTTAATATTTTGTGCTTTCACTTTTTGAGAATATAGATAGAGCATTCAATTCTAGAACTCATTTTTGTGAAAATGTTTTAGATGTATAAAGATCATAGACAAGTGATAGGAAATCTCTATGGGGAGTCAATTGCCGTATGCAGGAATAGAAGAAAAAGACTCATGACTTGTGTACTGTTTTATTTGATAAATAAAATAGCTTTTTTTTTGGGTGGAATTTTTTTCGTTTTGGTTTTATTTTTTTTTAATGTACAGACCACATAATCAAAATATTTAAAGATATAATTCATCTTCCAGGACTACAAAGCTTTCTGTGGTAGCCGATCAGTGAATGATGAAACCTGGTGGTGCTTAGCATACTTTTTAATTTAAGAAATGATTCACTGCTAATTTGCCTAAATACCTGTACGGATCTCTGTACAGGTTGAAATGTTTGGCATAGGAAAAGTAAAAGTTACGCTAAATCTATGCTTGGAGGACCTATTTGCAACATGAATTGAAACATGAAGTCCACGAAGATCTACGTTCTACGTGGATGAGCTGTATGCTTTGGGCAATACCCTAGGACTGTGACTTGAGGACGATATATAGGGTTGGGTGCAGTTGGAAAATATTTGCAGAATAAAGCTTCCACTAGTATGAAATACCCAACGATGAGTAACGTGGAAAAGTCTATTTAGTGGGGTGGGTAACGTAGAAAAGTCTATTTAGTAGGGAGGAAATGTGTACCATTTAAATAATGAAATTTATCAAAAACTAATTTATCAATCCATTAATAAAATTGAGAAGCGTTCACCGGTCAAAAACCAAAAAAAGAGTAAACTGATATTTTATCTGCCAATCTTCAGAAACTAAATTAACGCCTACAGACGATATAGCATATGGTATGAAAACGACCGAAACAACTTTTGGACCACTGTCATCATATAAGGACTGTGATTGTGATAAGAAGCAACAAAATTTGAAGATGACATTGACATAGAGCTACTTCAATTCATATCTGCATACAGGACATGAAAGTCGTCGGATAAATGGGAATTATGACTACATCGTAATTCTTTTACAAGTTCTTCACTGGACAACACTTATGGCAGATTGCACATAATAACCTATCACTCTCGCCATCACCTGTGCCCACTGATACTGGCTCCTCAGAGATACGAGCCTTTTCTACCAGAATAAACAGTTGCCATTGCAGCAAGAAATGGATGGTCACTGTGTCGGGTAATATACTGCCTTCTCATCTCAGGATGAAATGATAACTTTTCTGAACGAATATCAGAGAATTAACATTAGCAGTATCGTTATACTGCTCCAACAACTGCAAGATCCGTCGGTAATTTTCAAAATTGCCCCTCCACACAAATTGATGGCTACAAACATAGTCTTTTTACACGATTCTAATCCATTATACAGGTTGAGCACCTGTTTTTTTAAGAGGTTACAAGTTCACGACCAGAAAAAATAAAGTATGTATGGTAAGTGAAGGTAGATTCTTGTCTCACAGATAAACAAGAAAGTGTCATATACCATAACAGCGACCTAACAGCGACCTAAAATTAAATAGTAATAATAATAATCTCTGAACAAAATAACATTTTCACTTTGAACCATTGCATTTTTCACAGCGCTTGGGCCACCAGTATATAATTGACGCCATTCAGATCCTCCAACCTGTGGCACTTTGTCTAACCGCTGTATGTCCCCACTTTTCCATGTATCCTCCAATCGAAATTCCTTCCGATTTAATCGCCTCGAAATTCTAGAAAATCCCGATATCAGATGTTGCCCCGCAATTTGTGAGACTTGGTCTGTTCCACTGGGCTCTCACATCGTAGTGGTAGCTGTTACTCTCTGTGAGGAAGGAGATGCCGTGCCACTATTTCTTAGGGCTTGTAAATATTCATTAATCTTCATAAATTCTATTTTCGCTAGAGACCTTAAAGGACTCTGGTCGCTAGTGACTTCGTAGACAACCCTGCTCATCATCGATATTGTTTAGCCAGACACCCGTGAAAAAAAATAGGGTTTCTGGTTACAAAATAGGTAATTGTCCTTTATAAAACGAAGTACATTGTTAGTTTAATTTGACAATATATATAAAAATTAGAATTTAGGTTTTTTGGTTTATTATATAAATTATAAAGTTTTTTTTGGTAATAATCACATGCAATGGAATATTGTCGATCTGTTTTGAACCAACAAGTGTAGTTTATCATCAGGACTAGGTGAGAGATCAGATCAAGACATTAAGTTTAAATAGATGTAGAGATGACTAAACTAGCTGCGAGGATAAAGATAGTTTGACTTTTAAATTATATAAGCCGTAAAGCCGTAAAGGTCACTATTTGAAAACAACTCCTCTAGCTGCCACTATGTCCATATTTGAGCTATTGGATCAAATGTTAGAGTATTGAAATGTTTTAGGCAATTAGATCAAGTAAATATTTATATATATATTTTTTGTAATGTTAATTTTTTCCTTTTTAATAAGTTAGATTGAATTTAACTTTTGGTGACTTCTAAGTTAAAATGTTGTTATTAAACAAAAAATAAAAAAAATAGTAAGGTCCTACCCAATTTACAAAAAAAAAAAATGTTGTTATTAAAAATTTGTTACTATTTATATATTTAAATATTACATTTTTGTGCTACTATGCTCTCCAACAAAGTATGATAGAAAAGTTGTAATGTCATGTTTAACATTTTGACTATGTCAAATTACACAAAAATAAAAATAAAAGTAAATTAAATAAAAAGATTGACATAATGTAATGAGCATTTTAACTAGGTCAAAATACAATAAAAATAAAAATAATAAAATAAAATAATGATAAACTACAAATAGAACCCATGGTATTCATGTGGAATGTAGTTTCTTTATAGGGGGAACTAAGATGGCCTAAATCAATCTTAACTCTAGATCTAAACTAATTATTTAATAAAATTATTTTTAAATGTTTATAACCATTATTCTTTTAAAATTTTACTTAATAAAATGTATCTAAATTTCCATACATCCCAATATACATAGTTTTTTTTTGTTCTGTATTATTTTTATTTTTGTTACAACTATTTTATTATTCCAAAAATACATGGTTTTTTTTGTTATAGATTATTTATGTCACAACTGTTAATTCATGAGTATTATTTCTTAATATATAAAAAATTAAATTAATAATGAAATTTTTTAAAATATGTGATCTTTTTTAAATTTCCAAATTATTTCAGAGGACATGATTTATCTTGAGCAATAATGATGAATGTTCATAATTCTCATTTCTCAAATAACACTAAATTTATCTTTAAAATGGTCGCTAACAATTGTTTGTATCAAAGTAGGATACTGAATAAAGGAGACATGGTGAAGAGAAGCTTGCAACCTTACAACAAGCCCTAAAAAGGCTTAACGTTGAATGTATGGAATCCATTTTCCCCGATACACATGAGAAGTGCAATGAAAAATCTTGGAATTTGGAAAATGTCACGAAGCTTATCTCATGTTCCATTCATTTAGGTCTGAAGTATATGGAAGAAGAAAAATAGGACAATGGATACTTATCAAGAATGTATGATTCTTAGAAAGAAACGGCGTTGACAAGGCTATGGAGGACCAAATAGCAGAATTAAAAACAGAAGATGACTCTTTAGAAAATGGGTTACTCAAGGTTTTTGGAATCTATATGAGCTACATTATCTCACTGATTCAAGAAAGCGCTAAAAAATAGACAAACAATAGTGATATACAAGCAATTTATTCATAAACAAGAGAAAGCTAGAACTATAACCCGAGATAGAGTTATGGGAAGAGAAACATTCCAATTATAAGGAGGAGTCAAAGTTACATGAGTAGTAATTCACTCAACATAATTCTCCATTGCTTATTCTGTAGGAGAAAGCTCCTACTACCTCATCAATTGAAGAAGGCCCACATGAGAAAATCAGAAGAGATTCCTCAATGTTATTTTCATTTTACATTCAGTCACTTTGCTCTTTTTTGTCTAGTAGTCTCTTTACCTCTGCCCTTAAATTTAATGACTCAGAAAATACTAGACAAAAGACACTTACCTATTGTAATCAGTTGAAAAAAAGGGTATCCCTAAAGGGTCACTAGGGGATGAATCTATTATTTAAAAGATTGGGAAAATAATTTCATTTCAAAAAAAAAATGTACTATCACTAGGGAAGGGAGTTATTACATTTAAAATTTGTTCCCATTCTTGTCACTACAAAATTTGATTGTTTCTTTTTATTGATGGGAAAATGAATGATATTCAAAAGGCACTAAAGTCTTGAATTATGATCCTTAAAGAAGTTGCTAGATTCCCTAATTGTGAGCTGATTTCTTCTTCTTACTTTTGGGTCTTCATGATGTTTGTTATTCTCACTGAGGTGAAAAGTTCCAAAGAAATGGAATATTGGTCGTTCAAAGAGGAATTATGGAAATATGATTGTAGATAATTTATTAATATAAATTATTTGAACTGAGATTAATTAATCATCCCCAAGGGTTAAAAAGGGCCCAAATGTCTCTTATCCATAAAATTGACGATTAAGATAACTCTATGATCTATGTTCAAATGACAGGTGAAGGTGGATTTACCATACTTAAGATTCTTAGTAGTCTCTTATGAAGTACAACATGTCATAGTGATAATTTTTTATTCCATTAAATAATTCTAATTGTAGAGCAGAGTCAGAGTTCTAGGAGTAGTATCAGAGGAATTCAACATTTCAAATGCGATAGAAGTAAATAATTTCGTGGAAAGGTGAATTCTGCCCAACTTGGTCATAAAAACCAAGTGCATCCTTCATGCAGAAAAAAATAAACATGTAGATTTCCTCATATAGAGGCCTTGAGTACTTTGGCCAAAATGTCTCATCTATTATGAAAAAAGAAATCTTACATGCAATTAATAACAAAGAAGTTGTTCCACATCAATTACCCAATATGGATATTTTGGTTTGAGGTCGAGTAAACATAATTCTCCACCCTTTATTCTGGAGGATCAGTCAGAGCCGAGAAAGTTCCTACTACCTCTTCTTTCTTATATGTTATTCTTTCCTATACCACAACCTTACGACATTTCCTTTGCAACATGTGGTGCAATTGCTAGTTTTATTTTTAAATTAAAATATTTAATTTATTTATTCAATTAAATAATTGATTAATTAATTAATTAATCTGTGTGTGTGTGTGTGTGTGTGTGAATATTTATTATTTTATTTAGTTGATTTAAATATTTAATTATTATTCTTATTTATTTTTATATTTATACTTATTTTATTTATTTATTTATTTATGTATTTATTTATTTTTTATATTCATTTTATTTTACTTAGTCCTGATGATGAACCACACTTGTTTGTTCGAAACACGTCGACAATGTTCCATTGCATGTGATTATTACCGAAAGAGATTATATATGTGTGTGTGTGTGTGTGTTTATAGTCAATAATCAACATAAAGTATTGTGATGGTATAGTGTTCAAATTTGTTTAGATGTATGATTTGAAATTTTTATGATTCTCTAATATATATATATATATGTGTGTGTGTGTGTGTGTTTATAGTCAATAATTGACATAAAGTATTGTGATGGTATAGTGTTCAAATTTGTTTAGATGTATGATTTGAAATTTTTATGATTCTCTAATCTAGTTAATTATGAGGTTAGGTACATTATATGTAAAATAATATTATTTTATTTAGATAGAAGGTTTAAAATGATTATCAATATTATATAATTTTATATAAAATTAAACTAGCCTAAATTCATCTTAACT
Source organism: Pinus albicaulis (assembly GCA_034641835.2). Classification (NCBI taxonomy): domain Eukaryota; kingdom Viridiplantae; phylum Streptophyta; class Pinopsida; order Pinales; family Pinaceae; genus Pinus; species Pinus albicaulis. The sequence goes on along the minus strand of CM076579.1, from coordinate 1,368,742,738 downwards.
CCAAAGGTGTTGAGAGGGATCACATTTTTTTTAACTCTAAATTTTTTTGTATATTTTAACTCTAAAAATGTTTGTATATCACGCGATTTGATCCATGAACATGAGGGAGCTAAGGGATATGTGTTAAATGGCTTAAGCATAGACCTGGCTAAGCTTTTATTAAAATAAGTTAATTCAAACGTGCATATGTATTTACAATAGGTATAAAAAAGTGACTAAATAGGGAATACTAAGTGATCAGAGGCTCAATGCTAAGATACAAAATGGAAGTGCTCAGAAATGATCCAAACCAGAACAAAAGCAAAGAGCTCGTCGCCAGGAATCTAACGCAAATCATTTCATAAAAATCGACTCCATATGTGAAAGTTATGGTCCGTTGTTTGTTTTCCTAAACATCTAAAATTTTTGCAGAAAAGGATAGACATGTGACATTGCAGCCTAGTCAGCAAAAAAGGACATTCTAGGAATATTCCTCCATTTCTCCCAATGACACCATTCCAAGTGTCAGACTGTGGATGGTTGCTAAGGAGGATGACTTGTCTCGATTTTAATGGAGGTTCTAAGAACCAATGGCTTGAGGACACGTGGCTAGCCTGGAGGCCTCCACGTGCCCCCTTTCCAAGGTTCAATTTTATGCAAGGTTGAATTTCCGAATTATATTAAGGTGGGTGCATATGATTTTACATTAAAGTCAAAGGTTGATTTTATATGGGTACATAGGTTGGAGAAAAATATTGTTAAGGGATGTGCGGAGGTAGGGGTCGACCCCATGACCACCCCCACACCAATTTCCTGACTTACCACCATACCACAAGGTTTAGACTTAACCTATATCTACTGCGACATATATTTCAAATCATAAGGATTGACCGGTGGGGGTATGGAGGGGTCCAACCCCCTCCCCATAAGACCTTTCTACAATGACCAAAGGTGGATCATAGCTACAATTATATGCGGATTATATTTAAAACCCAGATTAATTAACAATAATCCCGATGTTTAGCACTTATCCGACTTTTAAGTTGAGATTTATTAAAACAGGCTTAGCACATTAAAAATACATCTTAATTTAACTTAGTTCCAGTTTATCACTAATTAATCCAACTTAAATTTAACGGAAAATTTGGAGGAGTCTGCTAGTTTTGGCATTTCTCCAAAATTAGCTGCGTTAACTGGAGTTCTCTCCAGCTTTGGAGGAGATTTCTAGGGAAAATTTGTATGAAGCATAACTGGAGAAAATTTCAACCATTTTTGGCTCAAGAAGAGTCTATCCTAGTAGATTTTGAGCAGGTTTCAGGAGCAGTAGATGATTATAAACAACACATTTTTTCCATTTTGAGCTAATACAGAGGCCCGAGCCATGGAAGCTGGACCAAGGAGATGTAGCCCAGGAGGGGTGAACTCTTTCATAAATTTTTTTTGTTAATGGATCATTTTGATGGTTTGTTGTACATTTTATTGATATTGTTCAACATTATGTTTTAATGTTTTTATGTTCATGAATTTAACATAATATCCATACATTTACCTGTTCAACACTCACAAACACTTCAAGAAGCCTATGCACATGAAGCAAATGATTAAATTTTTTAAATATAGGTCTGAAGATGAAATTAGCACAGAAAAAATAACATTCAAATTTAGATCAAGATGGTATTAGAGCAAAGGTTATTTTCTTGATTTGCATGAGTTTTTTGCAAGTAGGGTTATAATGGTTGCAAATTTGTGATGCTCATAAGGTTGAAGTTACAGAGAGGAGAAGGGAAACTATTGGTTGCTAGTCTTGATGTTAGGACCAGAAGAAGGAGAGCCACAAGGTCACCATCTCCACCCAAATTTTCACTCCCAGCTGCACTTGAAGCACCTCAAGTTTTGTCTCTAGCTGAGATTGAAGAAGTACAAGTTGAACCAGAATCTGAGCTTGAATAAATAGCCATCATGTCAAGTGTAGGAGAGACTGAAGGTCTTTCAGAAGAGGAAGAATTTAAGAAGGATTTCTATGACTTAACTGAGAGGGTTAGGATCCTCTTTGAAGAGAGGAACACCAGGATGGTTGGAGATAATTCTAAGTCTCCACATGGAGAGGGAACGTCAAAAGGAAAGAGGGATAAAGAGAAGGATTCAAAGGGCAGTGGAAGAAATCCTCCTCCATCTCCATCGTCTTCATCATCATCCTCATCATCTCCATCAACATCATCTTCCACTTCGACCACAAAAACCATCCATACTCACTCAGTGAACAAACCGAGATTGGAGTCTGGTAGCTTTACCAAAATTACATAGAGATCACAATTTATGGATGTGAACTTCCTCCATGTAGGTTTCTGATGTTTGTACCAATCGGAGCTATTGCTGTGCTAGTTTCATTTCAAAAAATGAATGTTAGTTATTGTAGTGCTAGTTTCATTTCAGAAATAAACTTTTCTTTGCCTTGTTTTACTTATCCATCACAGGTTTGTTTATGAGCATGTGATTGTCAAACAATGTACTTAGTGATATTATGAGTTTATCATAAGCTTAGAAATAATAATTTATATGAAAGAATAGAAGCAATATAAAATAGAATAAATACACATAACAGAGATTAACACACAAAATTTTAATAAAAGAGTTCACCCCTCTTGGGCTACATCTCGTTGGTCCAACTTCATAGTATGGGCCTTTGTATTAGCTTCAAGTGTGCTCAAATTGCTGTTACAAGCTTCAAAACCTCTTGGAACCTATTCCAATGAGTTTAAAATATCATAATCCCCAAAAAATGACTTTGTTTTGCTGAATTTGGACTCTAGATGCTCTGGCAATGACCCCAACACGTGGTGGCCCTGACCTTCAAAAATATTGAAATGCACACAAACACCTGTAGATGACCTTTTCTGCCTCTGTAACCTACTCCATTGAGTTCCCATTATGCCAATTAGCCTAGAATTCCTCTTTCTGAGCTCAGTTTGGGCGAAAATTGAGTGAGTTATGAACAAAGCTGATTTTTCCCCAATTTCTCCTCTAAAACTAGAAGAACTGCTAGTTAACATTTTAAAATTAGAAGTTTGCCAGAAATGGTACACCCTCCAAAAATACCGCCAACGTAATGCATGGTTAATTAACACTAAGTGTGTTTTACGGGCGGATTTGTGAGGTTTAATAAGATAAACAAGTTTAGCGCAAATCTCATTTTAATTGTCATTAAACCATGTTTAAACTTAATTAAGCGTAATTACATTCCCGCCGATTTGTTTGAATTAGTGCTTGGTTCTGCGCTTCTGGCCACATGTGGAGGAGTCTGCCCCCCTCCAACCCCCAGTGGTAAGGCGATATTAATTTAAATGTAAACAAAAAACATAGAGGGAAAGATCCACTGGGCAGAGGAGACGGTAAGACGCGCGGTTGGCGGGCAGAAGGTCATGGGTTCGACCCCCACTCCGCCACAATAATTTTACACAAAGTTACAATGGAACTTCTCCACCAACTTTGGTAATTCCTCCAACTTTAACCTCTACTATTGGTTAGATAAGAGCTCCTCCAATTCCAGTTGAACTCCACCGAGAGGTGGGTTTAGAACTTTATAATATATATATATATATATATATATATATATATATATATATATATATATATATATATATATATATATATATATATATATAATTCCACCATAACCCAAAGTCCAAAATTAATATAAATTGACATTCGACCCCAGGGTTATGAGATGGCCCACCATAGAGGACATGTGGTGCCCTCTGGTTGGGTTGTACTCCAACTCCTAAAAAAAATTTCAAATTCCAACTTAGGAAGAATATTGGAGGTCATTGGACAATTTCTCTCTTCACTAACCCATATGGCGAATCTGAAGAAGACACTTGTCACAGTGCCACTAGCTGCAATATGGAGAATATTCCCTACAATGCTGACTATACTTGCCACGTCATCACTGTACCTATTTTGGTCATTTTTTTCCTATTTTGGAAAACAAACAACAGACGATAACTCAGTCATACAAACTCGGATTTTGATGAAACGAGTTGCACCAGAATCTTGGTGACGAGCTCTATCCGCCATTGAGGTTCGAAGTAATTTCAAGTGCTTTCAATTTTTAGCTAAAACTTGAGCCTTAGATAATTTTTGCACTAGAATACATCAAAAAAATGATGAATATGGATGATACGAACTTTGTGTCTAGTAAGAATAAATCTCAGTTCAAATTAAAAGCATAGATTGGACCATTTATTGTCAACACCAGAGTCATAGCAAAGGAGGAATATTTTATGTTAAAGAAAATGAAGTTCAAATTGAGCTTCAGTTAATCCTATGGTCCCTTGGGGGTTATTTCTAAGCTAAGAGTTGTAAATAAGACAACACCTTGTTATCATTCCAATAATTTCCTAGGGTTGTTATGCATTTTTGTTTTAAAGAAATATTAGAGGTAACCACATACCAACTTTTAAGCTTAGGATCTAGCATTTCCTAAAGCTCAGAGAGGGCTCTCTCCATATGATTTAACTTTGTTTATTTTATTTGATATTAGGATAGTTATGTAAGATTGATTGGGATTTGATTTTGGATTTAGTTTGGTGGTGAAATCACTGTTTTAGATGGATAGTTGTAGGTCTATTTTCCATTGGGCTAATGGAGTCAATGTATCAAGCAGTAGGACAAAATCAAGGTCTAAAGGAATTTTTCACAAGGCAAGATAGCTGGGTCAATTCAGATCTTTAGGCTTGATGGTGAAATGGTTTCAATCAAGATGAGAAAGTAATTAAGGATTCTTAGATCCTGATAATGGGGGAAATGACAGAGGTCAATCAAAACTAGGTAGCAATGAATAATTCCCTAATATGGATATCATATGAAAACATATAAATGACAAACAGTTCAAGACAAAGTGTAATTAAAATATTCTGTAATAATGTTCCTGTTATATCATTTAGATTAAGAAAACATATAATCATGTGAAAAACATAAGAAATGTAACAAAGAACAAGTGAAAATACTTCACTAAAGTGGCTCAACACATGAATCCTGTAATATGATGCTTTATTTCTCAATCCAGTCTGCTGACTTGAAAATGGTACAAAGAACCCTCAGGTTTCAGCTCAGTACAACTATATAAATGTTTATCAATTCATCCACACACAATACTTCGAAATGTGAAGTATTTATACAAAAAATCTTACAAAATATCCGAAAACAAACTTAGGAATTATTCAAGGAAAAATAAATATTTTCATGCAAGAAGATAGAGATATCTATCTAACTAATGCAAGATGTCCCTACTTTTATTGAATTTACTATTTTGCTATCTTTGATCTTTTGCTAATTTTCCTCTGGTTGTTTTCTCAACGCTGGATGTTTGTTAGACAGTTGAGTGTCCTTTACATTGGCAGCTTTCACTCTGATTTGTAATTTTTGTTTGAATTTAACCTCTGATTTTCACCTGATACACTTGAAATTTGATACTCTTTGATTGTAATTGCTTTGTTACTACTTTAAATTTCATTGTCACTGTTGTTCTGTAACTATAAAATTGCCTGCTATGTTTACCTTTTCCTGACTGATATGTTTTTCATTTGGTTGCCTTGTTTTACTGCTGTTCTTTTCATAGTAAATCAATGAATTTCTCCCAAAATTCCACCTCTGGTAATTTGATCTTTATAATCCTTCTGAATACTTCATCTTCCTCTGTATATTTTGAGAATTTAGGCTTCTTGATAAATAAATGTTTTACCTAATGTTGTAGGTAAAAGAGATTCTCAAAACTTTTGTAGAGTACTTTCCCTGTTGGAATTCCTTGTGAAGAAGGAAGGTTGGTTTGATCCTTGGCTACTTCTCTCATTTTCTTATCATAATCCTCTTGTTTCATCAATTTGTCATGTAACTAGAGGATTTGGTAGGCCTTTCTGCCTCAAAGTATCAAACTTCATCATGAACCTAGTTATGGCTATCTCCATGTTTTGGCATTTTTCTTCAAGTTGAATCATTAAATTTCTTTTAGGAATCACCTTCCTAAGTTCTAAGATTGTTTCTGTCCTGTCACTAATTCCAATTTCCTCTAACTCTTGCTTATTCTTGGAATTAAGAAATTCTATGATTTCATTAGCCTTTTCTAGCTTCTTACCATGTTTTTCTTTAATTTTATGGATAGCTTCACCTGCTACTTTGATTAAATATTTTTGTTCATAAATGACCTGGATTGATGGCCAAATATCATTGACAGATTCAATGATATTGGCCCATAACTTCTACTTGGCTTGTGTCATTGGTTCTTTCAATGTTAAATCTTTCTCTAATTTCTGCAATTTCTCTGTCAATCTGTTTGTCTTTAGTACCTCATTTTTATGCATGATTTAAGCCAGTTTCTTCTCATCCTCTAGAATTTTAAGCTGTTCTTTAAGTATGTTGGTTTCATTTGTCTGAATGGACATTTCCTGCATTTATTTCACTAATTTACTTGCTTCATCAATTGGTTGTACTGTTGATGTAGATGACCCTATTTCGAAGTAGTTGCTGAGGTGACAAGAATAAATATAGCTAATGGAACTGATGGGGCCAATGACTCTACCAAAGTGGAAGGAACTGCTGTAGTGACTATAGGGATAACAGTGACATGGATTTCTTTTGAGTTGGCCTTTTTCTCCTGCACTAGCTTTTCTATTTCATTTTCCATTTCTTTCAACTAGGAAGTTAACTGAATAATTACACTCATCATCTCATCTTTCTAACTTTGAATTTCTATAATTTCTTTAGCTTGAGGATGTTCTGTAAGAGGAATTTTGAGTTGCTTTCTTAATGCAACAATGATTTCATTCTTTTTCTTTATGAGTTCATATGCAACTTTTACATTAGTTGGATCATATCCTACTTCAATTACCAAATCCTCCAGAGATTTGATTCGAGTGTCCTTAGCTTTAGATGATGCCTTTTCTAACTTTAGCTGACCTCTAATGTTTTCAAGGGTGTTTTGTAGCTTCTGTACACTCACGGCCTTGGTGGTCATTATAGAATATTTCATTTCCCCTGCCTGCTTATGAAACTTAATTTGGTCCAAAGGGTGAACATCCTTGGCCATGACCTCAAAAGCTGTCTTTTTGTAATCAGAAGATGACTTAGGATTTTGAACTGTGGGTTGAAGAAATGTCATCTGCATATATTTAGTCTTATAATCAAAGGAAGAAAGTAGTATGTTTTGGCTTCCAGGTGTCTATTTTAGATACTGGGAATATATCTCAGTCTTGATTTCCTCATTTATGGCCTTGATGTCCTTGTATCTTTCTTTAGTATCAATATCTCTGTCAATTGGTTTCTTTGAAGAAGATACCTCAACACTATGTTGCTTTTGAATTACTTGTTAGATGTTGAGGGTTGGTGAGTTTCTTTAGAAACTATAGGAGGTGCATTATCCTTCACCAATGTACCTGTATCAATTACTTCAATGGTTTCCACTTCCTCATTTACATGATTTAATTTTGGCTTCTTCCTGTACATCATTTTGAATTTTGTTTCAGTGGTAGTTTATGCAGTGTATGATCCTTATTCTCTAAATATTTTAGAGTTCCTCTCCTATGGGGTTGGAGTTTGCAAGATTTGACTAGTATCACCTTGCTTATCTACCTCTTTCAAAGTGTTCTCCAACCATTCAGACTGATTGGAGTACTTCTCTATGTCTGGCTTGGACTCATGTATATAAGGAGTTAATTTACATTTGACTCTCAATTTTCTTATTACTCCTAAAGGATCATAGTACCATTGAAAACTCTGACTGAATTTAAGTTCCTGTAAATACTTTTTTGCTTGTGGACTAGCATCTCTATTGTTACAAATAAAAGGACCAATCTGAATTTTATTTTAAACTATGTCCTCTTTTTGGCTACCAAGAAATTTATTGCATCAGAATTAGGGATTTGCCTGATATATTCAAGGGAAAATAACCTCATTGGGAGGTATTTGGGTAGCTTATATGGAAGAAGATTAGATCCATATACCCTAATATCTGTATGGTTTTGTTACAAGTACCAATCTCCTATCCTACTGTGTTCAGATAACTGCAGGACCTTTTTAATTTTCTTACTGGCTCTTGGTTGAATGCTGTTATTCAACATGTTGACCATTGGATGGATAAAAGAGTCAATGAAATATGAGTATGTGAATTGTGTTGAATCCTTCGTTAGTAAGGAAGTACAAAATGTTACTGACTGTGGATTACCTTCAACATCAAGTTTATGAAGGTTGATGGAAAATTTTTTAGACTGGAAATATAGAAACATGTGGAACAAGAATGACGAATACTTGAAAACACGTTCTTCAGGCATTTTAACAAGTTGTTCATACATTGTGTCAGCAAGGTACTGAGAAAAATTGAATATGTTAGCAGGAGGCTGACTAGGGGTAAAAATATACAGGAAACCCAAAATTGAAGCATCAACATGCTTATCAGTGAAATAATGTAAAATACAAGACAACATTGAAATGAGGTGTTTGGGTCTCTTAAAGAAAATGGTTGTTGGATAAGGATGATTTTTTTTGGGAGTTGTTTTTGATGAGGGGATGAAGGTCTGAAATATCTAGAACCTCTTGGGGGAGTCTAGATTCAAGTATAACTATGTAAGGGCCTCAATAGACAGAGGAGTTTGATCTGGCCTAGGTTGGATCTGTAACATCTGATTTATTGATTCAACTGTGATAGTGAGCAAAATTTCCTTTAGGGCTCTTTGATCAGGGAAATAGCAAGCTTGAAAAAGTCTAATGACCTCAGGACACTGAAAGGTCTATGGGACAATATACTTAGGTAAATTGGACTCCCAAATGAAAACCTCATCAAATTGGTCAATGGATTTTTCATGGCTCTAGCAGTGGAGCTCAAGAAGGTTAAATTCATTGACAGGGTCACTAATTTTAAAGTCTCTAATTGCTAAGGTGGTATGCTCTACATATACAACAGGAGGTTGCAGAGGATTAACTGATACAATGCTTTGAGAAGCCATTGTTTTGTTAATTTTACCCAATTGATTAATCTTTAATTCAAGAAATAGACTCTGGCCTCTTTAAAATGCTGTGAAAGATTTTTATAGTGTGCAGAAGGGTTTAAGAGGCAATAGGTGCTTTTCTATGGTCTACAAAGGTTTAAACTAGATCAATTGATCAAATAATACTGTCTGTGATAAAAAACAATCTCAGGCCTTGGAAATTCTATTAAAATATGCCTAGGGTTTGCAGAAAAAGGATAGGGAAGAAACAAGGGTTTCTTTTGGCCCGCAAAGGCTCCTAAACTAATTCAATTACTTGTTACTTTATTTTTAGATTAAGTACAAGTATTTTCTATGAGGAATACCTGGATAAAATGAAGATTTTAAGTTTGCGGAAGGGGTTATGAGGTTACAAAAGCTTTCTAAGGCTTCACTGGTCTTTATAGTGCTTCAGATGGATTCTGTAGTGTCTTTGGCAGCAAATTTGTTGAATTTTGGTTGAAAATGGCTTGATTACAGATCGAAAGAGTAATCTTTGGCTCAGAAATAGGTTAGCAATGCTGTAGTCGTGCACAATATAACATAAAATGGTGAAAAGGCTTGCAAAGGAGGCTAATATGTGTTTTAACCAACATTAATTAAACATAAATGCGCAGGTTAAATTCAAAGTGCAGGATGGTATTGATAACGGTTAGGAGAAACTGCTTAGTGGTTTTCGCATTGGCTAAAGTGGTTGGGTCGTAAATTTTCTGAGGATGCGATCGAATGGAATACTGCCATGTAGCCAGGAGTAGGGACGTGAAAACCATTCATTTCACAAGGTCAAAGAGATGCTAATGATCGGGAAATCGGATGTGCATAAGAGGCTATATTGGTCATTGGATTTGATCAATTAAGATTTGACAGTTGGGTGAATGCGATGGATCCGTCGGGATTTGATGGGTGGGACCCAGTCCTAAGTCAATGCGATGGGATACGTGTAAAGGCTTTAATATATATATATATATATATATATAAAACAAAAGGTTAGGACTATACGGGGTTAGGGTTTAATAATAAAAATTTATATTAAATATAATATAAAGGGATGGGAAAATATATATATGTAGGAATTAATTAAATATGGGATTAATATATATATAAGGAGTTAATATATTAATGTTAAAACAAGGGTTTAAAATAGTGGGCCTGACAATATCATTTTAACTATTAAAACTTAGGATAAGGGGGTTTTAGTGGGTTTTTTTAATAAAGGGAAATTAATAAAGGGACTTTTTACTTTTCCAAAGATAAATGTGTTTTAAACTAAGGAAAAGGGATTTTTGTAAGGAAAAATGAGTGATGTAATGGGGAAAAAGTAAATATGAAGGGGAAGGGGTATTTTACAAGGAGAATGAATTTAGAGGGAAATTAGTAAGTATGAATTTATCAATTTCTCCTATCCATGCTTTGTAAAAACTGCTTCTTCTTACCCATCACCTATCCTAACATTTTTGCTTCATTTCTTTGGGTGCATTTGAGCTTGAAAACCCTTGTTATTTTTCTTTTAACAAAAAAATATCTAATTCTAACCTTATTACTTCCAATGGCTTAGATTAAACTGTTGAGCTCATTTATTATTCTCTACCTAACTACTAATCTTCCAAGATTAAACAGTTTGGATAGATCTTTATTCTCTATCTATCAACATGAAATTTAAAGCATGAAAAGTCAAGATTAAGCTATTTGACCTTCATGGATTGAGGCATTTTTGACAAGCTGAACACAATCTTATTTTTCAAAGTAAAGTAAAAAGTAGTGGCATTTAAATTTGCGTCACTTTCATGATCTATTTTATCTCTTGTTTTTTAGGGTTCATATTTTATTTTCTTTTTTGATCTTTTTCTTTTATTACTTTGATTTTTCTTTTAGGAATTTTGCCCTTTTTACATTTTTTAATATGGGAAAAAAATTTGCAGTAAGAAAAGTATGTACATATTACAAGAATAAGCATAGTCAATTCAAAATTATGAATCCTATTATTATAGGACCCTAACAGGTAGGATGCAGTAAATCAGGGGGTTGGTTGAGTTGGTGCCTCCACCCTTGTGATGGGTTTCTCCATTGAGGAGGCTGGGGAGGATATGGATGAAAAGGATGGTTGATAGGTTGAGGAGTATATGGAGGAGAATAAGGAAAATAAGGAGGCATGGGCCATGATGGATGAGTGGAAGAGTATCAAGGCTGCAAAGGTGCAGCATTCTGATTTTAATTTTAATAAGAATAATGTGCACCTTGCATGCCTTGGTTGTATGGTTGAGGTCCTTGTGGCCTCCATTGATTGATGAAGCAGAGTTTCTTTGGCCCACGTTCTACCCCTTGGTATACAACTTTTATGCATGGTAAGGAAGGTAATTTTTATGTTGTATGGTTTTTCGCACAAACTAAGCATACTTATATGCCATTCATTGGGGATTCATTCCTAGGGTGTCTCCTTGTGCATTTACGGAAAACAATTTCTAGGGCTCTCCATACTTCCTCTAGATATGCATGGTATCCATTTGCAATGAAAATGTATGCAAAATTTCACTCTTGAAATCCTCCAACATGTTCCCTATCCCATTTTTGATGGATGAGGTGGAGGAAGAGGTATTGACCAAGCCTTGTATAACCCTACCCTTCTTCATGAATTCCCTAGAGTGGGTTTTGAACATAGTTTTTATGTCATCATAGGATAGCTGATCTCCTCGAGATAGCATATTGAGGGTCTCCAACACTTCCTCTTTGATCCCTTCAAGAAGAAATAACTTGAGTGATTCATGATCAAGGGTGCAGTTTGCCCTCCTATAGTTAATTTGAAACCTTTCCTCATAGACTTATAAATATTCATTAGGTCCCATAGTCATCCTAAATATTTCTTCCTTGGTTTATGTAGACGTACAATAATCCTTGTACTTGTTATTGAAGGACTGTTGCATTCAGTCCTAGGTAGTGATGTTTCCCCTAGGCAGACCCATGAACCAGCACAAGGTTGCATCCTTAAGGGTAGAGGGGATCACATTCAAATTTTGTTCATCTGAGGCATATTCATAGGTCCTACAAATAATAAAAAATTCAAACATGAAGATATCAATATCATTAGAGGTTAGGCCATGGAAGTGTGGGGGGGTACCAGGGCTTATATTCTTCATCCTATCTTCCCCATTGGTTTCTTTGATGGAAAATATCTCATTTTTCCTGTTCTCAGCCATAACTTGGATAAGTGAAGTATGTTGTTATTCTTCCCCAATTATAGGCTCTTCAAAAATTTAAGGTGCTCGCCTAGAGGTTCTTATAACTCCCTGACAATCAAAGAGGGAAGCTCACAATCATTGAAGAAGAGTGAAGGTTGACTGTGTGAGGGTGTGGGGATTTTTGGTAAAAGTTTTCCTTGATTATCCCTACTCCTACGAGGCATGAAATATTTTTTTGTTTTTGTTTTTTTCTCACTTCTTAAAAACTAAATGCAAAACAACAAGAAAAAAACAATGCTTACGAAGAAAAAATCAACTACTTAGATACCTCCCTGACAACGATGCCAAAACATGGTGAGCCCTGGTATTGTACTCAATTCTATTTATCAAATCAGGGTTTTCACAAAATTAGAGGTGACATTTCTATATGCACAATATATGGGATTATAATCAGGCCACCCTTAACTATGACACTAGACAAAAATTACTCCAAGACCATTCCTCCTACCAAATTTAGAATTGCAACTTGCTGATGAAGGTAAAATTCTAGGCTACTTTTAACTATGAAAGGAAAATGCAATTGACTTGACTTGTAAGTGACAAGTAATAAATTCAAGAAAATACTAAGGATAAATTTCTTACATAAATAAGAATATTTTATTTTACAACATTCATCAATCTACATGATTAGTTGTAGAAAGGAAGCTAAATTCTCTTGCATAATTCATCTAGATACCAATCAAAATTTCATGTAATATCTACCATAGTTCCCACTTGCTTGTAAATCACCAATCTAATTTTGTCAAATTTGTGATAAGGAAAATAACATTATTCTGTTTTTTGTATGAAGGAAAGGAAGGTTTGGGATCAACATTCATCTAAAATAAGTCCAAGTTGTAGTGGGGATCAAAACTGGTGTAGAAAATAAGTCTTACAGGTTTGCTACAAGTGGATGCTACAGGAACACTATATTTCTACAGGAGGGATGCCGAGAGGGTTTGAAGGTGAAAATGGTGTCTTGAAGTCATGGAGTGGTGGATTGAGGTTGTGTTAAATGAGTGAAGGTTGGCTTAAACCCCTAGCCAAGCTCATAGCCTTTAAAAGGCTTATCTTGCACTAGGATGAGTGCTCTCGGTGTACCTAGGAAAAATGACTTTATGAAACAAAGTTTTTAGGACAAAGTGTGGAGGTGACTAAATAAGGTAAGGGAGTCCAATATGGAAGTGGTAAAGGCAACCTTTCTTGCAGATCCACACAAACTTGTAGTCATCACATGCATGTATCCATTGATTATTGAGAAAATAAGATAATTGATGGTGGAAAAGATGAGTTGGAATTAAAAGATATCTATTTTATGCCAGAACTATGATCTAATAATTAAAAAAACTAATAAGCTACATAAAGAAAATTTAATATAAGACAACTAAAAAAAATATCTTTCCAACAAATCATTAACATAATACTTTGAACTGTGGTTGTGAATCCTTCCACTCATCATTCCGCACGAGAGGTGAAGTAGAGGCCGAAACCACATGTTTTGAGGGATTATATTTCTTCTGAAATGCAATAAACTAAGAAATACTTGAAGCCAAGAGAAATACAAATACATGAGAGGAACCTAAGCCATTGGGTTGGGCCCAAACCCAAGAGCATCAGCCCTATGGAACTAAATCAGTGATAACTCAATAGGAAACTTCTCATTATCATAAAATGAAATTTCTAATACATAAGATGATACTAAAAATAACAATGTCAAGTTCTAGAGCTCAATAGCTACCTAGCTAAAAAGAAAAGAAAAAAAAAAAAAAACTAGATTCCAAATGAGCCATTCTCCTTGTTTATTGATACAAGATAGTATCTGCTGGCATCTCCCTAGAAAATAGGAATAATTGTCTCCTTCAACTCGAGGATGGTGGATCTTGTTCCTCATTAATCCCACTTGCACTCATAGTGGCTTGGATACCAATGACCTTGAGCTGATGAGAGAGAGTGTTGTGATATTAGGCTGATTGAGGGAGTTAAGGAGGTGGAAAAACTCCTATATTATCTCCTTTTTTTATACTTCAAGACCCTCATGGAAAATATCTAAAAAATGATCCATTCCCTGCAATTAAACCAGATTAGGCTACATGACATGACAAACAATTTTTATCCTTCTCACCAAGAATAATATAACTAAAAATGTAAATAAATATGAGAAAGAGATAGTTCTAAAGTTCGAGGATGGCATCATGACCCTTATAATATACCTTTTGATGAGCCTCATCAAAATGCACAAGATCTTACCCAATGGTGAACTATATTATTCATACTTGTAGCCAAGTGAACCAACCAAGATTCTATATGCACTTCTTTTATCAAGCCACACTTATCCACCAGGTCAGTATTAACATAACTATAATTAGATCTAGGATGAATCAAAATAGAAATAACTTAATTACAATGCTTACCATCCATTTCAATGATATATGCTTGGTGATCTAACTGCCTATTTTCCATAGGTGTATAAATCCGAGGAATGTTATGACCAACATCCCCAACTATTTGCGCCTCACGTGCACTATAAATATGGGGCCTACCACCCTGATACTATGGAAAATCTTTCTTGTGATGACCTTTTCCACATATTCAACACTGCAACGGTTCTCTACGATCACCTCTAGGCTGTGATCCATGTCCCTTCTCAACTATATTGAACTTCTTCTAAGGAACCAATTTTTTTTTCTCGCCTACATCCTAAGGTCTTCGCCACTTTGGTGGAAAATTCCTTTAGATTTCTCATTTAATTTCAAATCACGCTTAGGACCAACTTTGCACTTTGACTGCCCATAAAAATGGTTCAGCTTTTGAATTGAATCTTCTAGCGATATAGGCTCATCAAACTCAATCTACTCTCTGTATGCCACCGGTAGTCCACTAATGAATCTATGAACCTTGGAATTCTCCTCCTTGAGGTAAGGCACATATCTCAACAACTCCAAGAACCTACTAGTATAATCATAATCTGTCATGGAACTCATTTGCAACTCATAAAACTCCTTAGATTTGGCATCATAATACCTCTCCGATAGATACTTCTTCTGGAATAGCCTCTCGAAGTCACTCCAAGTCAGATCCTCCTCATGAATACTCCTGACATTTTTAAAATATTCCCGCCAAATATTTGGTTTACCTTTGAGGTTGCATGTAGCTATTATGGCTTTCATAATTTTTGAGTAATCATGCAACGTGAATAACTTCCTCATACCAAGTAACCATGCTTTTGCATCCTGTGATTTATTCATCTCTCCATCAAATGTAGGTGGTTTTTTTTTCTTAAACTCATATGGAAAATATCTACTATTAATCCTCCTGTAAGGATGATAATGATGACGATCATAATGCCTGTCAGAACTAGAACTGGAATAGTACCTGTGTATTTCACCTCTCCTATTTGGAGTGTCAAAGAACTTGTCATATTTATTCGTGTCATCTCTATCCGACCTGTGACCACCATGAGACATATTGCCATATGGCCACGTTAGTCCCATCCTCTTGCCCATAGTCGATACAAAGTGGTCCATGTTTTTTCAATTCTGACAAACTCTAAGTAATTACCGCACCGACCTCTGCTTGTTTCTCCTATTCTCGTATGATTTTTTCATTGTACGCCTTACAACTCCTTATTTTTTCCTTCAAAATTATTAGTGTGTCTGCTAAGTCAGAAGAGTTCCAAACACCATGTTTCTCATCTGATTCATAGGGAGAATTTTTGTAGTCTATCATCTTTCTAGTCATTCTTGATTTCTTCTTGCAAGAGATCTCATGTCATCTTAAACCAAATTAGAATAAACCACCGTACCTTAGCATAATTCGAGGAGGATATCTCATATGAAATATCAATCAATCAACATAATAGATGTAATTATAATAGCATATAGAATTATAATACATAGGTGTATCACCACATAAACATCATTCTAACTAGAGCTCAGTCATCAATGCATGACCGTATCAACTACAAATTATGACCTTATGCATGACAACATCAACCATACCAATGTACACTTGACGACATGTAAGAAACTGGCATGTATTACCATTCATATGCTCATGAAAACACATTTTAAAACAACACCATCAACTCTCCCATGGCGACATCACTGCCACAATGAGAAACACCATTAATATGCAGCAAGTAAATAGACCATAATTATGAGAAAAATATATGAAACCAACATAAATATATGACCAACACAATGCCCATCCCATATGAGGGGTGAACCATGCTCTGATACCACCTGTAACGCACACCCACCATCACATCTACCCACTTTCACCGGCTTACTCGGGTAAACATAAGATGAGGGACAATTATGACCAGTCTCAACCTCCTAGGTGACCTTAAAGGAAACAAAGTCGACAAAAAAAACATTACTGACTTCCCTGAGGTGCCACAGGACCCTCCAGGAGTAACCCAACCCCTCTAGGTGTCCCTCCCTTGAGCCAACCTAAATTTTCACTCAATTTTACCCCCAGTTGCTCCCTTGCCAAGGCCTCAAAATGACTGGAACTCCATTAAGGGAATTTTGAAGTCTAAAATGGGCCGCCTAAGGAAATTATAAAATAATAGTGGAAATACTAAAATAAGATTAGATTACATCATCAAATTTTAGAGGGAAAAAAGATAAACTACTTTTTCAACTCGTGTTTTCAACTTATCTCCCTATGGATTTACTCAAATTACGAGCGGGAACACTCGTTTGATGCATAATTTGATTCCTAATCCAAGGAGTACCCATGTTGCATGCTTTATATGGACCCTGCTACACGACGAATGAGAAATACATGAAAATCGTGATTGTAATGAAAAATGTGATTGTAATAACATTTTTTCATGTATTTCTCATTTTTTGTATAGTAGGGTCCATTAAAAGTATGCAACATGGGTATTCCTTGGATGAGGAATTAAATTTTGCATCCAATGAGTACTCCCACTCTATGAAATATCAATCAATCAACGTAATAGATGTAATTATAATAGCATATAGAACTATAATACATAGGTGTATCACCACATAAACATCATTCTAACTAGAGCTTAGTCATCAATGCATGACCATATCAACTACACATTATGCCCTTATGCATGACAACGTAAACCATACTAATGTACACTTGAATACATGTAAGAAACTGGCATGTATTACCAGTCATATGCTCATGAAAACACATTTCACAACAACACCATCAACTCTCCCATGGCAACATCACTACCACAATGAGAAACACCATGAAGATGCAGCAAGTAAATAGACCATAATTATGAGAAAAATATATGAAACCAACATAAATACATGATGCACACACTGCCCATCCCATTTGAGGGGCGAACCATGCTCTGATACCATGTGTAACGCACACCCACCATCACATATACCCACTTTCACCAGCTTACTCGGGTAAACATAAGATGAGGCACAATTATGACCAGTCTCAACCTCCTAGGTGACCTTAAAGGAAACAAAGTCGAAAAAAAACCTTACTGACTTCCTTGAGGTGCCATAGGATCCTCCAGGAGTAACCCAACCCCTCTAGGTGTCCCTCCCTTGAGCCAACCTAAATTTTCACTGAATTTTACCCCCAGTTTCTCCCTTGCCAAGGCCTCAAAATGACTCGATCTCCATTAAGGGAATTTTGAAGTCTAAAATGGGCCTCCTAAGGAAATTATAAAATAATAGTGTAAATAATAAAATAAGACTAGATTACATCATCAAATTTAGAGGGAAAAAAGATAAGCTACTTTTTTAACTCATGCTTTCAACTTATCTCCTTATGGATTTACTCAAATTTCAAGCGGGAACACTCGTTTGATGCATAATTTGATTCCTAATCCAAGGAGTACCCATGTTGCATGCTTTATATGGACCCTGCTACATGAAAAATGAGAAATACATGAAAAATGTGATTGCAATCATGTTTTTTCATGTATTTCTCATTTTTCGTGTAGTAGGGTCCATTAAAAGTATGCAACATGGGTGTTCCTTGGACGAGGAATTAAATTTTGCATCCAACGAGTACTCACGCTCTAAATTTAAGTAAAAGTTTAGGGATATAAGTTTAAAACACAAGTTGAAAAAGTAGTTTTATGATTTTATGATTTTATTATTTTTTTTATACTTTTTTACCCCAAAAATGGTAGATTGCCCCCCGTGGTTGAAATCATCATATTGAATCCTATTGGTTTTTATAAAGTTTATTTTTGTTGTACATTTTTCTTAGGAGGCCCACTTTAGAACCCAAAAGTTCTCTAATGCCAGTCACATGCATAAGCCTACATTAATGCAACCCTAGAGTAAATTACCCAGTGTTGTGCCAATGTCTATGGATTTCAAGGATAGATTCTAGGGTTGGGGTTAGACTTCTGCCCATAAATCCATATAAATTTCAAAAATCATAAATTACACAAGGAAAATGACTGTAAACCAAAAACTGTAACCAGGACTAGGCCTGACTATCCCCAACTGGGCCTGATATTCTGTCAAACACTTGGCAACAATACATTCTACAGGTCATGAATACAAGACTGGACATAAGGGACTGAAAAATCATATGCAACTTATGAAGAAGGATCACCATCCTCTCTTATTATTTTTCTTATAATTAATTAGGTCTTGCATCCAATATTGTTTGTGGTAGTGTCTTTGTCACAGTAGTGTACCAAATGACACTTCTTTACCAGTAGGTTGTTTCCCGAAAAGATAACAGAGAATATTATGATGTTGTTAATGGAAAGAATAAAAACACAGTAAAGAAAAACTAATAATGGAAGTAATGCACGTAACAACATAAGCTCAAAAATAAACAAACAAGGAAATAGACTCAAATGGAGCAAACAAACCAATACAACAATGGAGAAAACTCCCTTTATCGGTTGTTGGTGGGAGAATAATACAATGCTAACACACTTGAAATGAGTCCTCTGAGATATGGAGCTCAAATACTATCATCAATTGGGTCCCTTTCCTTGGTTTCCTTGGAATATTATCCTCCCTATCTCAAAAGGAATGTGAATATTCTCCAATGGTGGTGTCTTCTTCCTCACAAGGATGTTGGATTTCTTGGGAGAAATATGGCCAACATGCTAGTGCATTCACTCCTCTTGCTTCAACAATTGAAAGATGATGTTGCCATGGTAGCAATTTGGCCAAAATAATAATTTCTAATGCTTTTATCTTCCCATGGCCTGTTTATATAGAAATTTTTTGAACTCCTCTTCCCTCTCTTGGCCCAAGAGTGATAGTTACCCAAGAGTAGGACATGAGATTCCTTTGAGGGCTACATATCTTTAGGGCGACCTCAAGTCAACTATCCTTGACTGCTCATGAAAAATAATAAACTACCTAAGTGTGGGAAGTGGTCCTAGATAGTGACTTTTCGTCATCCCCAGGACCATGTAGCTATCGAAGAAGTAGGCATGCGGTCTATGCTAAACCGATTTTTTGCTAGTGTGTGGTCCAAAACATTTCTCATAAAACCTCAGTAATTTTTAAATTTTTTGTCCTTCATGATGTTTTTCTACTAGAAAATCTTCACTTGTACCTTTTTCTTGAAATTTTCTAATGCCTTTTGATGTATGATTTTCTGATGTTAGCAGTTTCCCCCTGATGTATGAGGTCTAGGAGGAAACATATAGCCGAAATAAATCATGTTTTCTATTATGATTTAGAGTCGGTGTAATCTAATTTGAGAGAGAGAGAGAGAGAGAGAAAGAGTAACTTTCTGCAGAGATAATTCGGGGAAACCATTAAATGAAGTAAAAAAGTAAGCATGCTCTGTAGGAAACATTAAGTGATAAAACAAGAAATGATTCTACGAGGTCAGCATGTCCCATGCTTGTTATGATGACTAGTTAATATAGATTGATAGATATTGGTTTTGTCAAGTCACATTGTGGTATGTGACCCACTATTGGTTGATGATGATGACTGCTGATGCCCTCAAGGGCATTTTTTCTTTGAAAAAATAGGTTGAATGTGGCATCTACATGCATTTTCTAGGTTTGATACTTTTGGGTGAGGTGATGAATATATGCATGGGTCTTTGACTTCTGGGAACCTTCCCATGAAAAATGATTTAAGAATTGCTAAAATAGATGCTTAATAATACATGGGTATTCGACTAATTTACAGAGTGCAACAGTTATGAAGTACAATACCACCTTGACATGAAAATTGGTGCTCATGTCGAATGTCAGGGGGATCAATGACGTCAGTGGGAGATGTTAATTCCCATTTTTCCATTCAAGGATGTTCCCATAGTGGTGGGGAACCATCCAAGGTACTACCTCCATCTTAGAGAATGTTTTTTGAAGTCGACAGGAAGGAAGCATCAACCATATGAAACAAGTGCTGACACAAGGGATCGGGGTTTCTGGTGAAGCAGGGTGTAATATGGTGAGTTAAAAATACATGATGACGAGAGGTGGCTAAAAATAATGGTGATGAAAAGCTAGCCCAAGGTCGGAGCTATTAATGTGAGTGATGAAAATCACAATAATTTATGATAAGGGTAGCCCTAGGGTCAGTAGGACATCTAGAGTTGGTGTATATATGTTATGAATGACGTGATTGGGTGTGATAAAGAATGTGAAAGCTCTAACCAAGGGTGATTGGGGACTACTGCCAGGTATGCAACGTAAAAATATGGGTGGAATTATTTCTCCTAAAAAATCTTTGTACACTTTCCAAAAGAATATAAAAGTGGTTTGGATGTACAAACATGAAGACGGGTGTCCCATTAACATGTGTGATCCTGCATGATGGTGCGAGGAGGGTGTTTGTTGAGGGTGCGGGCCCCATTGGTTGGTCTCAGTGCGGGGATGATTAGACATATGGAATGACAAAAATGGGGTATGTTTGTGAGGGTGTGATAGGCCATATGTGGCACACGATAATGTGTTTTTACTGATCCATTGTAAGAACGTTGGTGATGGCCCGAGAGTGGGGTTTTGATATGCAATGAGGGAAAAAGAATGAGGCTGATAATCTATGCATAGAAATGATATGGTTCTCGAGCTGAAGTAGGTGGCCATGGATCATGATAGTGAGTGGTGGTTTATGAATATTATGGAAGCCATGGGAGGTGAGGCTCTATTGACCTGTGAGGGTGTTTATCATGTGAAAGGTGAGGTGATGATAAAAATGGTCATGTGAATGCACCCTATGTTGTATTTTTGGATAAATGATGTCAGGATATGAAAGGATTTAGAAGGGAAGCCTATCATTCTAAGAGTAGGATGATACTTGCTCTTGTAATTTTACTAACTTCAGAGTTTGGTCGAAATGCAGCGAAAATGGTGTACCTACAATATTTGTGGCAAATACCCCAAGAAAACATATATTTTCAAAGCATATAATCACTTTACAATGATATGAAATAAAAAACAAGGGAGGGTGTACTTGAGATGAAGTCTAGAGGTGAGCAATGGGACCGAAAATGATTTTTTATGGAAACTATATGAATAAGTCTAGGTTGAAGATGATGAAGTATTGATCGTTATGTTTCTCACGGTTTTAAGATTGGATTTCCTAGGCCATGGTTATGAGCTCCCAAAAAATGGCAAAAAAGGGCTATATATAGGCAAGAATGGCCCAATTTTAATTCATTTTTATCATTGAGCCTGAGAGGTCATAGGTTGTGCTTCGAGCGTCTATTGCTTTTGTGGTTAGCCAAAGCACCTGGGATACACGTAGAGACTGTCAGGTAGGATCTAGAACTTTATCCTTTTCAATTTTTTAATTTTCATGGTAGATGGGTTGTACAAGGGTGCCCTATATGACCTTTTTAACTGTGAGATATAGACACAGAGGCAGTGCACTTATTACAAAATAGACACGTTGACTAGTCATGGAAGTCAACACGTCTGTGAGACAAATATGCATGTAGAACACACACAAGAATGCATCACAATCATGTTGTATGCATGTTTCTGTAGCTAAACAACGTGTGGTCTTGCTAAAGTGTTTTCACTTATGTTTTTAAGCTTCTTGGGGCCAAAAAAATGATATTTTTGGTGTTTTTTGGTGCCTGGATGTTATGGAAGGAGAGGGATTGGCATGTTATCCATATTTAGGTGGCCTAGGATTCTGGTGCTTCTGTGACTTTGGCTAGATAGGGGTTACTAAATTTTCTTGAGAACCCTATCCTTAGATCTCATGATCAATTTTGATGCTTCCTGGTTCAATGTTGGGACTAGGAGAGGTAGATCATGGTTGTACGTCGCGCTCAGTTGGCGATATCGGCTCAACTAGGTGCATATTTTTTTACTAGTATCTTGCATTGTGGGGAGGCACTACCCCTTCCACTGCCAGCTAGGGCAGTGAACATCAGGCACTCGGTTGAGGAGGAGTGTCACTGTGGGAACAATGCCATTGCTGAGGGGTGTATTGATGTTGCTCAGGTTCTAGATTTGACTGAGCATGCGAATTTTTCTATGATAGTATGTTTGGTGGGGTCATCTTCACCCCAAAGGGTATCAAGCCCGCATATAACAGTATTGCAGTAACTTTGTGCAAGGAACTTTATTTACTAGGATCATATGGTGTACCGTGGCATGGTTTCTCACCTCGCCAAGGTGTAGCATGTTAGAGCTAATCCTTTTGTGTATGCCAGTATATTATGTTGTATTATGTATGAGTGGGTCATTATGTTATGACCTTTTATTGTGGTTCCCTCTGATGGATGCTCAGATTCAGAGATGGGCGCCTGTTATGACCCATCGTGGAGGGGGTGCTGCAGATAGGTCTTGGAACATCACTGTAGAGGAGTGGTTTGATTCGAACCCTCAGCTGATCTTGGAGTATTCGTATTATGGAGTGGAATTCTGGGGTGATCAACACATGGGTCTTCCTCTGGGTTATGCTTGGGGGAATTCATGTATGAAATTTATGTTTTTTGTGTTTGAGTATTTCTTTCATGTATATATAGATGTGATTTTTATGATGATAATGATACCATGCTTTGTTTACATGAAGATGTAGGTTCGATGGGCTGACCATTGGATTTCCTCATGGGCCACGATCTGATAGGGATGGGCACTCCAGGGTTGGCCTAGGTCTCGTGGAGGCCTCGAGGAGGTATACCTCCATATTAGACTGGATCACCGATGCCACCATAGATAGATATGGGTGGTCCCTCTAGGGAGGGCATTAGAATTTCTGTAGCTAGAGATGTTAAAATGCTACTCGCGTGCGCAGAATCTACTAGGGATTGTGCACATGCTTTGGAGACCCAATTATGTGATTTGGTGATTCTTTGGGAAGGCTTGACAGGCTTACTTAGGGTATGATCACTAGGGGTTGTGATGATTTAGAATATGTATTGCAGAAGATGGTGATGGCCTATGAGTGGGCTCATCACCCAACATTGCGCTGGGTAGCACTTGTTGTGGTTGTTACTGCTATGATTATTTCTCTTGGTGTGGATGTGGGTCCATTGGACCCACCTAGAGGGGCTCAGCCCTAGATTTTCCTATATATGTACTAGGGAAAGCATACATTATGACGATGCTCCCTTGAATTTTTGGTGACATACTTTTTTTCTCGTGATGAGCCAGAGGACTCATTTTTTTTATACTGGGACACACACACACACACACACACACACATATACATGTGAGATGTATTTTGACGGCTCTAGTGATGTGTCTATGGATTTTTTATGATGTTTTGTATATTTATGATGATTTTTTATGTTTCTCATGGTCGATGGTATAGATGTGCTGCATTCCAGTATAGGATATGGTTAGCTATGTGATCGACTACATGATTTTGATCTCTTGGTATATGTGT
Organism: Pinus albicaulis; assembly: GCA_034641835.2. Taxonomy (NCBI): domain Eukaryota; kingdom Viridiplantae; phylum Streptophyta; class Pinopsida; order Pinales; family Pinaceae; genus Pinus; species Pinus albicaulis. The sequence continues at coordinate 1,368,718,741 of CM076579.1, read as the reverse complement.
AAATGTAATGTGATCAAAATTGCGGGCTATTTTTTGTGCATGTAGGTATTTCCTAAAAAGGCATGAATCGTGTACATGAAAGGTTAGGTTTAATTGTGATACCACCAAATCAGAATAAAGGAAGACATGTAAATGGAATATTCTTTGGAGGGAGGCATCACTTAAAAATATTATGGCAGTGTCATATTCTACTTGATTGTTTATGTCTGACCCGATACAAAATCCATTATCGAGGTATGGTGATCGGTCAAGAGAATATATGGCCCAGGTGGCAGTAGCTAAATTTTGTGACCATCTAGAGGCTCCATCAGAGAATCCAAAATAATAGATCGGAGAACGATCCATTTGTGACACAATAGTGTGTTTTTTAGAATAAGTTCATGATGATGAGATCATCATAAAATATTATGGTGCATACATATTCATTCTAGGGTCCTGAGGCCCCTCCTTTATGGGTGAAATTTTTTGAGATAGATCCCATTGACGAGGTTTTTTAGGCATGTCCCGTCCGACTCTCACATAATGTATGCCCCTTTGAGGAGACAATGTTTGAAAATGTATGGACCCTTCCACAATGTTTCAAACTTATGGGGTCCTATAGCTTCTTGTGTGGCATCATAGCATGGGACTAGTTCTCCCTCAGTAAATAAGCGAGGGGTGATGTTGTGGTCGAATGGCGCTTTGGCCCTTTTCTTATGGGATTTTTTATGTTGGAGAGACTCTCGTCAAATTTCATCAATGATTTCCATTTGTACCAACCATTTATCTAAATTTTGAGTGTTTGTGAGAAGTTCAATGGATGAATGCAGGGTGCAAATCTCGCATTCGATGGGAAGCACGACCTCCACCCCGTAAACTAACTGGAAGGGTGTGAATCTGGTTGAAGCTTTTACCGCTGTGTAGTATGCCCACAAGGATGAGAAGACCATGTGGTGCTAATTAGTTTTGTGGTTGTTCACCATACCCTCTAGCATTGTTTTGAGAAATTTGTTGACAACTTTGACCTGACTGTTAGACTAGGGGTAATATGGTGACAAAAACTCATGTGTGAAACCAAGGTTTTGGGATAGTTCTTGGAATATTTATTTTTCAAAATGATTCACATGGTCTAATAACAACTCCTTGGGAACACCAGACCATGTTATGACATGGTTGAAGAAAAACCATGCTGTGGTTTCCGTGGTGTTGTTGTATGTGGGCATGGCTTCTTCTCATTTGGTGAAATAATCGAACCAGAACTATGTACTTTTGGTTTCTCGACGATGTGGGGTTGCACGTCATGAAGTAAATGACCCATTTACAAAAGGGGCTTGCTACAATGACAGGGTGTAGGGGAGATGGAGGGGCTCGTGCCTTATGAGCATAGTGCTGGCATCGCTCGTACCTCTTGACTGCTTAGATAAAATAATGAAAAAGGGTAGGCCAGAAGTAACCAAAATGTAGGACCTTTTGAGTAGTGTCCATTCCTGATAGATGGTTGCCGTAGGCCCCACTGTGACATTCATTTAGGACTTGCTGAGCTTGGTCATGACTGAGGCATCGACATAAGATGGTGTCAATGCCTCTCCGGTAAAGGATGTCCCCTAATAGAAAGTATCAGGGGGCGTGATGGTGTATGTGCCTCCAGTCGTCACGAGTGAGCTGAGGTTTGAAATTTTGAGTTCGTAAGAAGAGGAGGATATTACCGTACCAAGGGTCCTCCATTGTCACTAAAAAAAAATGTTCATTATGTAGTGCATCGTTAACGGGTGATCCTTGGGTCTATGTGGGGAGATCAATGATGAATTCAATAAGGATGAGCGACTTTTTTCTTTTAGGGGAGGTAAATTGCAGATCAAATTCCTGTAGTATAACTACCCATTGGGTGTTTTTATGGTTCATCATGAGGCAAGTGAGAAAATATCACATGGGGTTAATAGGTGCTACTATGGTAGTGGTTCACAAGATGATATAATTTTGAAGCTTTTTTACTGTGTGTACAAGGGCTAATGTTGTTTTCTCTTCTAGATCATACTTCAATGCAGGTGTCTACTCAACTTAGTGTTCCTAAATTGATGTCATAAATTGTCAACCAGGGCTAGTAAACTGTTGAAGTGAAGTGTATTATATGTGCCTAGGTATCTTCTTCCTACTTCGTTGTGTTTAGTGTTTTTCTAGTGTTTTTGGTTTTTTGTTTTTATGCTAAGAGGAAAAGAATTAAATTATTGGTAAAGAGAATTTATTGATCACACTAAAACAGAGCAAAATCTACTCTAAACTATGTATGGCACTTAAGAACAGAAAATGCTAATCCACAGATTGTAAAGATTGGCAAGAAAAATAACTCATAACATTAAACTCAGTCCAATTCATTTCAGGGGAGGTATGTTGGAACAATTTGAGAAAAGGATAAGTTTGATGTAATGAAGTTTTCTATAGTAAACAACAACTTACAATATCACAGAGAAAATCTCATCCATAGTTAGAAATTTGTTGGAACATTTTGAGAAAAGATTATTTGTAACATAGTAAGGAACCTTATGCTAAAATGACTTATGACACTAAAATTAACCCATTCTGCCACTCAAAATGTTACTATTAAGCCTCATTCAAGGGTTAGAGATCTCTTGGAACAACTTTGGAAAAAGGTTGTTTGTAAAATTATGAGAAATTGCAGAACAGTGAAGAACCCAAAATGATATAACTAATTCCTGTCCATAAGATAATGATGTATTAGAAGAGGTTAAGAACAAGAGCAGCTTGTAAAATAACGAGGGTCTTTTAAATCTAATGAACAGGACTAGAATGTAATTAACTAATAAAACTTGAAATATAATGAACAGAACTGAACTAAAATACAATTAACCTCCGAAGTACTACAGCTCTATCTCATTCACGTGTTAGTGATATATTGGAACAGTTCATGGGAACAAGATCGATTGCAATATTCGATGTAAGTAAACATAAAACATAATGCTCAGAAAACTGCCTAGATTAAGAACGAAATAGAGCTAAAGTTACTTATCTAGAAAATATGCACAAAGCCTCTCAGATAGTAGGGGCCCTCTACAATCAGATTAGCACACGAATCCTTAACTCCTTAAGATTTCTTCAGATCTTGCATTAAAGTTGTACTTATTTCATTAAAGAAAAAACGCTCAGAAAACAGAGTATTACAGTCTTGGAGGACTTAACAACAAAACAACAACTAACTAACTGTCTCTCGGTTCATCGAGTTATTCTTATAAACAAATACATAATTTTCATTGAGGAGAAATAGTCACAGGTGTCTTTTTCAATCAAAATCGAATTAGAACTCCTGTTGAGGACTCGTACTTTGCTAAATACATCTGCGGAGTCCTTGTCCTTGTAGAAGTCTACTTCTTAGTTTTGGTTTTCTCCACGTGCATAACCACTTGCAGATTTTTGCTCAACCTTCGTAGAGGGCAAGAAATGATGTAGGAGTGTTGTGGAATTCAACCATATGCGTTTTTCCTTTAAGTGACACCTGTAACCTGTGTGAACATAAAGATAGTTACGGAATATGCGACTAGCTATAGAATGGTTGCATTCTGTAGCTAAGTCTGATCAAAAATCACTATGACAAAAAAACCACAAAAGTATAGTAAGTCAATTATTGCATGCATTCTTAAAGTGACTTTAATAATTCCTATTTATCTTTGAAGCCTATAAATGATAAAGGACAAATGGAATGAAATGAAATTTGGTGAAAGGAAAGGACATCTTTGGGGCTCAACATACCCCCACTACAAAGCTTTTGCATGTCCTCATGCAATCAATCCATGTATTCTGAAACTTCTGCTAGGACATCTAACCTCCTTTTTCTTCTTTGCTTGGTGTTCAATGGCTTTCTAGGTTTCCTTATGACCAATTTGAACCTTAGATTTATAAGTGCCCTGCTCAACTTTTTGTTTTTCTTCTTCAGCTTCTCACTAGCCTTGTACAATTTTTCCATTTGCAGAGAGAGAGTTGTGTTCATATCACTTTTCAGCTTGACTTGCTCCCTTAAAATTTCATTTTCATTTTTTATATGCCTATTAAGTATTTCCAATTCATATTTATCTCTTCTCAACACTTCAATTGGAGATTCTTGTGGGCTAGGAGTTCTTCCTCTGCTTTCTAAGGCTCTCTTTTCTAATGACTCAACATAATTATAGATCTATTGTTGGGCTGGGTTTATCTCTAGAGTTCCTCTATCAAGATCCTCTTCGTGCTAGTACTCAGGAGATCTGTCAGTTGGTGTCTCTTCATCTTCAATATCTATGATGCTTGTTTGCTTAACTCCTGTCTTCTTCAATATGCCTCTAAGCCTATGGCTTCTTCTTAGTTTAGATGGTCCCTCACCTCTCTCCTTAGCATAATTTCTTATTATATTTTCCTTTTTAAGTTGTTTCTTGATTTCAGCCAATTTTTTAGAGATAATCTCCTCACTATCCTCTTGTATGGACTTACCAGTTTTAAGTTCAACAGATTTGGCAAATTTTCCTCTCTTGCTTCTTTTTACAAGTTTTCCTTCAGATGGAGTTTCTTTAGGTTATTCAAAATGATTCCTCAAGAGGAACTCATCCCAACTGTTTCCCACCTTTTTCAAATGATGCTCAATTAGGTTTAACTAGGCCATGGTGATACAAGGTGGTTTCCAAGAACTGAACCCTCTTTTGGACATTAGAAGCCATTCTCTTTAGGCTATGAAGTAAGAAAAAGGGTAAATTGATTTCTTCATCTAGGAAATGCATCATAATTCGAATGTGATAAACATATAGGGTACCAAACCTTCCCTCACAAGTTATAAAATTTTGCAGAATTAGCAACATATTTCGCCATTTATTCTTCAATGCTGAGCTAGGAATGCCCTTCTTAAAAACTGAAATATCCATACCTGGTGTTTTTAGCATCTACCTCCATGCTTCATTGTGGAACTCTTTGTTTTTGAACCATCGTTCACCTTCGCTTGGTAATTCTGCTGCCTTTGCTATGAAGGATTCTGTGATAATGAACTTGACATCACCTATTTCAACTTCTGACCCGTTGAATGACCGGGAAAATTACTTGGTGACCTCCTTATGAAAACCATTGAACTTCTCCAAAAAATGTAGAATTCTGACCTGCTGTAACATCTCTTTAATTTGTGGGTACCCTTCTAGGTATTTGGTTCTGACTGCATCAGACCTTACAATGAGTCCCATGGCTTCTCCTCCTTAACTTCAATTTACAGCTCTGTTACTACTTCCATATTCACGGTAAAAATGGCTGTAGAGGGTTGTTTTCACCTTAAATATGACCTCTCTGTTTCTGCAGACAGCAATTGGCTATGGAAAAATGACATGAAGTGGTTATGGAATGAGTGAAATACAGTGAGAGTAAATCACACCAATAAATGAGTTTGAGAGCTGTCATGGAGTAAAAGACCGCGGAGAAAACCCATGAGGATTTCAAAATAATCACTGAATATTTTGGGTTAGTGACGTGACCTAATAGGTCACTTCAAGTACTAACTGTTAATTTTTAATAAATGATGATTTGATATGGTAGAATGGAAGGGATTTTTCCAAGGATTTTTTTGATAGGCTTGATCAATACGAATAACCAAAATAACTTTATGAAACATACGTATAACTTAACTATACTATATATTTCATAATCTGTTATCATGATAATTTCACAATTTTACCTCAGCCCTTCTTTTGATTTTTGCTTCTTCAATATGCTTGGTCTTTCCTTTGAAAATCATTGATCTTTCAGTCTTCATAATCCTTTTTATTTTGCTTGTTGAAATAGGTGTGCAGGATTAATTTGCTGTTGAACACGTGGTTGCTGGATAGTTGGCTGCAGAATATCTGGCTGCAGAATGTCTAGCTGCAGAATGTCTGGCTGTAGAATGTCTAGCTGCAAAATGTACCTGTGAAAGCTTTGAAACATGAAATGAAATGATTTGAAATATGGATGGAATGAAGTATAAGATGAAATAGAATGGATCATGAAATATAGTGGAATGAAGCATGAATGAAGTGGAATATGATGAAATGAAATAGATCAAAAATGTGGAGTGAAATGAAATATGAAAAGTGGCCTGCAACTTATGATTTGTAATATTCAATTGCAAAAAGAGATCAATTTTGAAAATCTGAGATGAAATTGAGATGGATCATGAAATGGAGTGAATGAAGTATGGATGAATGGAGTGAATGGAATATGGATGAAGTGAGATGTGATGAAGTGAAATGGATCATAAGTGGAATGTAATATGTAAAGTGGGCCTGCATTTATGATTTTATGATAGTTGCTTTGTAGGAAAAGAACAATTTTGAAAAGCTAAAGTGTCAGAAGGATTCTGATTTTCACTTTATCTTTTCTGTATAAACATGCTAATCAATGATTAATTTTCATGCTTATACTTTATTTTTTTATTTTTTATTTATTATTATTATTATTATTTTTATCATCTGATTTCAGAAAATACAATTAAGTTGATGAAGAAGAAGGATTATTCTTCATTAACTTTAAATCACTGTTCTCTTGGAATCTCTTGACAAATTCTTCTCTTGAAAGTGGCTTATGATATAGCTTCAATCTATGACCATTTACAAGAAAAGTCACCTTATCTTCATCTATTGTCCTGATTTTTATTGCTTCATTGTCAAGAATTTTCATAATTTCATATGGCCCAAGCCAATGTGTTTGGAATTTACCTTGAAAATCTTTGAACTTTGAATCAAAAAAGAGGGCCCAATCGCCTTCTTTGAATTTCTTTTCCTTAATGTACTTATCATGCCATCTAGTCCTTTGCTGCTGGACTATACTTGTTTTCTGGACTGCATCTTGTCTGATCTCATCCAATTCATTAATCTGCTCCAATCTGTGCTTGTGTGCCTCTATTAGATCACTGAAATGCCATTTTAAAAGTTTGAATATGAAATTCTATGGGAAACAATATTTTTTTTCCATAAACAAGTTCATAAGGAGTATGATCTGTTAGTGTCACTCTAGTCATACTGCCATCAGTGATCAAAATTGCTCTTTTGCATTTGCATATTAGGAATCCCATGATAATCAATTTCGCCATTCCGTTAGGTCATGGATTCATTGATGGTAGTAATTTGTTACCAGTTTTCCCTCATGAGGTACTTGCTGATTTTCCTTCCTATGATCTTCAGTCATTTGTCACTTTCATTCTCAAAATCATATTAGTAGGTCATAGGACGAGTCTCATTAGTCTCTAAGGTCTCGCCATGGTCAAATTAATGAGTCAAGTGTCAAATAAAGATCAACGAAGTCATGAGGGAGTCAATAAATAAAAAGTCATAGCACCAGGAAGATCAAAAGATATCATTTGTTTGGTTTGATGCAAGCTTCACCTCAAAGCATGTTTTGAGGTGAAGACATGACACTTTGCCTTTCAGCCACAATTAAGAAGCTGTTATCTCCACAAAGTGATGTCTCTGCCTTCAGAGAAGTTTTCTATAGTATTTTCAGCACCAAATCATCTTCAAAGTAGATCCATCAGAAAGAGCCCGGAAAGAGCTTTCCAACGGTATACTACACTCTCAAAACTGGCTTCAGGATTGAATTTTGTGCTTAAGTGAAGTAAAAGCCCTCTATTCCCTAAGCCCCACCTATTTCGCATGTTTCCCCTTTAAATTTATGTTCAAATCCCTTTGAAAACCCCTTCCTTCCCCCTTCCGATTATAATATCGCATTGTAAATCATTTAATAAAATATGCGATTTTATTGCCCAACTACTTCCCCTCCATGCCTTTGGACCTTATAATATAAAACTTCATATTACAAAGTCCCTCCCCTTAAACACTTCTCCGACCAATACCCCACAAACTTTATAACAAAGTTATATCATATATATATAAACCCCACCACTTTAGCGCAAAATCGAAAAATCACAAGTTTAGAGATTCAAGTGTCTTGTTGATGTGGAATGTGCGATGTGCGATGTGTGATCATTGCAAAATCGCAAAATCGCAAGTTTAGAGATTCAAGTGTCTTGTTGATGTGGAATGTGCGATGTGCGATCATCGCAAAATTCGCATCGCAAATTCCCATCGCAAAATTTCCCATCGCAATATTTCCCATCGCAATATTCCCATTGCAATATTCCCGTCGCAAAATCCCCGTCGCAAATTCGTATCGCAAATTCCCATCGCAAAATTCCCATCGCAAATTCCAATATTGCGATTGCGATTTTATCCCCGGGCCCACCATACAACACTTACTCCACATTATAATATAAAGGCCCTTTCCCCTTTGTAAGTCCCAAAAACACATTTTATTACATTTATTAAAGGATTTCCCATGGTTTAATCCAACCGCATCGAAAGTTTTATTTTGTATATATTTTCCCGCTCCCCAATCCCGATTGGGATTAAGATGCTGGTCCCGCCTCCTCTCCCTTCCTTCTTATTCACTATTTCCCTTCACGTAAGGCATTATTTCAGTTCATTCCAGTTTACTGCAACGACATCTTATTAAAATCCGGATATTCAAAAGGAATAATGGAAAGCAAAGCGAACAGGCAGAGGCCGAGACCCAAATCGTAACAGTCACATCTTCAGTTACGTTGTAGAGAAATCTACGTTACAATTTTTTGCCTTCTCACTCGCTAGATGTAATGCAGCTCTTCCTTTACGAAGAGACTGTTGGCTTTTGGCCTTCTATCTTCAGTTGTGATTTCTCTCCTTCCATCGATTTGTATTCCGGAAAAATTCATCTATTTATTGTAAATTCTAATTATTTGCAAAAAACATTCTGAGGTCTAAAAACTCAGAAGTAGGGGAATAGTGTGGCAGTGAGCTCTGCGCTCCGTTGTACAGTTTGGCAGGGAATTAAATAAAGTGATGCAGCTTTGATTTATGGTATTCATGTGGTATGAGTTTTAGCATATGTTTCTCCTTTATGTTTCATATGTACATTGTTATGTGACACCATTCATTCATTAACATCTCCAGTTGAATGTTTTCAAGTTAGAAAGGTAGAATCCATTTTATATGCTCTGCCTTGGGGAATCATGCATACTCTGTGTATTTTCTTCTGTTTGAAAAGGATTCATTTATTATGCCCTTTTCAACTTCTCAACAGTCTTTCCATTTCATCTTATTTATACTTGATTTCTAAACCTCCTGCCTATCTTGCCCTATGAAATATTCTGCATCCCGATTTAATTCCTCAGTTCATATTGTCCTCTTGTTCCATACATCCCTGAAATTTCAGTAATTCATCAAAACTCTTTTTCCCATTTATATACCTAGCCTAAAAATAGTTCATTACCATTTTATTGAATATCCATTTTACGGAGAGAGCCCTCTCCTGTCCTTGTAGGGCTAGCTACAAGGCTGAGTGTGGTTTAGTTGTTACCCTGATTTTCCTTTTTCAGCCTGAGGTTCAGATTGGGTGCTAACATGACCCGTTGTGCTTCTCCATGTAGTTCTATAGGCCCATAAGGCTTCATAAAGCCTGTCTGCCCAATCTCTTCTATGTAAATGAATAGTCTTTGTTGGGATCCCTTCAATGACCTTATTAGTAGATTCCACTTGACCATTTTCTTGTGGATGATAGGGAGTAGATTTTCTGTGTCTGATTTTGTACCTCTCCACCATTTGTTCCACTAGCCTTGATGTGAATTGAGCTCCTTGATCTGTAGCAATTTCTCTTGGGACACCAAAACGAGTAAAAATATCCTCAAAAAGAAAATTAACTACATATGTTTCAGTAGTAGAAAGTAATGGCTTGGCCTCTACCCATTTGGTAACATAATCAGTGCAAACTAATATAAATTTCTTTTGTCTTGATGGAGGACTAATAGGTCCTACAAAATCTAAAGCCCATTTGTCAAAAGGTTCAATATGTACCTGAGGCTGCAATGGCATCTCACCTGAAGGAGAATACTGTCACACCTTTTGACATACTCTTTAGCATATTTAAAAAGGGATGGCCAATAATATCCTAAATGAAGGATCTTATAAGCTATCCTTTTATCAGCAAAGTGTCCACCACAAGGTTCATCATGACATGCTTTGAGGATCTTAGGCATCTCATCTTCTCGAACACATCTCTAATGATAAAGTTTGGACCTGTTTTGTATAACTCATTAGCAACCCATGAATATTTTGCATTGTCATAAATGATCTTTCTTTTGTCTCTTGCATTCATCATTGAAGGAAATTTCCCTGAAACTAGATAATTAGCAATGTCAGCAAACCGAGGAGTTTGAGTAGAAATTGCAAAAAGATATTCATCAGGGAATTGATCTTCAACTGGAGTGTTGTATTTAATGTTTTGGAGTGTAGATAGGAAATCAACTAATGTATTTTGTTTCCCATGCCTATCTAGAATGGTGATGTTGAATTTTTGTAAAAGAAATAACCATCTTATGACTCTGCCACTAGTAATTGATTTGTTCATTAGATATATAATTGCAGAGTGATCTGTGTGAAAAAAAATTGCATAGCCTGTTATATAGTGTCTAAGTTTATTTATGGCATGAACAATAGATAAGAACTCTTTTTCAGTTACAGTATAATTTAACATTGAAGGAGTCAAATTTTTACTTGTATAGTAGATGGCATAAGGAATCATGTATTTTTGTCCCAATACTGCTCCTAAAGTTGTATCCGAGGCATCTGTTGAAATATGAAAAGGTAATTTCCAGTTAGGTCCCCTTAAAATAGGTGCTTCAGAGATTTTTGTTTTCAGGGTCTCAAAGGCTAACTGGAAATTAGGATTCCACTTGAATTCACAGTCCTTAGTAAGTAATTTGAAAAGTGGAGATGCTATCTTGGTGAAGTTTTATATAAACCTTCGATAATATCCTGTAAATACTAGAAAACTCATGACATCTTTTTGACAACTTGGAAAAGATAAGTTAGAGATGACTTCAACTTTTGACTCATCAACTCTAATCCCATCCCCTGAAATGTGATGCCCCAAAACAATTCCTTCAGTAAACGTCATAAAACACTTCTCATGACTTAGTGAAAGATTTTATTCTTTACATCTCTTTAAAACTTTTTCCAAGTTTGCTAAGGCTTCTTCAAATGTGTTTCCATAGACTGTGAAATCATCCTTATATACCTCTACACAATCATATATTAGATCTGAAAATATTCCTAGTACTGCCCTTTGAAATGTTGCAAGTGCATTGCATAGTCCAAATTGCAATACTCGGTAAGCATAGGTACCCCAAGGACAGGTAAATGTGGTTTTGTCTTGATCTTCAAGTGCTACTTGAATTTGATTATAACCACTAAACCCATCTAAAAATGAGAAGTACTTTTTGCTAGCTAATGTATCTAACACTTGATCTATGAAAGGTAGGGGAAAATGATCTTTAAGAGTAGCTTTTTTTAATTCCCGGTAGTCAATACATACCCTCCATTTACCATTTTTCTTTGGCACAATTACCAAAGGAGAAACCCACTGACTATCTGAAATGGGATAGATAAAGTTGACATTTAACAATTTCTGCAATTCTTCTTTAACAATCTCCCTAAGGTTTGGATTCATCCATCTCTGAGGTTGTATGATTGGTTTACAATTTCCCTCTATGTAGATGTGATTAATGCAAGTCTTAGGGCTTATCCCTTTCATATCAATGTACTCCCATTCATATGCAAAAGAATGTCTCTGTAATATCTTGACTAGCTTTTCTTGTTGAGATTTCTCTAGGTTCTTGTTTATGTTTAAAGTTTTACCTGAAATATCTCAATTGTAGAGCTGCCAAACTTATCCATAGAGTAAAGAGACATCTGTCTTAATGATAAAAACTCAATGTTGGATTCTTCTTGAAATTGTTCATGTTTGTATTCCGAAGAGGATTCAAAATTTTCTAAGGTATTTAGAATCTGGTTATCTTCACTAATTTCTGAAATTGTGAAGAGAGGTTGTATGTCTTCTTCATCTTCAATTCATTGAGTATCATCTAATTCTGTAATTTTTTTTGTTGGAGGATACAAAAATTTCTTGGTTGAACTACCATCAGAGATGTACATATCACCAGATCTACAGCTAATGAAAGCATCAACTATAGCTAACCAAGTTCTTCCTAGTATAATAGGATGTCCTCCTAGATTATTCTTAGGAGTTAGGATCATAAAATCCACAGGATACTCCCAAGAATCTAGGGACACTGGAATGTCTTCTTTTACCCCATCAGGTTTGATCATAGATCTGTCTGCTAATTGTAACAATGTGGGTGTAAAAAGAAGATTAGGAAGTTTTAGTTTATCCATGATTTGTCTACTCATGATATTGATTGCTACTCTTAAATCAATAAGAAATTTTGGATCTCAGTTCCATTGATGTGTATTTTAACAACTGGATTTCCTGGGTCTAGATACTTTGGAATATCAATCTTACCCATCATGATGTCTGTTATTTTTCCTTCCAGCTGAATTTTCTTTTTCTCTCTTATTCTTTTTCCTGTTTTCTTCATGCTCAACTCCTTTATTGTCTTTTCTAAGATTGGAATTTCCTTGATAGCTTGTAATAATGGGATCTTAATACAAATATTCCTTAGCTCATCTAAGAAATCATAATTAGGCATCATACTTTGTTTTTCTACACCCCTATCAATTTGTAATCTTTCTGGAAAGGGAGGTGTAGAGGTGGATGTTGATGGTTGTTGTAATATAGGAGTTGAAATTATTGGTTCTTTTTGTTTTGATTTTTAAATGTTTGGGTCTTGAAAATATGTGTTCTCTTCAAGACTTTTATTTATCCGTAGAGAATCTTCCTCAGAATTGTTTTGCTCTTGTATGATTACAGAAGGTTTCTTCTTTTCAAGTATTCTTCCAGACCTAAGTCGAACATCATTAAGCTATAAAGGAGTAATCAAATAGGTTGGGAACTGTTGGCCTTTTATCATGTATGTGTTCTGAGGATTTGTTTTTTTGGGGTTTGGTATGGGTTGGGCAAGTAACTGATTTGATTTTTGAGGAAATGGTAATGGAAGTGGTGGATTTTGATGTTGTGGATTCTGATGATTTTGTTTAGGAGGGAAATTTGGATATGGTGGATAAGATGGTGGATATTGATAGTACTGAGAGTATCTTCCATAGGGATTTTGTGCTCCTTGTGCCCAATTTTGAGATTGGTTTTGGAATTGGTGCCAAGGTTGCTGCCAAGAATTCTAATTTGGTGGGGGTTTATTATACAGCTGATCATGGAATCCTTGTGTTTGAGGTCCTTGCCAAGGCCTCCTAGAGAAAAAATTGAGAGATTCTGTGGAATTTGTAGGGGTTTCTTCTTGAAAGACAAATTTAAGACCAGTAAGTGAAGGACAAATCTTGGTCTCATGTTTTTCTAAACAAATTACACAAGTCTCTACTATTTTTGCATTCAGAGGGCACTCTCTCAAGGCATGCTTCTTTCTACATTTGGGACAAAAAATTGTTAAGGCATCAGATTCAGCTTTCTGCTTGTTTTGTAGCTTAAGGGTGTCTATTTGTTCACTAAGACTCCCTAAAATATCAGATTTGAATTCATCAAGCATATGTCCTATCTCTGCCCTAATCACTGTCCTAGAAGTAGACTTACTTTCCCTTGCAAGAGCAGGGTCTCTTGGTCCTTTTACAGTTTTAGATTTCCCTCTTGAAAGGTTGATACATAATTTAGCTATTTCAGGTAATGTAAGTTGAGATATATCCCCTTTTCCCATCATGTTAAGGATATCTAGCCATTCATCCCTAATTGTTTTCAACAAGAGAGCTTTCAAAGTATCTTGATCTAAGTTTTCCATTTTTTCTCTTTTGATGTTATAGTTAAACCTCTCCAACAAATCTTCCAAATTTTCATCCTCTTTTTGTAGCATTTTAAACACTTCCTCCTTATGGTTGACTGGCATACAGTAATCCAAATACCTCTCTAGAAATACATGTTTCATGTCTTCCCATGTCCTAATAGAACTGTTGATCAAACTCATAAACCATTTTAATGCTACCCCCTTCAATGTTGAAGGGAATAGTTTGAGTTTTTGGGCATCTTGTAAGTAATCATAGGTTCTACATAGGACTTCAAATTCAAATAGGAAGGTTTCAGGATCTTCACTTTTGAGTCCATAAAATTTTGGAAGGACAGAGGGTGAATTTTTTTTCATAATTGCATTGGTTTCTTCATCTACTATAGGAAACCCAAAAGAGCTTCCCATTTCCCTTCTACCTCTTCCTCTGCCTCCTTCTTCACCTCTACCTCCTTCTCCTTCTACACCTCTACCTCCTTCTCCTCTACCTCTACCTCTACCTCCTCCAAACAATGTATGTTCTCCATTAAAGACTCCTCCTCCCCCTTCTTCTCCCATGGTTGATTCTCCTGTGGAAGTGGATGAAGTGGAAGGTCTTTCTGATGGAATATATGATCTTAAGTTTTCTGGAAGTCTGTGATCAGTAAAGTATGGGATGTCGGTTTGAGTTGGAGGTGTGCTGGCTCTTGGTCTTGGTGGAACAAGTGGTGTTATAGGAATCAAGTTTCTGCTTCTTATGAATCTACCCCTTGAGTCTCTTTCTCTACGCATATCATTGTTTTTGGAAGGTAAGAAACAAGGCTACCTAGTTAAACTTCCCCGGAAACGGCGCCAAAATGTCTACTCAACTTAGTGTTCCTAAATTGATGTCATAAATTCTCAACCAGGGCTAGTAAACTGTTGAAGTGAAGTGCACTATATGTGCCTAGGTATCTTCTTCCTACTTCGTTGTGTTTAGTGTTTTTATAGTGTTTTTGGTTTTGTGTTTTTATGCTAAGAGGAAAAGAATTAAATTATTGGTAAAGAGAAGTTATTGATCACACTAAAACAAAGAAAAATCTACTCTAAACTATGTATGGCACTTAAGAACAGAAAATGCTAATCCACAGATTGTAAAGCTTGGCAAGAAAAATAACTCATAACATTAAAATCAGTCCAATTCATTTCAGGAGAGGTATGTTGGAACAATTTGAGAAAAGGATAAGTTTGATGTAATGAAGTTTTCTATAGTAAACAACAACTTACAATATCACAGAGAAAATCTCATCCATAGTTAGAAATTTGTTGGAACATTTTGAGAAAATATTATTTGTAACATAGTAAGTAACCTTATGCTAAAATGACTTATGACACTAAAATTAACCCATTCTGCCACTCAAAATGTTACTATTAAGCCTCATTCAAGGGTTAGAGATCTCTTGGAACAGCTTTGGAAAAAAATTGTTTGTAAAATTACGATAAATTGCAGAACAGTCAAGAACCCAAAATGATATAACTAATTTCTGTCCATATGATAATGATGTATTAGAAGAGATTAAGAACAAGAGAAGCTTGTAAAATAAAGAGGGTCTTTTAAATCTAATGAACAAGACTAGAATGTAATTAACTAATAAAACTTGAAATACAATGAACATAACTGAACTAAAATACAATTAACCTCCGAAGTACTACAACTCTATCTCATTCACGTGTTAGTGATATATTGGAACAGTTCATGGGAGAAAGATTGATTGCAATATTCGATGTAAGTAAACATAAAACATAATGCTCAGAAAACTACCTAGATTAAGAACGAAACAGAGCTAAAGTTACTTATCTAGAAAATATGCACAAAGCCTCTCAGATAGTAGGGGCCCTCTACCATCAGATTAGCACATGAATCCTTAACTCCTTAAGATTGCTTTAGATCTTGCATTAAAGTTGTACTTCTTTCATTAAAGGAAAAATGCTCGGAAAACAGAGTATTACAGTCTTGGAGGACTTAACAACAAAACATCAACTAACTAACTGTCTCTCGATTCACCGAGTTATTCTTATAAAACAATACTTAACTGTCATTGAGGAGAAATAGGCATAGGTGTCTTTTTCAATCAAAATCGAATTAGAACTCCTGTTGAGGACTCGTACTTTGTTGAAGACATCTATAGAGTCCTTGTCCTTGTAGAAGTCTACTTCTTAGTTTTGGTTTTCTCCACGTGCATAGCCACTTGCAGATTTTTGATCAACCTTTGTAGAGGGCAAGAAATGATGTAGGAGTGTTGTGGAATTCAACCATATGCGTTTTTCCTTTAAGTGACACATGTAACCTGTGTGAACATAAAGATGGCTGCGGAATATGCGACTAGCTACAGAATGGCTGCATTCTATAGCTAAGTCTGATAAAAAATCACTATGACAAAAAAACCACAAAAGTATAGTAAGTCAGTTATTGCATGCATTCTTAAAGTGACTTTAATTATTCCTATTGATCTTTGAAGCCTATAACTGATAAAGGACAAATGGAATGAAATGAAATTTGGTGAAAGGAAAGGACATCTTTGGGGCTCAAAAACAGGCCCAACTAAGTTCTTTCTTACGTAATAGATTACATGTTCCTTGTTGTCTGGTCCGTCCTAGACTGGCACCCTCGCAATGGCTACATTTGACATAGATAGATATAGGGTGTAATATTTATTATGGTCGGGTGGGCTAATCAAAGGAGCTGAAGAAAAAGTGTCTTTTAATGCTTCAAATTATTTATGGTCCCATTCATCCCATTGGAAGGGAATTTCTTGACGAAGGAGATGTAGGAAGCCTTGCGTGCAAGTGGCATAGTCAAGAAAAAAGCGTCGTAAGAAGTTGGCCTTACTATGCAAGCTTTGTAATTGCTTCAATGTTTTGGGAGGTCGTACTTCTTTGATTTCCTGGACTTTGAGAGGGTCGTCTCTAATACCTTGCCGGGAAATAATGAATTCTAGAAATATTCCAAAGTTGATGCAGAAGACACACTTGAGAAGGTTCAAGTGTAGGTTATATTGTCAACATCTTTGAAAAACTAGGCGCAGATATCCAAAATGGTCAGCACGCATCTTGGACCGCACAATGAGGTCATCCACATAGGCAAGGATAAGATGAGTTAAGCTATGAAAGATGTAGTTCATGGCATGCTAGAATGTGGCACCAACATTTTTAAGGCCAAATGGCATAACTTGGTATGTGAAGGTACCCCAAGGAGTGGTGAATGCGGCTTTGTACCGAACCGTATGTCAAATATAGATCTGATTATACCTTGAGAAACCATCCATAACATATAGGGCCTCATGACCATTGCAATCATCTATGACTTGGTCGATGAATGGTGTGGGGTAATTTCCTTTTGGACAAGCTTTGTTTAGATCCTAGAAGTCAGTAGAGATGCAAATTGTGCCCTATTGTTTCATGAGAGGTACAAGGTTATAAACCGAGGATGTGTAAGTGATCAGGTATATAAACCCAATTTTGTGGAGCTTATCTATCTCGTGCTTGATTTCTTCAGCCTTAGATGGGTTTAATTGATGTTATTTTTGGCAGATGGGGAGGGTGTTGAGCCACGTGTCAATATGATGTTTCAAAATGGTGGGGCATAGGCCCAACATCTCCGAGTAATCCCATGCAAATATATCCCTATATTCTTGTAATAGGGAGGTGTATGAGGCTACTTATTCTAGAGAGCATGCTACCCCGAGGGAGATTTTTTTGACCTTGCCTAGTTTTTTCGCAATATTCATGTTGATGGTATGTGAAATATTAGCCATGTTACATTCCTCAAATGAATTAGATGCGGGGATGGGATTTTTGAACCAATCAAATTTTCCTTATGGCAGGAAATATTTGGTTTCAATGACGTAGATTTCGTCGATTGGTGTGTTGCTAGGAACAAATTATTTTCCTGGTAGAAAAAATGAGGGATGGTGCATGGTATCCCATGGATATTCAGGTCCTGTCATGGCCTCCAAAATATCTCCGTGAGAGTGAAAAATGATATCAAAGGGGGAATTGGTTTGTGTGAGGAGGGGATTCGATCCTAGCAGTGTTGGTTGAAAAACACAAATATGATTCGGTTGTTGATGCCATAGAACCAGATTAAGTTGAAAAAACGCATATGGGGTGGGTCTCCACCGTTGCTGGTACTACTACCACTATGGTAGTTGCAGCGGTCTCGACACCAATAAATGACGAGCAGACAACAAGAATCATGCTTCCCACAGATGATGGGATGAATTTTATGTGATGTTGTGTGTCATCAGCATTAGGTGGCATAAGGATTCCTATGATGAATAGTTTGTATTGGGTGAGAGGGGGTTTGTGTGACCTTGTTGGTGTACAAGGGGCAAAGGAAACCTCCTCTATAGGAAACTGGTGTTGAATCCTAAAATTCCAAAATTTTCATAACATAGGGCATGCTTTTGTACCGTGAGAATGACTAGTACAAATGTCGCCTGCAGTGTAGGTACTTACTGAGTAAATGGTATGTGAGCCAATACCACTCACGATGTAAGATGACAACATTTCATTGTGATCATGAGATGGTTCATTTCTGCACCTTTGCCATCTATGGGTCTTAGTTTTAGCATTTTCTGGCTCCCTTGAGTGGTTTTGCTTTAGCGCTGCTTTGGATGCTCTCAATCACGAAAGATATTGACAATTATTTGTATGATGAAATTGGGAGAAAATGCATCAATAACATTGAGTTATTTTTTCTTGATTAGAGATATGTATGTGGGGGATAGGGGTTACTATGCGAAAAATGTCGACGAACTTGGCCAGCTCTCGACACTGGTTAACCAGGTGGCTAGGTTTTTCACAAAGGGAATATGGGAAGTGAGGTTTATACCCTTCCCTACTGGGGCGTTTGTTTGCCTTCCCATACCTAAGTTGGTTTTGGTGACGAGAGGGAGGCAACATTTCTGTCGGTTTCCTCCCTTGAGATACACACAAAATGGACCTAGATGCTTTGTTCCATTGAGTTGTGGTACTATTTGAATATTGTGAGTCGAAATTTGCTAAGTCAAAATTTTCAGCAATGAATCGATGCATGAAATCTAAAATAGATCAGAAATGATGGATGTGAGGAAAAAAACGCACATGATGGTTACTCCTATAGATCTGACATGTATGACATCTATGTCTGGATAAGTTTCTTTGGACAATGTGGGGGATTGGGTACCAACAATTAAATTCCCTTAATTCAGGGCATTAAGTGATTAAATGATCAGGTTCGTCACACAATGCGTAGACTAGGACATGAGGTGTAGCCTCAATTTTCCTTCTTGGTGTATGTGTAGTTGGGTTTGTTGGGTACGATCATGATGATGGTTCTTCTCGTATGTATAATATGGTTTTGGATCCATCCTCCTTTATCTGGATTGGTGTTATGGATGGATCCTGGTAATTGGATTGCACCAATGCCTGTAACACATCCATATATCGATGCATTTCTGAGCAATGATGGGTATAATTCGCATAGTTCTCACATATGGCGCATGAATGGTTTGAGCGCAATGCCTTACTTTGGATGTTTGTGACCTTTTATCATTTGTTTGGAGTTGGGATCATAGTCATTCTTTCAGCATGTAGAAGATATTTTAACTTGTATAACTTTGGGAAAATGTTGGTAGGATGGCTAACTATGTTTCACAGTGCACAAGGTGGTGATGTCATAGGGATTCTGGTTGTGTCGACCTTCTTCCCTTTTCATGTTCCCTTCTTGGTGGCGTCGACTGGTGTCACTATGGCAGTTTCTCAAGTTATAATGGCCTTTGTAAAGGTAATAGAGATAGGGGAATTTTGAGGTCTAAAATGGGCCTCCTAAGGAAATTATAAAATAATAGTGGAAATAATAAAATAATATTAGATTACATCATCAACTTTTAGAAGGAAAAAGGAAAAAACTATTTTTTGAACTCATATTTTCAACTATCTCCCTATGGGTTTACTCAAATTTCGAGAAGAAACACTCATTGGATGAATAATTTTAATTTCATCCAAGGAGTACCATGGTTCCATACTTTTGATGGACACCAGTACACGAAAAATGAGAAATACATGAAAAAGTTTATTGCAATCATATTTTTTCATGTATTTCTCATTTTTCGTGTAGAAAGGTCCATGAAAGTATAAAAAAAGGGTACTCCTTGGATGAGGACTTAAATTTTGTATCCAATGAGTACACCCACTCGAAATTTAAGTAAAACCTTAGGGAGATATGTTGAAAAGACGAGTTCAAAAAGTAGTTTTATTATTTTATTATTTTTTAATCTTTTTACTATTTTACTCCAAAAATGGTGAATCATCCCCCATTGTTGACATCATCATATTTAATTCTATTAGTTCTTATAAAGTTTATTTTGGTTGTATATTTGTCTTAGGAGGCCCATTTTAGACCTCAAAATTCCCCTAATGATACCTGTGGAGGTAATTCCTGAGTTTCCTGACATGGACAGTGGGGCCAAATAGCAGTTTGACATCACGAGAACCATGTTTGGTAATGTAAGGGTTTCTATGCGGTGGCGTGATATATACCTAGGCAGGGGATGCAAGAAGGGGGTTCCGGTGATGGCGTATGGAAGTAATGATGAGTTGGTGGTGATGATATCTACGGTATCAGTCTCTAGTTCCTGACTTAGGTCAGTGTTTGATGAACTCATCATGCACACTATAGCTCTTGTAGGTGTTGGAGCTTCTCCTGCTAATACAAGAGGTTCTCCCAGATAAGTTTCGAGGAGAGTGGATGGTTTGAATTGACCAGGAAAAAAATCTATGTATGTGGTGACCAACTCAGTAAACGAATCTACCAATGGTAGTATGCCATCAAGGGAAAATCTAGGTTTCTTCTCATACTACGTGAGTTGGTTAATAGTAATGGATTTCCCGTCATGTGGGAACATAATTACTATGAATACAGAGGATGCTACCATGATAATTGTGTACATATGACTCCGTCCAAGAAGGATGTTATAGTCCAGTCATGCATCCAAGACTTCAATGTCAGAGAAAAATCTTGCTGGTAAGATGTGCAGATATGTCTTGAAAAGGACCTACTGCAGCGAATGGGTGCCCATAATATTCTTTGACAATGATGTCAGATGGATTCGGTTCCAACGATCCTAAATTCTGCCCAAATTTTTTTGACATGATACATGTGGATTCTCCTTCATCCACGATGCAACAATGAATGGTGATGTTTCGGACTAAAACCAAGATTTGAAAAGTGACTAGAGAAAGAAGATGAGGGCTTGATTTATCTAGGTTGAAGACCATTAAGAGGGAATCACAGGGGTTGATCATGCCTATTATGGAAAGAAAGGATTTCAGTTGGGCTAGGAAATATTGCAGGACTTCTAATGTTGACATAGTTGAGGGAGACTGACATAATTCGCCCACTATGTTATAGCTATGAGCTGCTTTGGAATTATGTCCTATGTGCCTCTTGTGACCTTTTACAATTTTTTTCATTGGCTCGATAGGTACCCTACAGATGGTTAACTGCACTATGGGTGCGCTCGTGCTTGAGCATGCTGGGTTGGTATCTGCGGGTGCTTCATAATTTTTGTTTTGCATTTGCAGGAATAATTATTTTCTTGCCATGAATATGTTGCGATTGTTTTGAGCGTTTCCTCCATAATTTTTCTGTTGGGGTGGTTGATTTTGTTGAGTATATACCACTCCTTGGTGGGGAAAAGGTTTCTGCATGACTGCAAGTTGCTGGTTCTCCCCCCTTTTCCTCTATTTCCATGAAGTTTCTTCAACTCATGGATCTCGGGACAATGGTGGGTGTAATGACCATACTCCCCACATATGGAACAATAACCATTGATCCTTATAATGGTCTTCTTGCCATGCCTCTAAGAGTTGTTGGTCAATTCTTGGTTTTGATTTTGGTTGGGATTTCCCCCAACCTGTGGTTGTAGTGGGCACTGCTGATTACAGCCCCCCTGTCCAGGGTCTCCCTTTGGTTTTCTCTTTGTTTTTTTCCTTGCAACGTTAGGAGGATTTTTATTATTCTCCTCATCATAAGGAGATTGGTGTTTAGCTTGGGAGGGTTGCACTAAATTAACCCTTGCATTGTTTTGCAGATGTGGTAGATTTTGTTGTCGTGTGGGAAAATGAGAGTATTGGTTTCCTTGTTCCTGACTAGTGTACACATTCTAGGACGAGTATCTTACGTCAATGTTCCTATATGAGTATTGATTTCCCCGAGGGGGAGAGTATGGTCCTCCTTATGGGGGATTGTATTGGTTTTCCCTATTAGTCATGTTCTACAAAGGTGTATGCTGACTATGGTAGTATCTTGGTTGTGATACATTCCGTGGGGTATCATATGTTTGATTAGAAAATGAATATGCAAGATACTAGTGACTATCATGAGGTTGAGTTTGGGCTAAGGATCCAATCAATCCGTCAACAGTATTTGACGCACCTGGTTCTTCTTTGTAAGTAACAATGTTACCGATGAAATAGGTAACCGCAATGTTACCTACTTTTTCTTGGTAGCATAAAAAAGCACCCGATTTTGAAAAGTGGTGATGCAGAATCACCATTTTTTTTTTTGGTGCACATTTTTGACACTCTAATATTTTTATTTATGAAGTATGAATATTTGTTTTAAAATGTTAGTGAATTTCATGTTAATTTTGAAATGTATTGATGCAGCATCAACTCAACATCAACTTTTTTTTTTTAGAGGTGATTTTCATGCTAATTTTGAAACATATTGATGCTGCATCAGCTTTTTTTTTTTAGAGTGGTGATTTTCATGCTAATTTTGAAATGTATTGATGCTGCATCAACCTTTTTTTTTTAGAGCAGTGATTTTCATGCTAATTTTGAAACGTATTGATGCTGCATCAACTTTTTTTTTTTAGAGTGGTGATTTTCATGTTGGTAATAAAACACAAAACTTAGATAAAAAAAATATATAAAAACAATAAAAAAAACCCAATAAAAATGTAAAAAAAACAAAAATAGCTCGTAAAAATAAAAAATTTAAACAAAAATAAATAAATAAACACAAAAATATTTGAAAATTATATCAAAGGAAATGAAAAAATTTGAAAAAAAAAACACATAATTTAAAGAAAAAAAACAAAAATTGACCAAAAAAATTAAAAAAAAAACATAAAAAACATTTTTTTTTAACTTATTAAAAAAAACCATATTAAAAATTAAAAAAAAAAAAAATTAAAATAATTAAAATTACAAAATTAAAATTTAGATTTAAAAAAAAAATTTTAAAAAAAAATTAAATTTAAAAATTTAAATTAAAAAAAATAATAATAATAAGAAAAAAAATACAAATTTTAAAATTAACAAAAAAAAACCAAATTAAAAAAAAAAAAAATTTAAAATTGAAAAAGAAAAAAAGAAAAAAAGAAAATTAAAATAAAAAACTATCATTAAAAAACAAAAAAAAATGAAAAAAAACACATGCAAATAATTAAAAAACAAATACACATAAATTTAGTGCTTTTTTTTTAATGAAACAATTTATAGATTTTAAAAATGAAAAACTAAATAAACTAAAAAAATTAAAAAAAAAAACAATTAAATTAAATTAAAATTTAAAAAGTTTAATAAATAAATTTTAAATTTTAAATTTTAAAAAATAAGTAATCTATAATATTAAATATAAAAATAAAAGAAAATTAAAAAAAAATTTAACAAATTGAATTTAAGATAAAAAAATTGAATAAAAAAAAATTTAAATTTTTTGAAATTAAAAAAAATTTAAAAGAAATCAAATTAAGATAAAAATATTAAAAATTAAAAAAAAAAAATTAAAATCAAATCAAATAAAAAATATACATATATATTAAAAAAAAAAAACAACAAAAACTAAAATAATAAAATTTAAAAAAAATAAAAACAAAAAAAAAACAAAACAAATTATATTTTAAATAAAAAAATTAAATTTAAAAAAAAAAAAAAAATTGAAATAAAAAAAAAAAATTTAAAAAAATCAAAATAAAAAAAATCAATTTAAAAAAAAAAAAATAAAAAAATTAAAAAAAAAACCATTTAAAAAAAAAATTGGAGCGGCGGTGGTGGTGGGGCGGCGGCGGTGGTGGTGGGGGCGGCGCCACCCGGCCCTCCCCACCCGGGCGGCGGCGGTGGCCGGCCCGTGGGCGGGCGGGTGGCTGCGCACCACCACCGCCGCTCCAATTTTATTTTATTTTTTAATTTTTTTTTTTTAAATTGGTTTATTTTTTTTTTATTTTTTTTTTTTAAATTGATTTTTTTAAATTTTTTTTTCAAAAAATTTATTTCTTTTTTTAATTTAATTTTTTTATATAAAATATAATTTGTTTTGTTTTTTTTTTTCAATTTTGTTTTTATTTTTTGTAAATTTTATTATTTTTTTGTTTTAATTTTTTTTTTAAATTTATTTTGGTAGTAATTTTTATTAAAGTTTGCTTCTTTTTTTTTTATTTAATTGAATTTTTTTTTTTTTTTAAATTTCATAAATTTTCTTTATTATTTTATAGAATTTAATAAATTTTGTATTTTTTTTTAAATTTATTTGAATTTAATATTGTTTTTTAAATGTTTTACTTCTTTATTAATTTTTTTTTGTTAATAACATAAAATTTTTATATTTTTATATTTCAATTAAAATTCTGTATTTAAAATTAGATTTTTTTTTTTAAATTAAACTTAATTTTTTTAAATTAATTTGTTTTTTAATTTGTTTTTTATTTTATATTATTTTATATTTTTATAGTTTTTTCAATTTTCCATTTTTAATTGATTTTTAAAGTTTTTATTTTAACAATGATTTTTTTTTTCTTTTATATTTAAAATTTATTTTTTCTTTCAAAATTTATTTGTTTATTTATTAAAATTTAATATTTTTGTTTTTAAATTTAATTTGTTATTTTAATATTTTTTATTTTTTTTTAATTTAATAAAATTTGATATATATACATATTTTAATTTAAGTTCATATATATATTTTATTTTTTGTAATTTAAATTTAATTTATTTTCTATAGTTTATTTGTTTTTCTAATATATATTGTTTTAAATTTAATATTTTCATTGTATTTTATTTTTAATTAATTTTTCATTTTTTTACTTTTAATTTAAATAATGTTTTCTTTTTTTTAATATTTTTATTTTAAATTTTTAAATTTATTAAAATTTAATATATTTCCTTAAATTTAATTTTTTGTTTTAAATTATTTTATTTTTTAAAAATTTAATAAGCATTTTCTTTTTCTTTTTTAAATTTAATTTCTATATTTAATTTTTTATAATTTCCTTCTTTTTTTTAACTTGTTTTTTTTTTTTAATTTAATATTTTTATTTTGCTTTTATTTTTATTTTTTAATTTCTATATTTTTTTAAATTTCAATCTTAAATTTTTTTTGTTTATTGTTTTATTTTATTTTTCCCTAAATTTTAGGTTTTTTTTAATGTTTGAATTAAAATTTTTATTTTTTTTATCTTCATATATTTTTAAATTTTAAGCTTTTAAATGCTTTTATTTCTTAAATTTATTTTTTTTCTTAAATTTTAGGTTTTTTTTTAATGTTTGAATTTTAAAAATTAAAAAATGTTATTTCTATTTTTAAAAATGCCAAAAGTATGACACAATTTTTTTTTTTTGTTATTCCAGCATCAACTTGTTTTGTTTTAAGGGTGTTTTTTCAATCATTTTTTCAAGAAACAATTTTGTTTTTACCATAATTTTATAAAATGTTGAAATTTGACCTTAAAAAAAAACGAAGTGCGTTTTGGAAGACACTTTTTTTTGGGGGGGTGTTTTTTCAATCCTTTTTTCAACAAACAATTTTGTTTTTAGCATAATTTTAGAAAATGTTGAAATTTGACCTTAAAAAAAAAACAAGTGCATTCTGGAAGACACACTTTTTTTTTTGGGTGTTTTTTCATGTTTTTTGAGAGTTTTTGGGCTAGAGTTCCTGTTTTGAGGTCAGGTTACCTATTTCATCGGTAACAGTGTTAATTTTGCAGGCATGGGAAATTTTGAAGGATATCATAAATATATCCAGACTAGGTGTATATGAGCTCTAGTTGTTGGGCTTTACTGATGGCTTATTCCTCATTTTTCCTGGATTGTGTTGCTACATATTTTGAAATTTCTATCGTGAGTGTTTTGAAATATAATTCTAGGAGAAATATATTCCTCGAGATTGGATTTTTCAAAACCTTCGATGTCTTCCCCATTCATGGATATGGTACGATATGTCAATAGCGGGTGCTTGTCTTAAATGGGTGAGGAGTTCCATTCTCGAATCATGATGAATCGGGAGAGCTGCCAAAAAGTGAGGAACATTGTTTCTAGGGAGCTAAAGACTCCATGTGACACGGATGGTTGGTCAACATACCATTTCAACTGCAGCCACTGTAGGGTGTGTTTAAATAGTCGTAGTTGAATAATATAATCTATGATACTTTTTAGATGAACACCATAGGTGAAAATTGATGATATGGTTCCCTAGGTCTTCCGCTTGCTTTCCTTCAAATTTTGGAATGTATGAAGGGAGCTTAATGGGCATGGTAGGCCAATTAAGGTCATGGTTAATAGGGTCATTTGTTAACTTTTTTAGATCTCGGTAGATTCAATGATCTTGAGAAAGGTAATTGTGGGTTGACCGCCATCGTTTGAACGGTATGTACAAAGGGGTCCTTTCTTTGAGATGCTTTATGAATAGTACCACTGTGGGTGTTTTGAGGAGTGGTATGAGTGCTCCCCAAAGGGGTAGTGGTTGATGGCCCTTGAGGGGGTTGTGAAAGGTGTGATTAATAGTGACCCTTCAGGTGGTTCCGATCAAATTAGTTTCCTTGATAAAAAAAAGATCCTATAATGGTGGCAGTGTGACATCCTCTATGCTGAATGGAAAGAAGCCCACAACTCCTCTTGGTAATGGGTGAGGTTTAAGAAACACCTAGATCAATGGGGAGGCATTAGCTCCCCTATGGTTTCAATTAGTGTAACTCACTATTGTATTGATTTGGAGGGGATAAGATCACTATCGATTGCAATAATATAATCACATACATAAAACAAAGTGAAAAAACTGGGATAAGGTAATTTCTCCTTTAGATTAATCTATGTGATCAATCAAGAAAAAAATATGGTTTTTGTTTGTTTGCTATGAAAAAAATACTATGTAGACGTGATCGTCCATACCAGATCCCAAAGTAACTAGGCCTTCGGGATATATCTTTTGATGGGTGCTGGGGGCCAACGTCCCCAAAAGAATTGGCGATGCCTTCTAGTAGCCTAAGAATCAACCAAGGTAATGGAAATGAGGATCTAGTGTTGCCCATGTTGAACCTCAAAATTGTTCCTAATTTGACACCCTTTTCCATCATTTCTTCTTCCCTTTTCACAAGCTTATGAATTCAATCAATGATAATTGAAATATTCCACATCGGAGAAGGCATTTATATGATCTCTACTTTATATTATGATGTCTCTTATTATTTATATGAATTTACGTAATTAGTTACGAGAATGTGTGCAGTCGTAGCTAACCTTTGTTACCACAACCACTCGTTATGGTTTGATAGGTTTTGAGAAGAAAATGAGGAATATCCACACATGGATCATATCCCACTCACTGTTTGAATTAAAAGAGGAAACATGCCTACGCTCATGGTCAAGATCGGTCAAAGAATGTGATCGGCTGAGACGAAATACTCTCGATTTTCTCAGATGTAGAAAATCGATAGATAGCTATGAAGAATTTGCTTCTATCTAGACTTCTAATTTCAGTTTTATTTTCTATTTATAGGCATAAATTCCTCAAATAGTTAAATCCAAAACCCGTATAAATACCGGTCTTTTGAAACAGGGAAACAATCTAATTTTTTTTGATAATTCGGTGTATGCTTTTGAAACTCTATTTTTTCTAATAAGAAGAATAGTTCCATATCTTTTGATGCTCACATAATCTAAGTAGATTTTTTGAATCATTCTATTGCGAGAGGGCCTCCGCATGGGAAGGAGGTTTTTTTTAATTGTTTTGTAGTTTAATTTATGTCATTTAAGTTCTTGTTGATTCGTACTTTTTACTCTTGTCAATTTATAGTTAAATTCACATTATTTTTATAGTTAGGTTCCTTTAAATTCATATTTTAAAGCTTGCTTATTGTTTTATATATTAGTTTCATGAATGCTTTACTGAAATTAGTTACTTTTATTTCAATTTGACTATGTAATCTTGTGCTTGCTAAGTCATCTCAATAAAGTGGCTCTGTCATTTTCAAATTGGATAAGATTTGGGCTTTCGGTCATACAACAACCTTAGTTTTATTTTAAACATGCTTTACGATTTGCCTTTGATTTCAATCAACACAGTCATTTAAGTTCTTAGCAATATAATTTATGCTTTCGATCGATGGGATAGAATTATATTAATTGATCTTTCAAACATTCTTAGATTTAAAAACTAGGACAGAGTTAGATTAGAATTAGTGTTTTAAAATAGGTCAAATGCTCTGTTTTCATAGAACTAAAGCTTTCAATGGATAATATAGAAAATTATTTCATCTTTGTCATTTGAATCCAATTAGATTTAGAATAGTGCTCTGATTTAATTCAATTAGATACTTTTTATAGGTGTTTTGTCGGCCTATATAAATCTAAAATTTTAACCATTCAAAGTTTGATTTCTTTTTTATACAATTTAGATTAGTTAATGAACATTTATTTTTTCTTCCTTCTTTTAGATTTCATATTTCATTCATTTCATTAAAAGAAATTTGTAAATTCAATTTCTTTTCTTAGAATAAAAGCAACATTTCCTTTTCTTCCTTCTTTAAGAATTAGTTTTAATCATTAAGATTTGGTTGTTCACTAGAATTTAAAGATTTCATCTAGAATCATAGATTAGATTTCTTAGACAAATTTCAATTCTTAAAACTTTAGGCATAAGATACAAAACCCCCCAAAACAATATAAAACATACACAAATAAGTAAGAAATAAAGTTATATAAGCACATATAGTGCACCACACTTCATCGACTTACTAACCTTAGGTTGATAATTTATGATAGAAATTTAAGACATTAAATTGACTAAACATTTTGGCACCGTTGTGAGGGAAGTGTAATTAGGAAGCTTGATTTCTTACATTAAAAAAAATGACGTGTAGAGAAAGAGACTCTAGGGGTAGATTCATAGCTAGAGGTAGAAGTTTGATTCCAATGACACCACTCACCCCACCAAGACTACATAGTGCCACACCACCATCCCAAACTCATATTCCATTTTTCACCTCAATATATAGACTTCCGTAAGTCTTAAGATCGGGAAAACTAACCGGGGAGATTCTCCAACTTCATCTACTTGAGCGAGTCTTAGAAGAAGAATATCCTAGATATCGAAAAAGAAGGAGTAACCTTTTTCACCTCTACAGGAGAAGATATTCTAGCCCAAGAGTTAGAAATCCCTAGTGAGGAAGAAGAAGAAATTTTTCTTCAATATCCCATTGATAGAAGAACTAGAGAAGAAGAACAAGTAAATATGCAATTAGAACCTTACATTAGCTACGAAGAATCTACAATGAAAGAAGAAGGAGGAGGAGGGAGAAGTTCGAATGGAGATGCCTTAATAGGAGGAGGAAGAGGTGAGAGGACGAGGCGAGAGGAAGAGATGGAGGAAGAGGTAGATGTAAAGGAGATCCTAACTCTATTGGATTTCATATAGTTGACAAGGACACACATTTTACAATGAAAAAATATTTCACCTTCATGTCCTTCCCAATTTCCATGGATTAAATAGTGAATATCCTGAAACATTTTTTATTTGAATTTGAGGTTTTATGTAGATCTTATGACTACTTACAAGGCTCTCAAAAATTGAGCTATTTTACGCAACACTCAAGGGTGCGGCTTTAAAATGGTTCATGGGTTTGATAACATAATCTATTAGGACATGCGGCGAGATGAAAAGTGAATTTTTTTCAAAGATATATGGATTATTGCACACCTATTAATAGGAAGGATGAAGTATTTAAAACGATGCAGAGAGAGGATGAAAACTTGGAAGATTTAATTGAGATATTCAATTACAATATAAAAAGAGCTAAGATGGAACATCTAGATGAAGATACTTTAAAATCTCTCTTATTGAAAGCCATAGGAGATGAATGTATAGATATCCTTAACATGGTGGGAAAGGGAGATATATCTCAATTACCATTACACAGAAATTGTTGAATTATGCATTCATGTCTCAAGAGGAAAATAAAAAAGCTGGGAAAAATACAAGAGATCCTATTCTACCTAGAGTAAATAAATTTACAGCTGGAACAATAAGTAGGGTATAAATTGGAAATATGCCTGATGTATTTAAAACAAATATCTTAGGGAGTCTCAGGTGAAAAAATAGATAACTTTCGAAATTACAAAACAAGCGAAAAGTCTAGACTGGGTGCCTTAAATATTTTCTATCCTAAATTCGGGAAGAAACATGCATTAAGAGAATGTCCTCTTGATGTAAAGTCGTGAATACTTGTGTTATTTGTGTGAGAAAATCATGAAAAAAAATGTCCCTCTATACCGAGGTCTTAAGGTTGTATTTCAAGAAGAAGTAGTTCCATCTCTAGTAGATCCTCTTTGTTTTGTCTCTAGAAGACCATGGTAGCGACCACAAACTCAAGTTTTTAATAATCAAATGTATAATCATCCCCCACCAAACAATTGGAATTCATCATGGAAACCTTGGTCCCAACCTCAACCTTGGACACAAGGGATGCAAAATACTTATGGCGGATACTCTCAGTATCACCGGTATCCACAATCCTATCCAAACTATCCTCCCCAACATTTTCCACAAAAAAATCAACCACCCCAACTCCAAAATCAGAACCCAAAACTTTCATTACCATTTCCAAAAAGAACAAATCAACTACTGCTGCCATTACAAACCCAAATAATAAAAATTCTCAAACGCTTATAACATAGAAGGACAAAACTTCCCATCATACATGATTACTCCACTAGATCTTAACAATGTCCAACTTAGATTGGGTAGAATATTAGAAAGGAAAAATCATTTTTGTTGTTATTCAAGAAAAATATGATCTTGATGAAGAAGTTTCTCTACAAAAAAATAAAAATTGTGGAGAAGGGACACCCTTTTCAAAGGGAATCAAAGTTCTGAAAATGAAAAAACAAAAAGATCGATTAAACTCAACTCCTATCACGGAGAAACCTTAAGTATCTGTTTCTAACCCCCACTTTTCCGAAATATTACAAATACGATAGAGGGATATAAAAATAATTTTTGTTGCCTAATTATGATTTTCTAGATGAATTGAAAAATGTGTGTATCAAAATCCCTTGTTACGAGGCCATTATAGAGATTCTGTTCTAGCCAAAATAATAAGAGAGTTGAGCATAAAAAAAATAAGGAAGATAAAAAAAGAAATAAAAAGGGAATGCTGTAGTAGGAAAAAATGTTGATATTATGATGTGAAAAAATAACTCACATTATGATGGGAAAAATAGCCATACAAAAAATATTTGGACCCAAGAAGTCTATTTGTAAAAACAAATATCAATGGTATTGAGATTCCAAATACATTAATCGACTTAGGAGCAACCATAAATATCATGAGAAAGCAAACTATGGAATAACTTGAGGCTTCCCGAACCTTCGATATACACCAACATTCACTGCGGTTAGCGGGACATATCGATAAGCAAGCCGATTGTGTATTAGAATACATATATGTGTCCTTAGACTCTTGGGAATATCCATTTGACTTCATGATATTAACTCCCAAGAACAACTTAGGGGGACATCCATTAATTTTTAGGAAGACCTTGGTTAGCTAAAAGCTGATGCTTTCATTAGTTGTAGATCCGGTGATATGTTTATTTACAGTGGTAAATCAACAAATAAATTCACTCTATATCCTCCATAAAAAACTATCAAAGAAATAGGAGATGAAGAATGGATGGATGATGACAATGATATACAACCTCTCTTTACTATTTCTCATATTAGTGAAGAAAGTCAAATTTTAAATTCAATAGAAAACTTTGAAACATCTTCACAATGTAAACATGATTATAGTTTTAAGGAACAATGCAATATTGAATAATTTTCATCTAGACAGAGATGTCTTTATATTTTATGGAAGAATTTGGTAACTCTACGGATTGAAATATTTTCGGGGAAATATTTAAACATAAATAAAAAACTTGGAGAAATTCCAAGAAGAAGAGTTAATCAAAACATTACAAAAACATTCTTACGCATATGCATGGGAGTATATTGACATGAATGGAATTATTCTTGAGAGTTGTATACATCATATCTACATTGAGGAAAAAATCTAGGCTCTATCGAGAAAAACCTCAAAGAAGGATGAATCCAAATCTTAGGGAAATTGTGAAAGAAGAAATACAAAAAATTGCTAAATGTAAACTTCATTTATCCAATTTCGAGACAGTGAGTGGGTTTCTCCCTTGGTGATTGTACCTAAAAATAATTGTAAATGGAGGGTATGCATTGACTATTGAGAGTTGAATAAGGTTACTCTAAAATATCATTCCCATTTCCTTTTCATAGATCAAGATTGGATACATAAAGCGGGTAGAAGTATTTCTCATTCTTGGATGGTTTTAATGGTTACAATCAAATTCAAGTAGCACTTTGAAGATCAAGACAAAACCATATTCACTTTTCCATGGGGAACTTATGCTTACTAAGTACTTCCTTTTGGATTGTGCAATGCACTTGCAACATTCCAAAGAGCGGTATTAGGAATTTTCTACGATCTAATACATGATTGTGTGGAAGTATATATGGATGATTTTACGGTTTATGGAAATTATTTTAAAGAGGCTCTTGAAAACCTAGAAAATGTTCTTAAAAGATGTAAATAATTAAATCTTTCATTAAGTCATGAAAGTGATTATGATATTTAATGAAGGAAATTTTTTAGGACATCACATTTCAGGGGGATGGAATTAAAGTAGACTCATCCAAAGTTGAAGTCATCTCCAAATTATCAATTCCAAGGTGTCAAAAGGATGTTAGAACTTGTCTAGGTTTTTACGGGGTACTATAAAAGATTTATAGAAATATTAACTAAAATTTCATCTCCACTCTTCAAATTTCTTACCAAAGATTGAGAATTTAGTTGGAATCCTAATTTCCAATTGGAATTTGAAACTTTAAAAGAAAAAAATATCCGAGACACTCAGATCTTAAGAGGAACAAATTGGAAAATACCTTTTCACATTTCAACGAGATGCTTCAAATACAGCTACTGGGAGGTCGTATTAGGAAAAAAATATTTGATCCCGTATGCCATCTATTATACAAGTAAAAATCGACTCCAGATGAATTAAATCACTCGTAACTAAAAAAAGAATTTCTAGCTATTGTCCATGCTATTAACAAATTCAGACACTACATCACCGCCTATGAAACCTTTATTCACATAGATAATTCTGAAATTAGGTATTTAATGAATAAATCTATCACTAATAGTAGAATCACAATATGGTTATTACTCCTACCAAGAATTTAAAATCACCATTCTAGATCGACCTGGAAAATAAAACACAGTTTTTGATTTCTTGTCTAGAATTCAAAACAACAATAATGATACTCTAGTAGAGGATAATTTTGTTGATGAATATGTCTTTGCAATATCTAATAAATCTCCATGGTTTGTAGATATTGCTAACTATTTACCTACAAGAAAATTACCGGCATACTTTTTTCCTGGAGAGAAAAGAAGAATAATTCAAACAAGTGCAATATAATCATGGGTTAATGATGAATTTTATAAAATAGGTCCATATCTCATCATCAGAAGATGTGTTCGAGGAGATGAAATGTCTGAAATTCTAAAGGCATGTAGTGATGAACCTTCTTGTGGACACTTTTATGATAAGAGGACTGCCTATAAAATCCTTCATTTAGGATATTATTGGCCATACATCATTAAATATGCCAAGGAGTATGTCAAAAGGTGTGAAATTTTTCAAAGAATGGGGAAACCTGTTCCTACAGATGAAATTCCATTACAACATCAGGTACTCATTGAACCATTTGAAAAATGGTCCCTAGATTTTGTTGGACAAATCAATCCACCATCAAAACAAAAGAGGTATATTATGGTTTGCACTGATTATGTCACTAAATGGGTAGAGGCTTCAACACTTTCTTTTGCTAATGAAAATGTTGTAGTTTCATTTCTCTTTGAGGATATTTTCACTCATTTTGGTGTCCCAAGGGAGATTGTGACAGATCACAGATCTCAGTTTACATCTAAGGAGGTGCAGAAGATTGTGGATGAATATAAGGTCAAACATAGAAAGACTACTCCATATTATCTATTGGGCCAGAATTGTGAATTACGGATAAATCACACTTCCCTAGATAGGTGTTAGTCTAGAACAACAGGTGAAAGACTATACGATTATTTATCCTAACTCAAAAAAAATACACAGAGAGGATTGGAGGCTTACTTGTTCAGTCACTTCCAAATGGCTCCTTCTGTCGCTTTCGTTGCAGCTTCAAATTCAAGCGGTTTGTGAGCTGAATGCTTCCTGCAAGA
Source organism: Pinus albicaulis (assembly GCA_034641835.2). Classification (NCBI taxonomy): domain Eukaryota; kingdom Viridiplantae; phylum Streptophyta; class Pinopsida; order Pinales; family Pinaceae; genus Pinus; species Pinus albicaulis. Next base: position 1,368,684,427 of record CM076579.1, on the reverse strand, counting down.
AAGAACACTAAAACAACAGAAGATGCAATAATATAGATATCTATTCAAGCTAGTTAGTTGAATCAGTAAAGCATAAACCATATAAATCAACTAAGATCTTGCAGTATGGAAAATCAAAGCCAATACATATGAATATAGGGAAAAATAAGTAGTACTCTTTATTGATGATAGAAGGAGAGGTTACAACCTAATGAATGATTTTAAGTGACCTTATAGCAATGTTCCCAAGCCTCATCACAGTATAAATCTCTCCAGTAGCAGCTTCACAAATCTAGCTATCAACTGAATATTCTCCATCATTTCTCTACTAAAATTCTTCCTTCTCAAGAACTTATAACTGTGCTCAATTTATAGATGAACTGTAGGTTTTTTTGCAATCAACGACTTTACAAAAATAGGAAAGACATGTTTCCAGTCATGTAGATGTCAAATGGACACTTGGATCCGAAGCTTGACACATGTGAACTCTTCTAGAAGGCACTAGCCAAGTGGAGATTCTGGAACAATGAGAATTTCGCTCCCAATGTGACCAACGCACCTGGGAATGTCAGGAAGTGCTTTGCAGAGTAGCCTTGCATGGGGCTACCTGCATATGCAACGCACTTAGGCCCCTTAGATCCTGCATTGGTGAGCTCTCATATGATATATAATAAGCTTCAAACCATGAAATTTTTTGCTTGATTTGTCTTGTTTCTTGTCTTAGGGCATGTAGCAACTGAAATTATAGACCCTTGATCATTGGTACTGGAGATGATGTCCAATTAACTAGGTCATTGGGAATGGTGCCCAAATTGACCTATAACAATTGAACCCTAAAGCATGAGATCCAAATAATAAGAACATTTGATTGAGATGCTTTACACTGTGATGAGTTTGGAAACAAAGCGGAGTGGTCACCTGCATCAATATTACAATACATTACATCATGATATATCCTCTTTTGATCATAATTTCTAAGGGTAGGCATTCCCATTTTTAGCACATAGAACAATCTAATAACATGTACATAATTCAAAAAGTCATCTACATTGGAATGTTGCCCAGATGCAGACATGCCTACAAATATAGGCCCATGTTTGGATGACAATATGTATGTAAGGTCACTGTACAGATGATGTGTACAACAATCCTGGAATCACAGCCTGGATGGATGAAACTAGATCCGGGGTCTTCTTATCTCGTTCACTCAATCATTCAGGTACAAGTCTAGCCATGCAAATATATGATTTTTCATCGAACATAGAAGGACATCGTTTTATTAGCAACCAATGATGTGAGTTGTTGACAAACGCGAGAGAACCACCATTAATGTCAATGGCCCTCAAGGTACTGTAGTACATTTCGTAAGGCGTGAATAGATGATTTGATGTCGAATGCCAAACAAAATATTTCATTCAAAGGTCTGGAAGCGAGGATCTTGTCGATGCTGTAACAAGCCTCATGGTAGTGGAATCTGATGTTTCTAAGTGAACTTCCTGGATATTTATTTGTCGTCGATAGGAAGTCACCTTATTGCAAAATAGGAGTTATTGATTTCAGAGACAAGTGTATGACTCGATATAGCAATTTTGAGGGATGATGGTCATGAAAATGAAGGTTTACGATTATTGTAGACGGATGAGTTTTTAATCACTGGATGACTTCTCTTGAACATATCGGCGACACTGTGATGAGTTGGTAGCATTGACCCAAAACTGAAGTGAAGGTATGATGAACCATAGGTGTGAATGAACCATCAAGATGATTACCCAACCCAAACAGTCACGGACATGGAGTGAAAGAAGTGTCATGTTCAAGAGCGACTTGCTACCAAAAAAAACTTTGCTTACTTTTCCCAAATTTCCCCCTGTCATTTTTTGACCAGTACCTCATTATATTTTAACAAGCTTGAGGAGGATAACATTTTCTTGATCTATAATTCAACCCTTCCGAAAAATAAAGTATTGTTATTTAATAATTTTGACGAGTCTAGCGATGAATGAAACTCGATTCTTGCCATGATCGACAAGACCGTCACTATTTTATGTTTTAACGAGCTTAACGACAGTGATAGCCTAGTCCTTTTTCATATTTAGAGAGTCTGAAAAAGAGGACGAAAGAGAACTACATAAGTACTTTTTCGTAAATTTGTCACTTAGATCCGAAAAAGTGTAAAATAATATCTGAGAGAATCTCTTTGGTCATGTTTAACCAAGGTATTCCTTTTTTGTAAATAATCTATCTCAGTCCAGAAAAGGGTTAAACTTATACTGAGTAGATATCGATTCATTTACTTTAACGAGCTCGAAAAGTCAAGTGCTCGGAAATATTTTCACATTATCGGAGTCTGAAAAGAGCTGAAAGAAGACTCCAGGGGTTCCCTTTTCACTTAGTATCGAAGCTTGAAAAAGAGATAAAAGTGCACTTCAAATCCTTTTTCATTTTTAACAAAGCTCGAAAAATAAGGAGAAAAGGTATGCTTTGTGGTCAAGTCATTCTTTGAATAAGTCTGCACAACTAATATGTTCATCAATTGTATTTCTTGTTTAGAACAACATCAAATGGATTAAAAATACCCGTTTCATGATAAAAATGTAATAAAACTATAGTCATAGCAATAAATTTAACTTGCAAACAATTAAATTACTAAAAAAACTAGTTTCACTATTCATTTTTACCATTCCATAGTTACCATTTGCATTTTGGAGCTTTGAACCTGATTTTTCCCCCGAACTTCAGTCGTTGATTACGGTCGTTTCTGTGGACAGATTTCATCACTGTTTGATCCAGGTCAGTGCCATGAAATTCCTCTTCCTTTTAGTATTCATTTCATTTCCATTCTCAGCTCTGGGTTTTGGAGGTCTCTGTGTCTAATTCTCGCTCTGTACCAGGGCAATGCACCCCTGAATGTCAAAACCTATGTTGCATAGCAAGTACAGTGAAGGGTACCTGCATGTGCAATGCATTGTCTCAGCCCAGGGAGTGCGTTGGGCGCAGTTCAAGTTTTTATTTTTCATGTTGTGTCCAAAATTTTCCTAGTTTTTTGCAATGATTGGAATCTAATGGATCTTATGATTTATTTCCAGGGTTCCATCGGATTATAATGACAATTACATGGAGGGAAAGAGAACATGAAGAACAAGATATGATTGCCTTGAATTATCCGGGTACTGTAAGAGCCTTAAGAGATTGTGGACTTCTTAAGTACTTCAAATTGTCGGGAATGAGGCAACAAATAGAACTCTTCGAGTTCTTAGTTCGAGCATGGGATCCGGCGATAGAGGCATTTCACATTAAGAAAAAAGTGGTTCCCATAACAGTTGAGGATGTGTATTTCTCACAGGTTTGTCGAGGAGAGATTTACCCATTTCTCTCACAGGGTCTACCGTTGGAGGAGAGACAATGAGGGATTATGTTATGCAGTATTGCTATCTAGGGTCAGAACCTAGCAAATATGGAAAAATAAACATCCGGGATGTCAGGGATTTGCCTTTGAGAACCATCCTTTTCACGATCACTAAACTTGTTGGCACTGTTACACTACATGTAGAAAACAGATCGTATATGTAGTATGGACTAGAGTGCTTAGAGCCAACATTCTTCAACTGGTCTGAAGTTGTTCTATCTCAGATAAAGGAACAACTGAATAAATCAAAGGGAGGAAGGAAGAAAATTTTCAGCTATGGTTCAATCCTTATCTCCTTCGCTTTGGAACGAATTCCATTGATGCAACCACAACATATAACATTGGATATATCTAGTACTAGAGATCCTCGAATGCAGAGATGGGTAGAACTCATGGGTCGGCATGCAGGCCAATCGACTGTTGTGTTCTCGACTGCATTCTTCACCTAGTTCTGGTGACACATCATAGCCATCAATGAGTATGCATATGCAAGCGTAGATTTTTGAGGAGATCCGGATCTAGTATTACCAGAAGGCGCTCAGTGGGGTGCAATAGGTAAGAATGATTCGACTATGTTTTTTATTTTTATAAGGTTTATACAATGTTTTTGTGTTTTTATTTCTTTCCAAGACTAAACTAAATTTTTAATGTAATGCAGATATTGGTCGTGTTCAACCAGTAGAGAACGCAGTGTGAAGTATGCGCTCGTGGGTAATATGATGCAGTGTTGTCCTTGATGGCAACCCACGATGAAGATGATGGCAACCTACGAAGTTGTTTGAAATTGAAAGTTGATGAGTTTATTAATGATGTAAATCGATGGTCTACAAGCAGCTCGAAGTACTGTAGAAAGAAATACTGCAGCAGCTTTAACAATGATGAAATGTGTGACATAAAGCATATGCCAAGTTGTTTAGGATAGCAGTGGTGCAATACGTAATATGCATGTGCCAAGTCGCGTATGATTAATTGCGCTCTAAATTAATAAAACCAGGGGTTACTACCATAGTATTGACCCATTTTATTGAGCGCTGGATTGTCTATGTGATCCCGTCCCGGAATACCATCGGAAGTTGTGTGGTTTTGGATCATGGTATTGTCAAAGGCTAGATCTATTTAAGGAGAATAAATTCATTGTGCAAGGGTGTGCATGAGTCTGGGTTTGAATGGATACTTCACTCTGAAGTATGTCTGTATGGAAAGGGTAACAATTTGATGATAGATCTGAATCTATGATGCACCTATGAAGAAAATGATGAAGAAGGGAATCTAGATCTGAAATGCCCTTGCATTTTGGGGACAGGGATGGATTAGATCTTATGAGCCGGCGAATTCGTGTCAAGTAAAGAATGAAGATCTGAGCTGTTCTGGAGAGCTGCACGCTAATAATGAAGATATATACGCATGTTTGTACGTAGGAAAGCGCGTATATCAGGATGTCTTCATCAAAAGCAGATGAATGTGAAATTAGTGCAGATGTATACGCAGGTTCAGTGAAAGGAAAGCGCATGTACTTAGGTTCATGAAAGCGAGTTATGAAAATAGGTTTTGTCAAGTATGGCATACTGTCCATTTATTTCAGTTGTATTGTCACATTCATCTATGATGTATTCATACAGATCTGAGTTTTCTGAATATTGATTATGTTGCTGACTATGTTGAGAAAAGATCAAGTTGTTGATTGATTGCTTGATGATTCATTGAATGAATTGATAAGGGTATAAGTTTTAGTTTGAGGTGTGATTGAGCTTAAATGTGTGGAGTGGGTCCAGTCTGAAAATATGATGAAAAGTGGCCAGCAAGTTGTGATCTATTGAAGCTATTAGATCTAGTATGAAAATTGATGAAACGTGGTCCTTGGTGGTGCTGAGGGTTGTAGCCTTCAGTCAGGGGGTTGTAGCTCCCTTCCAGGTGAGGCTGGTAAACAAGAGCAGGGGGGGTCGAGTCTTCTGTGTGTCGGCAAAGAGACAGGGTTGTAGTGCTCCCTTCCAGAGATAACAAATTATAAAGGTTGCAGATTTGTGGGTGCCTGCGTGCTGGTATGAGTCTGCGCCAGTACATGGTTGTAACATGTTTTCTTTATATAATAAATATTGAAGACTGAGACGACAGCAGCAGTGGTTTTCTCCCGACTTGGGTTTCCACCTTAAATCCTGGTGTTCTTGTGTGATGGTTTATTATGTTATTACTGCACATGCTTACTTTTATCTAATCATCAGAAGAATGAATGTTGCATAGATCTAAGTAAGGAATTAATGGCATAATAAGATCTCTGTATATACGTGATTTTTATGAAGGTTATCCGCGAGTATACGCTAGTTGGATTCAACAAAGTAGCGTATGGGTTTTTAGAGAATGAAAAAGTAAAAGTTTTGTTGTCTCCTGGTAGTAACATCTCACCTCTCCTCTCAGTATTTTTCCCAACAATTGGAATCAGAGCAGGTCCTTCTGCAGAAGCTTGATCGCTTGAAGGAGATCCGTCACAATGGGAAAGAAGCAAAAGAAGAAGGCTACTCAAGGAAAGGAGATATCTCAGAAAACATGTGCAGCAGAAAATGAAGAAGATGAAACAGGTAGTGATTGTTGTTCTTGTGATATTCTTCTTTGTGCAAGCAATGGTGAAGATAGTGAAAGTAATGCTATGGACCTAGAAGAAGTTATCAAAGATCAACAAATAATATTTAATGAGAAGGAATCTGCCTACAAAGATTTGATCTCTAGACTGAAAAGGATGTACGATAATGTATCCAATCGAAGTAAAGGACTTGAAGCAGAAATCATCTCTCTAAAAGAAGATCCGGAAAAATCAAATAAGAAGAATGAAGAACTCATCTCCCTGAAAGCAGATCTCGAAGCATCAAATAAGAAGAATGAAGAACTTAAAGAAGAAATCATCTCTCTGAAAGCAGCATCATATAAAGAGAGTGAAGAACTTTTACAAACTTTTGAAGCACAAGAAAATGGGTTGAAGGAAGAGATTTTAAAATTGAATGATCAAGTAGAAGAAGGAAGAAAGGTCGAAGAAAGTATGAAGAAGCAATGCCAAAGATTGGAGGTTGAGGTAAATATTTTGAAAGGTAAATTAGAAGAAAAAGATAAACTCTTGAGGTTTCAATATAGTACTAAGATTCTGGACAATATTATTAGTAGTCAAAGGTCTCCTTCTGTTAAATTTGGTCTTGGTTTCCATGAAACTATTAAAGGAGAATCTAGTTCACAAGGAAGTGCTAAAGATTCAAAGGATATCAATGAAAAATCTGAAGTATTGAAAGAAACAAAAGGTCAACCGACAATCATGAACTCTCAAAAGAAATCATTCCCTCCTTTGATCAATAATGTTGAATGCTTTAAATGTCATAATTATGGGCATGTTGTAGCCAATTGCAGAAGCAGATTGTTTCAGTCACAAACAAACAGATTCTACACAGAAAGGTACTCAGGTTTCTTTAAGGGATATTGTTTTTCATGCAGCAAGTATGGTCATAAAGCAACTGATTGCAATAGAAGAAAGAATAGAAAAACACATTATGATCCCTATGCTTATTTTTCTGGTCATGTAAGATGTTATGCTTGTAACAAGTATGGACATGTGGAAAAGGAGTGTAGGATGAACAGATTTGAGAAATTGGATAATTTCCAGCACACAATAATAAGTTTCAGGCAAAGCTGGAAAAAGAAGGAGGACCGGTCAGAAACGTAGGGAATATTGACCCTACTGCAGTCATCTGCTTCTAAAGCTTATTTCTCATAATGACTGCATGAATGATGTGAGATACATTCTGGTGATTAGTAATGTATCATCACAGGGGGAGTAATGTATGGTGATTCTCATGGTTGATTTGGTGATTCTGGTTATGTTTATTTCTGACAGTGCATCTGATATGGCAAGAGAAGACAGGTACAGGTGATACAAATTCAGGGGGAGATGAAGGAGTAAAATTTTCAATATTTCACTTTCCATACACAGGTTTCGTGAACAAAAGTTGCGTATACACGCGAGTTCCTTTGGAGACAGAAGCATATGCTTTTATGTTAAAGAAAACAGTGATTCAGCTCAAGAACATGAGTACAGGTTCAGGGGGAGCATCAATCTAACTGCTAAAGATTGCATTGTTGGCATGGTATCTGCTTATTCCTTAATATACATACTCAAATGATGATGATATGATACATGGTTTCTCATGATAAGATTATGGATAAGCCCTGATTGCTCTTTGATGAAGAGTATTTTGTTATGGATGAGATGGAAGTCTTCTAATTCAAAAATAAGGATAGATAATGTAGAACTAGTTGTTGATGTTGGTTGTCACGATTAAGACCTTTTGTACATAATTCCATCACATGTTGCATCATGATATAAATATTGAAGATTTTGGTGATATGAGATCACTTGGATGATTGCTTGACACATATTGTCTATTGAAGAAGTTGTTCTGGAATGACAATTCCTCTTGGGAAGAATATGTTGATGGTGCAAAGAGCTTGAAGGCTTGGTTACTAATGTGCTTATGCTACTACTGCTGGATGACACTTTAAAACATAACTACATTGTCCTATTTGAGGGAAGCATTCAAAATATCTCAGACAGAAGCTGGAAGTTATCTCTGCCTTTCAAGAGATCAGATTTGTTCAAAATCAGAAGATTAAAATTGATACGTGGATTTCCTAAACGACAGTCGCGTATATATGTGATTTCATACAAAGAAAACTGTGTATGGGTGGTTGCTGACAAATTTCTTCATTCGCATTCTTTCAGAGTTTAGGTATTGCTCTGCATTCTCCAGTTCCGCATCGACAATTTCAGCCATTCCTCTCCGATGTTTCTCGATAAAGATGCCTTGATGACTTGCTATTGAAAGTATTCAAAGGTACAAGGGAAGGAGGAGCTCGGTCATATCATAGGAGATCTCATGCATTGGCCAGTGGGAGAAAATTAGACACGGTCAACTTAATGCATTGTTTGGCATTATGATGGTTCCTAAATATGATCTCTCTCTTGAGGTGTTTTTGGTCTTGGTTATAAAAGTCATATTTGTAATTTGATGAAAAGTTGCTGGTGTTGAGACCTAAATATGGTAAATTAGAATATTCAGCCATAAAGGACTTTTTTCTAAATTTTGTAAACCCACTTGGTTGGGTAGTTATGGAAAATATGTAAACCCACTTGGTTGGGTACTTGAGTCAAAATGTGTAAACCCTCTTGGTTGGGTAGTTGAGTCAAATTGTGTAAACCCACTTGGTTGGGTATTTTAGTCTCATATGTAAATCCACTTGGTTGGATCTTTGATGTAAGTATGAGTCCTTGGTGATAGGAAGGTCATAGAGTCATGTACTTCATTGAAAAAAATATGTTTGAAGATTCAGCATGAACTCAGGGGGAGCATGGTAACTTCAGTGCACATCAGATCTACAACGCTCTTCTATCTACATAAGGAGAAAACAACCTTGTGTTGGTTTTGATCCGCCCTTTGCCCTTGATGTCAAAGGGGGAGAGTGACATGGTGTTTGAATAGGGGAGAATATCATTATGCTTAATGTATCTATCTATTGTGGTGATCAAACACCATCGTGGTTGCCATCAAGTCCAAAGGGGGAGATTGTTGGAAATATGATGCAGAGTGTTGTCCTTGATGGCAACCCACTTGATGAAGATGATGGAAAAATACTTAATGAGTTTATTAATGATGCTTGATAAGTTTATTAATGATGTAAATCTAATGTTCTACAAGTAGCTCAGAAGTACCAGAGAAAGAAATATCAGTAAGGGCCAGAACAATGATGAAAAGTGTGTGACACAAAGCATACGCGGGTTTGTTTAGGATAAGTAGCGTATGCACGCGAAAAAGTACGTGCCAAGTCGCGTATGCTCAATTGCGCTCTAAAAGAATAAAACCATGGGTTACTACCATGGTATTGACCCATTGTATTGAGCGCTGGATTGTCTATGTGATCCCGTCCAGGAATACCATCGGAAGTTGTGTGGTTTTGGCTCATGGTATTTTCAAAGGCTAGATCTATTTAAGGAGAAGAAATTCATTGTGCAATGTGTGTGCATGAGTCTGGGTTTGAATGTATACTTCACTCTGAAGTATGTCTGAATGGAAAGGGTAACAGTTTGATGATAGATCTGAATCTATGATGCACCTATGAAGAAAATGATGAAGAGGGATCTCTAGATCTGAAATGTATATGTATCTTATGGATCTGTTTATGGAATGATTAGATCTGTGATATGGCGAATTTGTGCTGAAGTAAAGAATGAAGATCTAAGCTGTTTATCTGTTCTAGAGAGCTGCACTGCCCTAAAATGTCTGAAGATCTATACGCAGGTTCATTGAGGTGAAAGCGCGTATATACGCGGGTTGTATTAAGCGAAAGCGCGTATGGCTTGTGAAATTAGTTCTGTAATATGTGTAGATGTATATGCGGGTTTATATGCATGAAAGCGCATATATATGCTGGATCAGTGAAAGGAAAGCACGTATGAAACCTAGGGTTTGCTGAAGTATGTGGTATGAAATGTCCGATCTGTTCTGTTGCATTACTGCTATCTGTCTATGATGTATTCATATAGATCTGGGTTTTCTGAATATTGATTATGTTGCTGACTATGTTGAGAAAAGATCAAGTTGTTGATTGATTGGTTGATGATTCATTGAATGAATTAATAAGGGTATAAGTTTCAGTTTGATGTGTGATTGAGATTAAATGTGTGGAGTGGGTCCAGTCTGAAAATATGATGAAAAGTGGCCTGCAAGTTGTGATCTATTGAAGCTATTGGATCTAGTATGAAAATTGATGAAACGTGGTCCATGGTGGTGCTGAGGGTTGTAGCCTTCAGTCAGGGGGTTGTAGCTCCCTTCCAGGTGAGGCTGGTAAACGAGAGCAGGGGGTTGTAGCTCCCTTCCAGGAGAGGCTGGTAAACGAGAGCAGGGGGTCGTAGCTCCCTTCCAGGAGAGGCTGGCAAACGAGCGCAGGTGGGTGCCTGCATGCTGGTATGAGTCTGCGCCAGCACATAGTTGTAAGATGTTTTCTTTATAATAAAATATTGAAGGATGAGACAACGACAGCGGTGGTTTTCTCCCGACTTGGGTTTCCACCTAAAATCCTAGTGTTCTTGTGTGATGCTTATGTGTGATGGTTTATTATGTTATTACTGCACATGCTTACTGTTATCTAATCATTAGAAGAATGAATGTTGCATAGATCTAAGTAAAGAATTAATGGCATAATAAGATCTCTGTATATACGCGAGTTTTATGAAGGATATCCACGTGTATACGCTAGTTGGCTTCAGCAAAGTAGCGTATGGGTTTTTTAGAGAATGAAAAGTAAAAGTTTTATTGTCTGACAAAATATAAGGACACCCCCCCCCCCCCTCTCGCATTTTTCCGCAGATGCGCCACCAAAGAGGGCTATTAGATAGGACGGTAGACCTTGATATGGCCGAGACTCTGGCTAAGCTTCAGCAGCACATAGAGGGATTGAACTTTGGGATTCCGAATTGTCAGATCAAAGAGCTTCCCATGCGACTGCAGCGACACACTATTGGGCTTCCTAACCGTTGGATGCGGTTGCTCCGTAGGATTGCTAGATCTATAGCATGTTACCATGAGCACCACTAGCTTACTTGCGAAATTTTGCATACATTTTGGGGTCAGTTGACCAATGTGTCTTGGGCACAAATTTTGTAAAAAGCTATAATTATCTATCTATATGATTTCAGAGTTTTTCCTATGTTTGATGCGCAATCCTATTCAATGATGTGAATGTTTTCTTTACCTATGTCACAAATATCTATCTAAAACTTGATTAGCTAATGAATTAGTTAAAGTGTTCAAATTTTTGGAAATATGTTGATATTGAATGAAATCAAAATGTCTCTCCAAAAGTTGAACTCTTAGGAACAATCTAAGAAGTGTTGGATTTCTAACAGTATAAATACTAGTAAGTTGTAATATGACAAAAATTTCTAGCCTCGCATCTACTCGAGGGTGACTTGGTACTTCTTTATGATCAAGAAGCTAATATAATAGGTACAGGGAAATTCGAACCATTATGGCATGGCCCCTATATTTTCGGTGGAGTTGCCAATTTTTTGCGCCAAAATTGTGAATTACGAATAAATCATGCTTCCCTAGATAGGTGTTAGTCTAGAAAAAGACTAAATGACTATTTATCCTAACTCAGAATAGACACAGAAAGAGGATTGGAGGCTTACTTGTTCAGTCGCTTCCAAATGGCTCCTTCTATCACTTCCGTTGCAGCTTCAAATTCAAGCAGTTTGTGAGCTAACTGCTTCCTGCAAGAAATAACACTGAAACAAAATAAGATGCAATAATATAGATATCTATTCAAGCTATTTAGCTAAATCAGTAAAGCATAAACCATATACATCAACTAAGATCTTGCAGTATGGAAAATCAAAGCCAATACAGATGCATATAGGGAAAAATAAGCAGTACTCTTTATTGATGATAGAAGGAGAGGTTACAACCTAATGAATGATTTGAAGTGACCTTGCAGCAGTGTTCCCAAGCCTCATCACAATATAAATCTCTCCAGTAGCAGCTTCACAAATCTAGTTCTCAATTGAAAATTATCCAACATTTCTCTACTCAAATTCTTCCTTCTCAAGCACTTAGATCTGTGCTCAATTTATAGATGAACTATAGGTTTTTTTGCAATCAATGAATTTCCAAAAATAGGAAAGAAATGTTTCCAGTCATGTAGATGTAAAATGGACACTTGGATCCAAAGCTTGACACATGTGAACTCTTCTAGAAGGCACTGGCCAAGTGGAGATTCCGGAACAATGAGAATTTCGCTCCCAATGTGACCAACGCACATGTGAATGTTAGGAAGTTCTTTGCAGAGCAGCCTTGCATGAGGCTACCTACATATGCAACACACTTAGGCCCCTTAGAGCCTGTGTTTGTGAGCTCTCATATGCTATATAATAAGCTTTGAACCATGGAAAATTTTTCTTGATGAAAGTCTTGCTTGATTTGTCTTGTTTCTTGACTTAGGGCATGTAGCAACTGAAATGATAGGGAATGATAGACCCTTTATCATTGGTTCTGGAGATGATGTCCAATTAACTAGGTCATTGGGAATGGTACCCATATTTACCTATAACATTTTCCACATGAAAATGGTCAAGTGGAGTCCACCATAAAAGTGATTGAAGCAATCCTGGTGAAGACTGTACATCTACATAGGAAGGATTGGGCAGATAGGCTTCATGAAGCCTTATGGGCCTATACGAATACATGGAGGAATACAACATCACATACTTCCTATGAAATTTTTATGGGAAGCAAGTCTTGTTTCCTATAGAATTCTAGATGAGAACCTTCAAGATAGCAGTCAGATTGGGACTTGATTTATCAGAATCCCAAAAGCACAGAATGGAGAAACTTAATGAGCTTGATGAGATCAGGCAAGATGCAATTCAAAGAACCAGATTAATCTAACAACAAAGGTCTATATGGCATGATAAGTACATAAAATATATAATGTTTCAAGCATGATATTGGGAACTTTTGTTTGATTCAAAGTTCAAAGACTTCTAAGGAAAATTTCAGACTCATTGGCTTGGGCCTTATGAGATTGAAAAATTCTTTGACAATGGAGTAGTTGGGATAAGGAAAATTGATGAAGAAAAGGCACCTCTTCTTGTGAATGGAAATCGATTAAAATTATATCATACACCAATTACAAAGGAGGAAATTATCAAAAATTTTCAGGACAATACTAATATGAAGTTGGTGAAGAAGAATTCTTCTTCTTCCCCAACTTAGTCTTCTTTTTAATTTTTTTTATGTGGAATTATGAATTACAGATAAAACATTCTTCCCTAAATGTGGTGCTATGCATTTAGAACAACAGGTTAAAGACTTTGTAGATATTTTTCCTAACAGTAAATAGACACACAGAATCGATCAAGAAACCTACTTGATCTATTCTCCTATTCTCCTTTTTTCGCTCTTGTTGTAGTTTCAAAACCAAGCTAGATCGCCAAAATATTTCCTGCAATAATGATCATTAAACAGTAAAGAGATTTCAATATACAAATGCTTATTCAAGTTATTCAGTTAAATCAATGAAACATGAACCATATACATCAGATAAGAACTCATAATATGAAAGATAGAAGCTTATAAAGATAAATATGTGGGAAACTAAGCATCAATATTTATTAATGGACAAAAGGGGAGGTCACAACCAGTGATTGATTTGATGTCACCATCTCTAGCATCATCCTAGCCTCATCACAATGAACATCTCTCCAGCAACTGTAATATTCCTAAAATTAGCATGCAACTAATTGGAATATTAATTTTGCTCTTGTCATTTAGTTAGATGAATAAATGGGTAGAGAGGCCCGTAAATCTCTTTAGTAGGCATAGAATACCTCTTAATGTGAAAAAGTATCATATTCATAGTTGGATTAAGCACCCTCATGTGTTAACAGGGGCTAATGCATGTGGAAAAGATCAAGTTTGACCAAGTCAACAACACTAGTATGGACGGAGTGGATCATCAATAGAGACAACGCAGTGTGAATGGAAGGAAGAATCCATGATAGTGGAAACCCTAATGAGTGGGACCCAAGGTGAGAAGGCTCACATTATTTGTAAGGAGGGAAAGGTAGCCATAGTGGGTTATTTAATTGATTATTTATTTTTTGGTCTGCATGACGTCTTGCATTCTTCAGCAATTTAGTTGAGCTTACAGTGTTGTTTGGCACAGGATGTTCCTGAGTGGGAATCCCACCTCCTCCCTTGAGATAGCCTCTTGGAAGAGTATTGAAATATAATTTCCACACATCTGGAATTCTGGCCAAGATTTAGTCTTCAACTATAGCGCAGTTTCTGTTCAGATTTGTGTTGTGTTGCAGGGTGTTGCAGTGGGGGGTTGAGAAACCCACTTTCTAAGCTAGTTTTTCCGGGGAGGAAGCATTCTCCTCATTAAGAGATCAGAAAATGAGGTTCTTGAGCTTTCTTTCACATCTTGGCACTAGGAAAACCTATTCCTATCATCTAAAGTGTAGATACCCTCTTTGACTGCGTTATTTTAGTGAGCATTTGCAGTGGAGGTTTTAGTGCTTGTTTTGGAGGGTGAGATCTTCAGTGTTGGGACCAACCTTTCACCTGAAGGATATATTGGAGGAGATATATTCATTTAGATATCATTTTCAACCATATACATCCATTTATTCAGTTGCAGCTTCTATTTATACCTAGGGTTGCATTCCGACATTTTGGTATTTTGGGTATTTCCGGAAACCCTTCCCAGGTTCTCTTGGAAATGTGTTTAGGAGTCTATATCTTGACTCCTAGCATAATTTGAGCTATATAACAACATATGTACATTGATATATCTTTATACAATAGTTCATACCCTAAAACTATGCTGTCATGGCTCATGGAACTTTTATAACAGTATTTCTCATGTATTAGCATATTTTCCTATTGGAGGCTTGTTTCCCATTGCTTGAGTGACTTAATAATCCAGATATTATGTTTAAATATTTGTTGATATATTTAATATGATGGCTATATATTTTTCTCATGGGTTGTGACTGTTATTTCTAGTTTTTTGTTCATATACTGTTTCTTACCCATTTGGGAATATTACAATGGTATTGGAGCATAATCTTGGCTCAACCTGTGAGTTTCAGCCAATATTCTATAAGAAGAAGAAGAGAAGAAAACAAGATCTAAAATGATGGAAGGAATGAGCTTTGTCTCATCACTTTTTAGATCTATGAAGAACCTCTCCAAGGAGGTAAAGGAGATGAAAGAGGAGAGATGCAATGAGACCTCTACATGGTATCGTAGAAAGATGGCAGTATTCAATTGCAACACACTGTTCCATATACTCCACAACAAAATGGTGTAGTTGAATGGAAGAATCGCACCTAAAAAGAAATGGCTAATTATATGCTTCAATCTAAAGGAATTGGTCTCAATTTTTGGGCAGAAGCCATTAACTGTGCAAATTACATAGTAAATTGCACTCCTACTAAGGTTTTAAAGAATATAACTCCAGAAGAAGCTTGGAGCTCAATCAAACCAAATGTAAGTCACTTTCGTGTTTTTGGAAGTGATGCTTGGGCCCATATTCCAAATGCGAAACATAAAGCCTTAGAACCTAAGAGTGAAAAATGTATTTTTGTTGGATATTCTGAAGATGTCAAAGGATATAGACTTCTTCAACCCAAATCCAAAAATATAATCATTAGAAGAGATGTAAAGTTTGATGAAAATATATCGGCCTGCGAGCCTAGTTCGACGGGTGTGCCACCTTTGGCCTACGAGCCTGATTCGGCATATGTGCCACCTCTCTCTCTCTCTCTTCTATTTTTAATAGCATTCCTTCTAGTTCAGATGATGACAGCGAGGATGAAAATCCTCCTCCACCTCGTGAAATTGTTCCTTATACTCCACCGCTTCCAAGATGGGTCCGCTCTACTCGAGATGCAGCAGGTTCTCTTGCAGGTGACCCTGCCGATCGATGACGTACACGTTCTTAGTTCAAAAGAGCCTCTTCCTTATTGGCTCAAGTTCCATAAAAACTTGATCCAGAAACCTTTGAAGAAGCCTCCGATCATCCAGATTGGGATGAAGCTATGAATGAAGAGTATCGTTCCTTATTGGCAAAAAATACTTGGGATCTTGTTCCTCTTCCAAAAGGAAGAAAACTTGTCAGATGCAGATGGGTTTACAAAACAAAGTTTGGACCAGATGGAAAAGTGGATAGACATAAAGCTCGTCTTGTCGCTAAAGGTTTTTCACAAGTTGAAGGCATTGAATATACTGAAACCTTCTCCCCTGTTGCCAAAATGAATTCTATCCGCCTTGTTCTTTCCCTTGCTGCCTCCTTTAAATGGGAAGTCCATCAGATGGATGTTAAATCCGCCTTCTTACATGGAAATTTGCATGAAGAAATCTACATGGAACAACCCCCCGGCTTTATCCAAAAAGACTCCAGCCTTGTTTGTCGCCTTAGGAAGTCTCTCTATGGTCTCAAACAAGCTCCTCGGGCTTGGTATGCCAAAATGGATAGATTTCTCTTAGATAATGGCTTTTCTAGGTGTCATTCTGACAACACTGTCTACACCAAGAAGGTGGGTAATTCCTTCACCATCCTTGTTCTTTATGTTGATGATCTTATCCTTACTGGTAGTGATCCAAACCATATAAACCATGGGAAGTCTAGCCTCAAAAAGAAGTTTGAAATGACAGACTTAGGACACTTGCATTATTTCCTTGGTCTTCAAGTCTTGCAATCCAAGGAAGGCATTACCCTCTCTCAGTCCAAGTATGCCTGTGATCTTCTACACCACTTTTACATGGAAGACTGTAAGCTAGCCCCTTCTCCCTTTCAGTCTGGAGTCAAGCTTTCAGTCACTTGTACTACCCTTGAAGTTGATGCTACCTTATATCGTCAACTTGTTGGTAAACTTCTGTATCTAACCCATACTCGTCTTGAACTTTCCTTTGCCATTGGTCTTGTCGCTCGGTTTATGCACCAACCTCATGAAAGTCACTGGAAAGCAGCTAAAAGAATACTTCGATATATTCGAGGTACAGTTCAGTTCGAGATTCATTACAGTGTAGGAGCATCTCCCTTGTTGATTGGTTTCACTAATTCTGATTGGGCTGGTGACCCTGATGATCGGAAGTCTACTGCAGGATATGTATTCACTCTTGGTTCAGGACCTATTACTTGGTCTTGTAAGAAACAAAGTGCCATCTCTCTTTCTTCAGCAGAAGCAGAGTATCGTGGTGCAGTTGAAGCCAACAAGGAAGCCATGTGGCTTCGTCAGATTCTGTTTGAATTTGGTCTTCATCAGCAGCATCCAACTACACTTTGGTGTGATAATCAGAGTGCCATTCAGCTATGTAAAGATCCAGTTCAGCATCAGCGTATGAAACACATTGAACTCCACATACACTTCATCAGAAAGCTCATTCATGATCGTGTTCTTGAAGTACAGTACTGTCCAACCAATGATCAAGTAGCCAATATCTTTATGAAGGCTCTCACAGAAGCAAAGTTTACCAAACTTCGATCCATGCTTGGAGTTCAGGAAAGTTGTCATTAAGGGGGGATAGGCTCTAATGCCTCCTTCCTTCTCCTATTGTGTCACCTTTGTAAATCCTTCAATCCTATCTCAATTTGTTCTTAAGGGGGGATGTTAGGATATTTCGACACATAGGAAATAGGCTCCTTTTGTGTCACCTTTGTAAATACTTCAATCCTATCCCAAGTTGTTCTTAAGGGGGGATGTTAGGATATTTCGACACATAGGAAATAGTTAAGAATAACTTAGTCTAGTGTAGAGTTAGGTAAAGTGTGTTTCTTTACCATGTACATTTGTAACTTATAATCCGACGGTCACGATTTGTAGTGATCCAACAGTTATCTCTCACCTCGGTATTAATGGCACTTGATCCATGGCTTGACACCCGATTGGTCCTTGATCTCTATTTAAAGAGCATGGAGGGTCATTTTTCCGGTAACCGTTTATGAGAGAAACATATGTAACTTTTCTTTTATATTAATAAATTACACAGTGGCCGCATTGGCTCGGGGCTGTAATTTATTTCCCTTTTTTAGGGTTTTAACCATGTGATTATATTGGTGTACTGATTTGTGATATTTTTGTGAGCAATGACCTTTGGTTCTTGATCTACAGAACTTACCCTGTAAATTCCTACAGAAGAGGAAGGTCCATGTACTTCCTATTAATAGAAGAAAGAACTGGTGTTGCATAGAGCTCTAAAGAAATACACTATGCCCTTTTCTTTTGAGGAAGAAGAAAAAGGGCATGGAGATGGAGGAAACTTAGATCATGAGATTCTAAGTGAATATCTTGTAGAATACAAATCTCAACCTAGAGCTTTCAAGGAGAATCTAACTCTCCCTCAGTTCATTGAGCTCAAAGAAGAAAGAGGAATGTGCATTAATAGATTTATATTTTACCTACATTTGATGGGACATCCACATGTACAACAAGAGCTTGGGGAATGATGTTTGATGCATTTTTCCTGCTACATCCAATAGTGGAGAGAGAAGATGTGGAGATTGCAACGCTACACCTGGAGGGTGAAGCAAACATTTGGTGTTTCATCCATTTGAGTCATGCAAGAGTGACTGCATATGCAGATTTTACTCAAAGGTTGATCAAGAAGTTTGACAAGAAGAAATCAGAGGAGAAGTTACCTTCACCACCACTTGCTGCAGGAGCACTTTCATCAAGAGAAAGGACACTTGCACCTTTGCAAAGTGAAATTTATCCCCTGACATTTAGAGTCTCATGCACTATTTTGGAGATGCATGATGAGGAGGAGACTTGTACCAATGCTAATGCAACCATAAAGGAGAAGCCATCATCATCAGTAGTTGGGGAAGTCATCTCACCAGAGGAAGGAACCCTTGTAGCAGTACAAGATGTTCCCAAGCTTTACCAAGGTATGCACATATTTCCATTTCCTATCATTTCAACACATCTTATGGAGAGTTGTGGAAATGTACCATTGCATGACCTAGGGTCAAAGCACATTGCTGATTTGGAGCAGCAGACTATCACTGCACTGAGCAGCCTTGAATTGTTTAAGGAGGAGATAAACAGTCATCGTGGTTCTTCATTGTTGAGATGCACACAACTCTTGGGGTTGGAGTGTGGATTTTTGGAGTGTAGGATGAGCAATGTCCTAAACAATCCAATGCGGAACTATATGTTCAGCATTGAGCATGAGCATGAGATAACAAGTACACCACTATGGAGACCAACAACGCTATCATTGAGAAACAATGATGAGTTGTGGGCCCAAATATTATTAGAGGATTTTGATGACCATTATACTTTTGTAACATTGGATGGGCAGAAGACTGATGAGAGACATCTTATCTTTCATTATTGTGATGGATCCTTCTTGATGGGCATTGCACAACTCAATGAGAAGGCTTTGCCTTCAGCATACTTGGATCCTTATGGATTCAACATGGTCATTGATGAGTAGTCTTCACTTCGAGATCTCCAGGAGATTGCATTTCAACATTCCATGAAATGAAAAGATGGAAACCTGATTTGGGAGGATGGTATTCTCCATTAGAGGGATGCCAATTTTGGCATGATGATAGACACTCACCATTGGTTGGATGGGTGATGTTGATGAGCAAGAGGTTAGAAACCCACTTTCATATCTATGACATAGGGCAGCAGGAGGCAAAGCTGCGTTGGCTACTCTTGAAAGAGTTTGTTCATCATATGACACATTCTATTTCAAGGAGTATGTTGGTGGAAGGGACTTGGAATGGCACTTGCATCATATGGTAGCAAGTAGTGTGGGTGAATTGTGATGATATGATATTCTTCATGTCAATCATCATGTTTTCACCTCATGATTTGTATGATGGAAGTGTGGGGAGGTAGCAAGAGCTATTTTTGCTTTGGCTATTCTTGGGAGAGCATGGGCTGAGTTTCTCCCATACTTTGCAGGATGTTTCAGGAGAAATAAATGGCACAAACCAAGTGCAAGGAGACTACCCTTCAAAATTGAAGGATCAAGAGGTAATTTCACATTGGAAGGAGATTTACACACATATTAGAATGATGGTGGATGACTTTGGCATATGGCATGTTAAAGGGTGGAGTCAAGGAATGGCAAGAGCCTTATCACTAAGGCCAACAGTGCTGTCACTTGGGAATATGTTTCTTTTAATGGAGTGTTCCTAGGGGAGTGTGCATCCCTTCATTTTGCAGACTTTTATGAGGATATTCTCATGGGAGGGCTCATCTATGGACCTCAATTTTAGCCTACTCACAATGCATGGCAAGAAATGTATTTTTGTACTTATTAATAATTTAATAAAGTGTTTTCATTCTCTCACCATCTATGAACAATGCATTTCTCCACAAGAGGGCAAGATTATCTTTGGGTTTCATGGTCACTCTAGGGCCAACACTTGTGATGGAGATAGCCCTTCTTTGGATGAATTTGGGAAAATTAGTGTTATTCTTGTTATGCTATGCTGATTTATAATGCCCTTTACTATCTCATAGTAGATGAGAAACATGCACGGCTAGCAACTTGTTTGGAGACAACTTGCCACATGATGTTCCAAAACAACAGTTGGTAAAATTGTGCTGTATCCACTGGGAAAACCATTGCTACCATCCAAACTTGCACATAACCTTCAACAATTTTCTGATTTGGAAACCACATGGTGATGATGTACCATTCACTTTGTATGGAATGGTTTGGGCTCATGAAATTAGAGGAGGGGTCTTTGGGGATCTAGTTTAACTTTTTGTAATATCCAAAAATAAGGAAAATCTACAATGTTAGGAATATGTTATAGTATTCCTAAATTGGAGATCAAGCAATATGTAAACACAAACTGGAAATAGCAGTGAATAACATCATACCAAAATGTATGAAAAAAATAAATCCATTTTATTTTATATATCGACAGAAAACAAGTACAATACTCATCAGATAATCAAGGAAAACAAGCCTCCCATGAATACACATGCGAATAGTGAAATGTTGCTGCATAGCATAATGTCTATGGATCAAAACTGTGCAGTCAAAGAGAGAGCACTACTATAGGAAATAAAAAAACATCATAGATTTGCATATATATGTCTGATACAATGATGGGAGAGAAAATCTAAGCTCCCAAAGACTATTTCAAGTCAATCTTGGAAGGATTGGCTGAAATATGCAAAATTGCAGAAATGTCAGAGTTGCAGGGTAGCAGTTATAACTCAAGAAATGGACCTGGATGGAGATGAATGAAGATGCTGCATCAGATGAATAAAACTCCTCCAATGGATCTCTCAAGTGAAAGGCTGATCCTATCACTGAATATCTCACCCTCCAAACAATCTGCAAAACCCCTACTATAAATGATCACTGGAAATAACGCAGTCTCTGAGGGATACTGTGCTGTAGGAGCAAGGGAATGAGTTGGCCCAATGAAAAAATATGAAATAAGCTCTGAAACCTTCCTCGCTAACCTTCCAAAGGAATGGAAGCTCCCTCCTCTAAAATACAGCTTCGGAAATGGTGTTGTGGGACCTCCATTGCAACACCCTGCAACACAACGTTATACTTGAGCAAAAATAATGTTGTAGCTGAAGGAGGTGGCTTGGCCTTGAGCCTGAATGTGGAGAATGAAGTATAGGATCCTTCAAGAGGCCTCTCTTGGAAGGAGAAGGATTCCTAAACAGGATATCCTTGTGCTAAACAACACTGCAACTCTGCTAAACAGCAGGAGACTGCACAAGAGTCTAAATAGACCATAAAATCAATAATCCACAACATGAGAAACAATGGCTGCCTTGCCCTCCTTTTAAACAAGTGAGAAATCTCTCCCCATAGGTCCCACTCCTCAGGGTTTCCTCCACCAAGGAAACTTCCTCCTATTCACACTGCGTTGTCTCCCCAAGTGGTCTCCATCTCTTATCCCAACACTGTTGACTTGGTCAAACTTGACCTTGTCCTCATGCAAATGTCCTCTTTCATACTTGAGGGTATGAAATATAGCTATTTATAATATCCCTTTTCATATTATGAGGTATTTTATTCATTCTTCTGAAATGTATGTGAATCCTTACCCATTTATTTACCTCCGATGTGTAAACAACAAAATTTAATATTCCCTTTAGCTATGTGCTAAAGTGGGAATATTACAATCCT